>PYXC01001308.1:2047500-2555000 GCA_015244755.2 Tenualosa ilisha | reverse complement strand
TGTTTGTGTGTGTATGTGTGCCTGTGGTGTATATGTTTTTGTGTGTGTGTGAGAGTATTTCAGAAACACAACAGACGTCCATGTGCCTTGTTATTGTAGAGCTTATACTGGCACTTATGTTGAAGGTTAAGTGCCTCCAATCTCAGGGTTCTCATGCTAATATTGCTCTTTCTATTCATGTGTACATTTGTGTTTTTGTGTGTGTGTGTGTGTGTGTGTCATTGCATGCACCACACCATTGTTGTTTTTTTTTTTTCTTGTGTCCTTCTGTGGTCATATCTGTGTTTGTGTTTGTTTGGGTTTGAAAGGCCATGAACTCATCTATGTGTGTGTAGTTATGGGTAGATGTATACTGTATTATCATTTATGCATTATTTATATGTGTGTGTGTGTGTGTGTGTGTGTGTGTATACACCCAGGCCCCTTTCCACGCCAGGCCGCCCAGACGTGCCCTGTTCTCTCTACATGAAGGAGCTGCAGGGCTTTGTGGCGCGTTGCATGAGTGACTACCTGCGCCATTTCCACTGTCTGGACTTCATCTACGACAACACAGAGGCCATCGCCCGCCGCGCCCTCCACCTCTTCATCCGCAACGCCAGCCTGCTGCGCCCGCTCGGCGAAGGTGGCAAGATGAGACTGGCCGCAGACTTCGCCCAGGTGAGCAGGAGAAGGAGGCTGGTCACAACGGTGGTCAGGGCGGTACCGTTTGAAAGGAGCTGAAGCCAAGAAGGCTTCATTGATACTGAAACACACACACACACACACACACTTTATTTGGCCTTGTGGTCAATGCAACACATCTGTGCACCAGACACAGTCTTTTAACCCAGATATTTCCCAGTAAGGGTAACCTGGTGATAAAACCAGACCCTTGTTCTACACTTTCGTTTCGTGCAGAGGGTCTGGACATTCGGTAGTGAGATTTGATTGCTTGCTTGAGGTGTTTAAGTTTAAAAAGACTGGATCAGCCCCGATCAGCCCCTTGCCTTGACTGATAGCACAACCCCTCCCTCTGTTTGCTGATTGGACAGGTTAAAATGCCTCCTGAGACAATGAGCTCAATGGGATCAAATCCAGACTAGCACCGTTGGGTCATGATAATCAAGCGGAAGTGCTAGGAAGGCAAGGCCAGGCTACAGTAAGGGGCACTTAAAGGCACATAAATGTAATAGAAGTACACACATCTTTATCAGTTTTCAAACCCATACATGACCATTCAATTTAGTTCAGATACTTACATATATGAAGTCTCTTCAGTTTACCCCTTTAAGATTGCCAATAAAACCAAGTGCCTACTTTGCTATTGCAGCATGCCTAGAGAAAAATGAAGCTGCTAGATTGAATCATTATGACCATGAAGATGGAAGAATGAAATGTATCCCAGGATGCATCAAACAGATAAGGGATTTGTACTCAGCTCTGTTTGTTTGAAACAGCCATGAAACGAATGCCTGCAATCAGTTTGCTGGCCAATGTGATATCAGTGATATCAGGAGTTTGTTAGATGAGGCATTGCTCTCTGTTATACCTCATTTATGCAATGCCAGTTTATAGTTCCTGTATGAGTGCAGGGATGCTGAAAGTGGGGTGCAATACGTTTTTTTATTATTATCATTGTTTAAAAGCGAGCCATCATTAAGCTACTTTCTGTAGGCCCACTAAGAGTGAGATAGCAAGTGTCATGGCGCAGCATACCTGGGCATAGGTGTAACAACTCCTGTCCAGTTTGTGCGACCACCTGCCATCACCACATTAGCTAACCGGAGATACTTTAGCTAATGCAGACACTTGCTAAATTAGGCTGTATGACAAGACGCATGGAGGGTTCGTGAACATTCACCTTGAAGTTGTTCAGTGATGTTCACCCTCTCTGTCCCACCATCACGCTGTTTAATTCAACTAAACAACCAGACACACCTATTGGTGCCATCTGTATCTTACTTGAGAGAAAGTAGGGGTGTTAGATTATGCTCAAAATATCACCCAAATATAGGCGAAGGAAAATATCTTCCTCTGGTGTGAAAACTGCTAGGCAGCTCAGTTGTGAAATGTTTTGTAATGGCACTGTTTATGAAGACATGCAAAACAAGCACAGTAGATCATAGCCTTGTACGTTTTCATAAATAGGCTTGCTGACTTCCAGTGTGCACCTGTTAATCAACTAATTGGAACATGCATATTTAACTGAACAATGCTCACCTGAAGCTCCAGGCAGGTTTTGTAGCACTGATGTTTCCACAATTTCAGTGTGTGTTTGGAATCTCCACATTTTAGATCTGATCCAAAACATATTTTACTGAGTCTGTGCCTCTTGGTCTTTCATGGGCCACAACAGTTTTATAAACCTTCACACTCTGACTGTAGAGTAAGATTTACTTTGTGAGTCGACAGGGCATTTCTCAGTCCATGAAGACGGTTAACTGAGACAGGTGACGAGATGAAGCTCAGAAGGAGTCTCAGTCAGTGTGGGAGAGAGCCGAGATACTAGTGTCTGGTCTGTTAGTGCCTGCTGCTACTCCCCCCCCCCCCCCTCTCCCCCTCTCCGTCCCTTCGCTCTCTCTGTATGCCTGCTCGTTATTCTCCCGTGGTGTGCATGACCGTGAGGGTGATAGTGAGAGTGAGAGTGAGAATGAGAGTGAGAGTGAGAGTGAGCGTCCCCTTCTTCCTCTCAGCACAATTATCCGTCAGCTGTGTGGAAATGTCAGGGCCCGTTCTCCTCCACTCAACTCTCCTCCACTCCTCCTCAGCTCAACCAACAGCCAGAGCAGAACAACACATAGCTGCAGCACCAGTCTGCTGCCGACCCCGAGTCACATTAACTGTGTGTGTGTGTGTGTGTGTGTGTTTGTTTGTGTGTGTGTGTCAGATGGAGTTGGCCGTGGCTCCTCTGTGCAGACGTGTGTCAGACCTGGGGAAGCCGTATCGTCTGCTGCGCTCCTTCAGGTGAGTCCGCTTTGCTGAAATGGACACATGGGAGTGGATATGATTTATATATCTTTTTCATTTTCCCTCTCTGTCCCTTTCTTTCTCTCTCTCTCAATTACTCCTCCATCTTCACTCTTCCCACCCATGTCTTTCTACTACTCTCTTGCCCGCTCTGATTCTCTCTCTTTTTCTCTCTCTCTCACTCTCTCTCTCTCACACCTCTCTCCCTCCACACAGAGATCATAACAGAGCCTGCTAGCCAAGGTCTCTTCCCCTGCTGAATGTTGCAGCTAATTAGCCGTTAGCCTGTGAGCGGGGCAAGAGAGGGAGGTGCCAGCTTGATTGGCCCAGAAGCGGTCAGAGGCCTAATCCCTCTGCTCGCCAGGGCTCATTTGCATGGCTAATTTGGCCACCTCTAATGGCTTTGTTTCAGCCAGCTTAATGAAGAATCGCCGCCATATTGTTCTTTTTTCAGTCGTTTGCCAGGTCAAACAGCTCACGTTGCTCGTGCTCACCCAGAAACTACCGTCTTACCTGCCCCAACGACGTGTCCTGATGAACTTTGTGTCTTTGGGTCG
This sequence comes from Tenualosa ilisha, assembly GCA_015244755.2. NCBI lineage: Eukaryota > Metazoa > Chordata > Actinopteri > Clupeiformes > Clupeidae > Tenualosa > Tenualosa ilisha. The sequence continues at coordinate 2,551,497 of PYXC01001308.1, read as the reverse complement.
GGCTTCTAATTAAGAGCTGTAATTGGCTCGGTCTCTCTGCTCAGTAGCCCTGTTCTCTCCCGTGTGCGCTCGCACTCTCTCTCTCTCTTTCTCTCTCTCTTTTTCTCTCTCTCTCTCTGGCTCCTGGCCTGTTTGTTCTCTATCTCTTTTTGTAGTTAATGGAATTAGGCCGCCGTGGTGTGTGTGCGCGTGTGTGTGTGTGTGTGTGTGTGTTCCAACCTCCCTCCAAAAACCCCACGCTCTGGCCTGGAGGCGTCTTACAGGGGGTGATACCTGTCTCTCTTATGGAGGGGGCGGGTTGCTGGCTGGCTGTGGTCTGACCAGGTGTTTGATGGTATGAATACAGCCACAGGCAAGCCAGGCAAACCTGGTGGTGCAGCTTTGAGAGCGAGCAGCTGAGCTTTTATCTCACCCCTCACACACATGCGTGCACACACACACACACGCACACACACACACACACGCACACACACGCACACACACGCACACACACACACACACACACACACACACATCCCACCTTCTCTCCTGTCCTCCATTTCCCACAGAAATTCTATCTGGTCCATTACTGCTCAGGGGCAGGAGAGGAGAGGGCTTTTTATGGGTGAGGCTGGATAGGCTTTATCTGTCCCTCTGCCTCCCTGCTGTGGTCAGCTGTGGCAGGCAGAAAGCAAGCGTATAAGTGTTCTCTATTACACACACACACATACATACACACACACACACACACACACACATATTATGGCCCTCCAGTGATGGGGCTACTCCTCAGTCCTCAGCCAACACAAGCCCCCATGCTCAATATAACAACACAAACTGATGGACACCACAACACCCAGATGAACACAGTAATACATAAATATGTTTACGTAAACACATACATACAGCACATGCACTATATGCACATGTATCCCCCCCCACACACACATACATCACATGCACAGTATGCACACACACACACACACACACTCTCTCTCTCTCCCAGTCCCTTGTGACCTCAGATGACCCAACACTGATGTGCCTCATGTGCTCCATGCATTTCACAGTTACTCTCTCTCTCTCTCTCTCTCATTCTTTTTTCCTCTCTCTTTCTTTTGCCTTTGGGATGTTGCTCAAGCTGTCTAGTGTAATGGGCTTGGCTTCCTTTGGGTCATGCACGAGGACTGTGTGCGTGTGTGTGTCGGTGTGTGTGTGTGTGTGAACACAGACACATATATGTGTGTGTTGGAAAGCCATGTAGCCCTTGACATCACTGATGCAGAGTTGATGCAAAAGCACGAGTCTAGAATGTAAAGGTAGTAAATGCCTTCTAAGGGTCGCGGCTCATCCACTGTGATGGCATAAAGGGCCTCCATTAACCTTTTGTTCAGGCGGGCTCCGGTGGAAGCACAGAAATTATGATTCATGGGGTCTGTATGTTCCCTAGCCATATGACAGCATTTTCTGTGTGTGTGCATGTGTGTGTGTTTGTGTGTGTGTGTGAGGGAGAGACAGAAAAACGTGGGTGTGTATGTGTGTGTGCGTGCATGCATGTTGATGATGACCCTATTCCTTTGGGCTAACAATGCGCCAGAACACATTGAGCCGCAGGCCTTGGGAAAAACATGAGGAGCTCACGCCTGAGGATAGCCCAGCAGCCTCGATAGCTAACACGGCACCCATGGTCAGAGCACAGCACAGTGCCTAGTGGACCCTTGTGTACACACACGCGCACACACACACACACACACGCACACACAGTTGTACAAATTTGCACACAGTGACAACTAGCACACAAAAATGGAAGTGAAGGCTGTTTGTCTCGTGTTTTGAAGTTGTTGTTCTAACGCAGGTCAACATTAAATTTAGCTCAACTATGAAATGACCATTTATATTAATCAGAATTTGTTTTTCAGGGGAATTCCTTTGCCATGTTGTGATCGTTTTGAAAAGCGCAGTCTAATTTGCCGGACTAGTTGTGTGTTTAAAGTGGCGCTGAGCCGTGTTAAGAGAGGCGTGTTGTTGTGACTGGGACTCCACAGGCCGCTGCTCTTCCAGACCAATGAGATGATCGCCAGCAGCCAGGCTCTGGGAGACGTCATCCCCTACAGCTGTATCCTCCACTTCCTGTTCACTCGTGCGCCCCCTGAGCTCAAGTCACCGCATCAGGTGCGTGCATACAGACACACACACACACACACACATACACATACATACATATTGTAATTGGCATGCAAGCTACACACAGATATCAGTACACTACCTCAGCTGCAACCCACTTGCTACATAAATGTGATGATACACAAGACCAATACACACACACACACACACGCTCACTTAACAGCCACTTACTTACAGACTATTCATAAATATATAATATCGCTTTAGGTGGTCTACACCACAGCACACACACAGGTTGTCATATTAATTAGGTTGACAGATTCTCTGCCATCACACTCCATATTTTTGTTCTGCTGCATATTTAAAACCATGAAAATTGCCTGTCATGTTGCATCACCCAGGTAGGTATTAATGCAGGCGTGTGTGTGTGTGTGTGTCTGAGTGTCTGAAAGTGCAAATGACCACCTCCAGTGGCCTGCAGGCAATGTTACGCAGAGAGCCTCTGGGAGTGTGAGGTTAACAGAGGCCCCTGTCAGGCTTACAGTCATGCTCTGCTGGGTTTTTACAGAGAGCCGAGTGGTCCATCGCCCGCTACTCCCAGTGGCTAGATGACCACCCCTCCGAGAGGGACCGCCTCACCCTCATCAGGTAAGGCTGGGACTCCAAGTGGTTGCCTCACAGAACCCATTTGTTGGGTCAAATTTCCTGCTATTTGAAAAAAAAAAATGTAAAATTGGCCTTGTGTGTAATTTGTCTAAAAATAAGCTCTTTTAAATTTTTAGGCTTGTTCACCTTTATTTCTGTCAATAATAAATGTGCTGTTACCACAGTAATTATTTTCTCCTAAAAAATGAATTAACCTCTGCTGAAATGAGTTCAAACTCATCCACACGATTGATGGGTTCAGCAGGTAGGAAAGGAAATGTGGAAATATAGGATTCTGGTGCCCCCCTGTGTTTAAAAAAGAAGCAGTAGACCCAAAGAGAGCAAAAAGGCTTTGTGTAATAGAAGAGTGACCTCTAGTGGCACTTTAAAGTCATGCCATTACATGCTGATTGTTAATTAACAATCTAGCATGAGAACATGGTAATGACATGGTGAAAATGTGAATGTTGCCTCTCAAAATTATTCTTGTAATCTGACAATGTTGTGTGTGTGTGTGTGCGTGTGTGCAGGGGAGCTCTGGAGGCTTATGTGCAGTCTGTGAAGGCGAGGCAGGGGAAGGAGTTTGCGCCTGTCTATCCCATCATGCTTCAGCTGCTCCAGAAAGCCACCAGCGGCGTAAAGGAAGGCTGAACTCATCCACGCCAACCTCAAGCTGTTCCTATATCCTACCTTGAAGTCAATGCAAACCCTGCAATGTTTTGTAATCAGTTTTATAACTGGGCCAAGCGCTGTGTTGCTAACTCACCCACTTTTTAGAGTTTAACACTGTTTCAATGGTAGTCTAAAGTGAGCTGATTGGTCAAAGCAGGGTTAAAACTATGTTACACTTTAAAAAGTAGCGAAATCAGCAACAGAGCAATTGTCCCTATGATTCTGTAAATCTGTCAATTAGGGCACAGTTAACAGGCCAGATTTGAGATTTTTTTTTTCTCTCCCTGAATCAATTTAGTCATGAGTCCCCTACATAAAGAACTGTGTAGGTATGTGATGTTCAGTCTCATGGGAAAATGGTGGTCTTTGGGCAGTTTGGTTCTTCTGTACAGTTCTAAGGGATGTGATGAAGGCTGAAGCTTTACTGTTGTGTATTTATTTTCTGTTCCTTGTACTTTTTTAAAAGTCATTCTCTGGTGTGGGAGGGTACTGTATGATATTAAACTCTATTTAAAAAAATAATGAAAATTTTAATTAGAATGAAAAAAAAAAAAAAAAACTCTTATCGGTATACATATAATAGAGTAACTCTGACATGTGCCTGTTGCATGTTCTAGAAAAAAAATTGAAAATTAAAAAATTGTAAAATTCATGTTCCCTTTTCCTCCTTTTGTATTCACTGTAAATATGGAAAGCTGTTCTGTAGAGCTTCCTATCTCTTTCCTGTAAAATCAATATAGATTAGCATTAGAATTGAATCATTTGCTTGTTAATCTTAATCTAATCTAATGCAATATGGGTATCTAATGGTGGGGATGTACCCAGCCCTACTACCAAGACTTGCTTTTCAGTTTAACATCCTCTCTGTCTGCAGTAGAGCTGCATTGGGAGTGTTGAACAGGCTCTATTCCCAAATCAACATCACTTCCCCCTAAAGCAAAAAGTAGCACTACAGCCCATGTAGAAATACTTGTCCCACGTTTATTGATTGGACACAATGTAAAAATAAAACAAGAGAGATGCTTACCTATATTAAAAAAGCAATAATGAAAATATGTTACTTGATAGTATTTCAAAATCTGCTTGGAATCACTATGGATCTTTGTAGAATCCACTGACTACCAATTAGTCAATAGATCTCCATCAGTATAGGTGGTCTCTGCCCACTTAGGTGCTTTTCCGTGTTAAGGCTTATAGGAAGGTATGTAGTGCCTAACAATTACTGCCATTCACTTAATTGTCTTCAAACAAGCAGTCCCTGGGGTTGTTTGCCAACTTCTCAGCAATAGACAGGCCTTCATCGTTTGTGAGAAGATGCCATTAAAAACTCCCTGGTTGTTCACTGGTAAGTAGCTAATTCAGAAGCAACAGGAGGTGTCGATCATGAGCATGACGTCGATGCCATATGTCTCCAGTAAGTCCACTAAGAACTTGTGGTCAGCCTGGGGGTCCAAGCCCATCCTCCGGACATGCTGCTCGGTCAGGGCACGATCTACACTGGACGCTACCTCCAGAAGTGTCTGGAAAATCTTAGTGTTAAGCTCTGAGAAAAACCTGTATGATGATAAGAAAGAGAGGTTAAAATAACATAAAACTAATTCCAACAATACAATCACAAGTCTATCTCCTCAAAAGAGAATTGACCCATTTCAGGAGAGAAAACATAAGTAGAAACTCAATGCCTGGTTCATAACTGTCAGTAAATTCAGTATGCCATGCTTTCTTAGTTAGCAGTCTATCACACTTACAAAATAAAGAGCTCCTCCTCGGTGTAACCGGACCGGCCCACCAGCCTCTTCCTGTATCACACATGATTAATAAATCAATAATCACTCAACACTGCCTGAATTGACAATGTTGACTCACTCAAATGACCAAAGTTTGTTGTGTGTATGTTTTTAATATCAGGTTTTTATTAAGCAAGAGGAGGTGTCAACTGTGATTCAGCAAACGTAAAAATCCCTCTTGCCTTTTCTCCTGCAGTTTCTTGTACTTCTCTCGATCAGAGCTTGTGAGCCGTAGCAGTGGTCGCAAGCTCTCCCTGTGTGTCGTCACATTCTGATTGGCCACGTAAACGTCAAAAAGGTGCTTCTTCTCTTCAAAAATACGCTCTGTTGTACCTTGACATCAAGAACAGCTCAGAATACACACATTTACATCAATACTAGCTTTAAAGAAATACTCTGACGTTCCAGCATACTTACAAGCCACATAGGACAGCTCTATCTCCAGTGTGCTAATGTCAGCCACATTCACATAAAAGAAAGGTCGAAATGGAGGCAGTCCTCTGCTCACATCAGGTAAAGGTACGTTGGCCAAGGCACAGCAACTGTACACTGCAGGGGAAACAGAAGACTTAACATTGTGACACAATATGCAGTATATGTAACTATGAGCAATGTCAATCATGTAATCCATTCGTAGAAATTCGACTCAACTTTTTTTCAGGCATTTGGACATGTACATGTTTTCATGTGTTAGAGAATTGGCTAGGCAAGTATATGGCTCATTTCATACAGAGGCAGTTAAATGTGCTTTACAAAGATAAAGGCAAAGAACAGTGAATAATAGAAAATAAAATGATAAAATAGTAAAAAAAGTAATAATAATAATAAAATAAATAATAAAATAATAATAAAATAATAAAAATAAAGTAATAAACTGAAGTAAAAGTGAAGTAATAAATGAGATAGATGGTAAAAATAGAAATAAAGCACTAAAATGAAAAATAGTTGAGATAAAGTAATAAAATTAAGTAAATGTTCAGTAATAAATGATACAAATTTAAATAAAGATACAGCAGTTAGAAAAAAAACATCTGAGAACAGTTTGGTTTTTAGTCTAGATTTGAAACTGCCAACAGTAGGAGCCTTTTTGATGTCCTCTGGGAGTTGGTTCCATAGCTGAACTGCATAGTACCTTAAGGCTGCTTCACCACACTTTGTTCTAACGACAGGTTTTACCACTTGGTGAACTAGAGATGATAACGATATGGCTATATGTTCCATGCTAGCTGAATCTCCTTACCTCTGTAGCACACCTCGCCCACAGGAGGAGGGGAGAAGATCAGTATGCGTCTCCTCAGCAAAGCAAACTTCCACAGCACCATGACCTGCTCTTCAAAGAACTGCACAAACTGAGACATGCATCCATCCGGGTGCGTGACCTTCAAAGACAAACATTTACCCAACCGTTCGTCAGCCACAATTTCCTAAACGCTTGATACATATTTCACTATGTAGCGAGTCACTGTACATCTAGAATCTCCCACAGGTTGCTACCTTCATCTCAGGAATCATGAAGTGTTTGGGAGTAGACAGGGCAGCAGCCATGTTGTTCCGTGCTGTTTTGGCAGGAAGTAAACCCTTACTTTGCTCAAAGAAATCCTCCAAGGCAGAGTACTGGCCTGGACACCTCAACTGGTCCCTGCATCCACAAAGCCAATTAATTACAGATTATGTACAAACTCTGGCTGCTAAACAATACAGTACCAAGTGGCAGGACATACAGAAAGGGTCAGGTAAATCCATCATCCTGGCTTACAATGAAACTAATCTGGAATTTCTGTAATCTGAACATTGCACTAATGTGCAAAAAGCATTTCCTTGAATCGATTTTTGCTTGAATTTGCCTTGAGAGGCTGAGCTTTCCACAAAACACTGAAGCACCATTAAGCCTGGGACAAATATGGGCACTGTGGCATGACAGTCACTGTCGCTAGTGCAGTGACCTCATTGTGGCCGAGGACAGCATGTCTACTCTGAAAACAGTTAACAAAACCACAGTGACGGAGGTTGGACCACATGAGCAATGGGGCGAAGGGCAAACAGACAGGCCCCAGTGCTGCAAGAGAGGCCATTTTCTTTTTCATCAGCTACATTAAAATTAAGAACTTTGACAATCAGCTGAAATTGAGTTGGTGACACAGGGTACATATCAAGAATTACTAGCTGTGTGAATGAATAGTCTTATTTAGCAATGCTTCCTACTAGAGTAATTCAATGTCATGCCGCATTTTTACATTGTCCATGCTGAGATTTAGGAAACTTTAAAACTGTTGTTTACATTATATTCATACAGATTGCAAGAACACAGACGTGTTAGCATTAGCGCTGCAACCATGCATATATGCATCTTGCAGCTACAGCAAAAACATGTCAATTACCCTGACATACACAGGGAACACATCCTGAAAAGGTGTTCATTTAAAAAGTTGAAAAACTGAAAAAAACTTGGTGTTGTGGATTGGTGGAATGGAAGAGATGAGTTGAGCAAAAGTGCAGCAAAAAAAAGCCAAACAAACAAACAAGGAATTGCCTGCTCACCTGACCTGCTTCTCCAAGAATGTCATGTGATGGTAGAGAGTGGTGTAGGACGGGGAGAGGATGCCCACAGATTTCATCCGTGCCCCCCTCTCCAGTTCACTCTCCACAGGCAAATTGGCAAAACATGCCAAGCCAAAGTAAGAGTCCTTCCGGAAATATCTGAAGGTGGGAACAAGCAAAAGGGAAAAATACTAGAGTCACAATGGAGGCCCATATCTCATCAAGATATGAGTTGTAAACAAGCATTTTTAAAACTCACACAAAGTCACTGGCAATTCTGTGGGATCCACTCGCCATGGACTTGAACTCAACTCCATCAAGGTTAAAATCTTGAGGGAGGCACCATTCCAACATATTACCTGCAATTGCAAAAAGGTCAGTGCTACTGTACCAAGACTCAGTCCCATATGACATATATGGTAAAATAGCCTATGGACAAGATACTGTCAAAGGATAAACAATCATTAAGGAGGACGGTTGAATGCTCTGACTCCTGTTTGCTCACAACCTGTTTCCCCTCATCTTGAGCAAACTGGTTATTTGGAATAGATAAACAAATAGGCACCTCCAATATGCACAGCTGGGCAAACACTTTAGTAGTCCCATGAAGTTGCTATTTTATTATTATTATTATTTTTATTTTTATTTTAATCAAGAAAATAGCTTTTGTCCTTTAGATCAGTTAAGTATATTTTTCAGTCATTTAATGAGTGAAGCTGAAGGCCAACACTTGAAATATTGTCTTTCATGTCGTTACCACCACAATCTCATGAAATGTGATAGGCTCAAATCAAGTTCGAGTCCGTAGCCTACCCCCATTAAGCATTAATCACGTATGACGTGTTTGATGGCCCTGCAGCCAGCAACTCGTGATCATTTGGAGCTGGGGAGGCATCTCGAGATCTCCCATATCGGGCTATAACTGCATAAATTAGGCTACTGAGATGCCATGAGCATGAGATTCTTCAGACACTTTCAAGATTTTAGGCTACTCCCACGTTAAGTTTTATCTTGTTCTCACCCATTATGTAGGGGGAAGGGAAGCCTGCCAAATGATTTCGACATTTATTACAGCCTATTATTACTGAAGTGAGCTATCCCAAGCCAACTCATTCCAACACAACATAAGCTACAGGTCAACAAGGCGCACTCGTGATGCCGAGCTAATCCTGACCTGATTCTTTCAATCAAAACGATGTGTCGTCGGCTATTCCGTTCACTTATTAAAATATTGTTTAGGTAATATAATTATTAACAGTTCTCGTGTGAGTACATTGCCTTTAATTAAATAAAGTTATATAAAATGGCATTACATTTATTTTTGTGAAAAAACGTGACTCACCCGATCTTGTATCAAATGAGACCACAAATACGGCAAGAACTTGGTCCTTCTGTATCCGACTCCATTGTACGACTCCACGATTTGTCACATGTTGGCTTACTTTCTGTTGTTCAAAATTTTGCCGTATCCACGAACTTGCGCCCTTATCAGTTAGAACACTTGTGTCTGAGCTGGCTAATTCGCCGGGGCACAGTCTCTCTCCAGGACTTGAACTCCATCCTATACCGGGCACCGTGCTACCAAGCGCCCTACTACCTACTGTGGTTGCTCGGACACTTTCGTTAACTTCGGTTGCCAAGGAGGGCTCATCCACCGCTGCAACCTCCTCCCATTCAAGAAGTGCTGTTTGATCGGACTCCTCTCCCATAACTAGTGTTTTTTAAATCTTGATCGACACGGAGTATGGCTAATGTGCATAGCGCAACCAAAACAATGCATTTGCTGAGCTAGAGTCTAAGTTTAACACTTTGTTGTCAGTCACGGCGATCCCATATTTCACTGGTGAAAGTGCGCTACTTCAGAATGACATGTTGACAACGGGTCAGCTGAGCACTACTTCCGCTCTGAGGGGTCTAGCTCATTACCCTATTCCAAACAGCCTAGTCAGACGCACGAAAAAGTTTAGCCTACACATTTTGATTGTCCAAACAATCAGACTAGCCCCACCCCCCCAACAAACACAAAACTTTTGTTTTGCGTATGGCCTATTTGTTTCTTTTAGGCTAGTAAAACTACATGGATCTGCAGTTGACTTATTTAAAAAATAAAATCCCATTAGTTTCTTTTTGTTATTTCACCACGTCATAAATATTCAGATGAAAAATTAACACACTGACCATTTTTTTGTTTTACATTAGTGTAATTTCACTGTGACATTACATGTTCTGTTAAAAATCTAGTTCCACAAAAAAACACTATTATTGTCCAGTTTTATGTTGATTGAGTGTGATGGAGAAATATAGGCTACTTCCGACTGAGTGCCAGAGCTCCATAGGCTACCATTCCCATTACAGCCACCACAGCAGCGCTGCCATAGAGGAGTGTGGTGAGCTCAAATGCAGAGGGAGGAGAGACAGGTGGCTCAGGTTCTTGTGTCACAGGGACCTCTATGGTCGAGATGTTGAAAGACTCTTCCTCAGCAAGAGGAGCCACAACAGGCTCTGTCTTGGGCTCTTTCTGGGTGTCCACCAGGGGTGCTGGAGGAACTGAAGGAATGGGAAGCCCCTTTCTAGATTCTTCTTTCTTCACTTCTTCTTGTGATTCTTTGTGTGCCTTTTTCTGCGGTTGCTGCTCTAGCCTAGGCAGTGATGGAGGTACCTCTCTGAGTGGTTGGAATTCTGGATCTACAAGGGCTGGTGATGACATAGTGGGGACAGGGAGAGGAGCAGGCACTGGGGGTTCTGCGGGCGGGGGTGTCAAACTGAGAAGAGGCCAGACAACTTCCTCCGGTTCCTCCTGGAGCTCGGGCTCCTCCACGGACATGAGCATTTCCATAGTCTTTGGCGCCTTCAATTCGGGTGCGTCCTGACGCAGCGCCTGGGCCTCCTGCTCCACCCTCAGCTCGGCCAGCTCCTTCTCTGTGCCCAACACGCTCATCACACTGCTCTGGAGCTCCTCCATCCCTCCGGCCACCACATCCTCTGCTTGCCGCTCGGCCTCCTCCAGAAGCTCGGCCTCCTCCCGCTCCAGGTGGACAATGTCTGAGATCGAGGAGTGGTTCTCACTGCGCTCCTCGGCCAGCAGTAGAGCCTCACTGGCCTCCAGGCTTTTGGCCTCCTCTGGGTCCAGTGTGCCCACTGTGGCCCATGACGAAGCCAGGCTATCTGTTTGCCACGAGCTGGGGCCGCTGGTGTCCTCAGGGCTCAGGGCTGCTGTGGGTTTGCCAAGTCCCTCTTGCTGTCCTTCCTCGGACGGGGCAGACGAGGCAGACAGGGGAGAGGGGGCAGCACTCGGACCCTCCATTGTGAAGGTTGGTGCCCCTTGGGCCTCTCCTTCCAAACTCAGCAAAAAGCCCTGTGGACACAAAGAAGAAAAGCACACACTTGGACAAGTCTATTTCACCAGTCTTGTTTCATGCTTCGGTAATATCATGCATTGTCCTTTCCTATTAATTAGACTAATAGTCATGTTGAACATAATCTTGTATGTCACCTCAGTCAACATCTTCAGTGTTATCCTGTTTATACATTCACTTCTAACTATAGGCATGTCTCCACATAGCTGGCTATGAGCGAGTGCTATATATACATAGCCATGTGTCCCCTTGCAGTGGAAGCTATTTTGGAAATTTCACATGGCTTGACGCACCCGGACATAGTCTGGACAGATAAGCGCGCTCTGTGTCTTTCCCCTATAGAGCTGCCCTGGTGCTAAAAACACTTAACAGTGTGCATGACAGTGTGGAAAACTATGATCTTTGCCTTTGTCACTGACACTCAGTATGACTTTAAAACAGGATGGTCCCCAGGCACACTGACGGACGAAGAGAGAAAGCTCTCAGCTCTCTCTCTCTCTCTCTCCGCTCTCCTATGACGGTTACAGTGAAACCAAGTAAACGTGAAATATTAGAACATTCTAACAAGCATGTAAGGTGACACTTTCGGATCAGAGGTCACACCGCTGTCTTTGGAATAACAGTCGCTGCCCCCCAGCATGCATTTTATTGGCACTTCCTCTGCTTCTGTAATGCAGTGGGTATTTCTCAGTTGCATGCTGGGGTAGCACTGTGGGTGTCTCCGTTTGTTCTTACAGCTGTCTCTTTGCACAGTTCCCCTCACATGCCAGCAACACAGGGATGAGGTATTTGCTGATTCTGTTAAACTACATAATCTAATTTTATATGTTAAACAATCAAAGGTTAAGTCCGAGTGGTGTATCAGGTCACATCCAAAAGGTGTCTAGTTACTTCTACTAGTTACAAGTGTTAAGTTTGACTATGAACACACTGTTCAGGGAATAAAATGTATGTTAGCACAGTGTTAGAATCGTAAAGGCTTTGTCAAACTTTGATTGCAACTGGAAGGAAAGCATACTAGCAGTTCATATGGACAACATAATCACTGTCCTATTCTGTTATCACAATCAGACAGAGATCCAAACTGGCACATAACCAAGACTTTGTGAATGAGGAGCTGGGTCACTACAAAAACATGCGCCCTATTGAGTTTGGGATCCAGACGAGTTCTCATTCTGCAAGAATGCAGCGACTAGTAGGGATCCCTACAGAGAGCCGGAAAGAGTGGTATTACACAAACTGTTATGTATTAACCACAAATTATACTTTAATCCAGACTGCCACCTGTCCACAATCAGATCAAGACCCTCAGATCTGATTATCCACACACTCAACTCTCTCTCTCTCTCTCTCTGAGTAACAGGATTGACAAAATTACCACTTAATGGTGAGTGATGTCATGTGCATTAATCTGACCAAAGTATATGTAGCCTGGTAGAGGGCCCATGTCTATTGGTAGAGTCAGGCCTGGTGTCCATTGCCATGCCCCAACTGAAGGCAGCTAGAGGTCAGTTTGAATGTTAAACAGCATGGAGAGACTGACTAATGGGAGAGTTTACAGCCTCTGAGTCAACACTTTGAGTGCTGCGGGGCTGGCAGACAGGCTTACACTTAGTGCACGACACTCAGTCAACGCTGCCAGATCAACCCTACTTTGTAATCTAGGCCTAATCCGTTCACTGATTAACTGCATTACTGGTACCATCCAAAAAAGAGAAAACAAAACACCGTACAGTGAATTGATGTTTACTATTCAAGCACAAGTAGCCTAGAATTTGACATGCTTTGTTAGATTCCACCCACTCTACTTTTGTTGTCAGTAATTCTTTATAGACTCCTCACTGACAGAGAGGGTTTCAACCCTGTTATTCTAAAATACAGAAGACACACTTAATCTCATTTTTATCAGACAGCATAACTAGTGCCCACTCACACACAAACGCACAAAGACACACAGGCAGCCTGTTCAGTCCCAGAGCTTCATAAAACAGATGTGTAGGGTACTGGTAGCATTTTCAATAAGCTCAGGAAAGTATAAAATCCTACCTGTGTAACCCTGAAGGCTGTAGAGGTAGGGAGAGTAAAGCCGCCCAGGAGTCTGGAGTATGTTGCTGAAGGAACAGACACACAGCTAGGCAGTGGGGAGAGGAAGCGAGTCAGAGAGAGTGTGTGTTTAGGTAGGCTACACTGACCAACTGCTACACTGGAATGCTCAACGCTGCCACGCCCCCTCGCTGTCCCAGACGTAGAACATGCCCCGCTACTCGAAATCATCTGTGAAACAAACTCATAAGCAATGTTGCGCTCAGAAAATCGAAACATTCCTTTGCTGTCTATGGTTATCACATATTCAGCTCTAAGAGGTCCCAAAGGGTGGATGTGCCCAATAAAAACAAAACGTCAAACTCATACTATGCCATCTAGTGGCAAAACTCGGGTGCTCACAAACTGTAAATTGCTGATGGCTTGAATCTGTAACACATAATGCAGTCTTTTCAATGTGCAAAAAGTATTGTTGAATTTGAAATGAATGTATCCCTTATCAAACATAGCCTACATCTGCAGCATATTCCTGTTCAAGGTATAGAATTCTAGAGGTAGTAAAGAAATGTCATGAAATGACAATTTAATTTAAAATTAAGAACTATTATTTTATTTGGTGCGTATGTAATTACAACAAAACATTTTAAATGTCTGCATTGCTGTAACCTAATGACCATCATCTTTACTTAGCCTCCTCTGTAGTAGGTGCAGAGAAAATGTAATATGGGGCTCTGGTGTAGCGTTTACGCTCTAATCTCCTATTGGGTTTTTCAACAGGAAGTACATGTCATGTGACAGAAGTCGTCTGCTTGACTGAGAATCAGCTGATCTGTCCTGGACGAATTCGTGATTCAATACTGCGGGATTTGATGCTTGAATAGCACGGTCGATTTTCAGCAAATCGAGCGCTTTACCAAAGAAATATTCCAGGCAGTTGGCGCTTTGCATTTATTAAACGTTTTAACAATCCGAAAATTTGACACCATCCTCTAGGAACCATGGCGCTAAGCGACGCAGATGTCCAGAAACAGGTAAGCTAGCTATATAGCTGACAGGGTTAGCCACCGATGGCTAACGTCATTAGAGACATTTAACCTTCAGGAAAGGATGCTTGAAAGCTCAGTTATCGTAGAGTGTCTGGTATTTAAATCCCTGATTGCATGTATATTTTGACAATATTGTGGCAAAAGGGGGTTGAATTTATGGTGATGTGATGGATGTTAAAAGACTACAGTGTCCTTTATTCTGGCTTGCTAACGATATGGCAGTAATTGTTAGTAGGCCTTTCTGTCAATGTATGTAAGAATTTACATATTACTCGTACCATAAAGCGGCATCAAATAGGATATTAGCCATTTAGTGATCACTGCCCTTTGAAAAGAGTCACATGACTCGCTGTTGTGGGTTGGCCTCACTTGATCATGGGGTGGCTAGCTGTATGATGGGCATATCCTCTTTTCTTGGGAATTTGAATACATGCAATTTGTTGTCAAAGTTACAGCAGGAGAATATAAACAATAATCAGTTCCCTCCTGTAAAAATTACACTTTGTCTTGCCATCGCTCTAGTCTTTAGTCGAGACCCAGTTACAGTATATGGATGCTTAAGTCACTGGACAGGCAAATACTACACCTTAGTGAAAGGTGAAAGAGTTAATTGTATGGTTAGGTATCAAAGTTCACACTGCTGTGCTAATGCATACTTTGGAAGATGTGTCTTACCCCAGGTATTTCAAGACGTTCTAAAACCATGTTTGATTCAACTAAAAATCATTTAGAACTTATTGACGTGTTGACGTGTAGACGGACTGCAATTGATATCTCTTTATCTCTCCTGTAATAGATCAAACACATGATGGCCTTCATTGAGCAGGAGGCCAATGAAAAGGCAGAGGAAATTGATGCAAAGGTAAGAATAGGCACTCACAATGTGTCACACACTCACTCTCACATACACATACACACACACACACACCATTGCATGGACATTTTTGAATGTTGTATGGACATGATATCCACACTGTTCCTTTGCTTTTAGAAAACTATAGAGAGCGCCTTGCATGAAATATTATAAGCCACTCACTCAGCCTTATTGATTACTGAGCTCTGTAATTTGTTCATCATGTCAGGAAATAAATACACTGCAAGAAGCTCTTAGGCTAAAGTCTGTGCTGCTGGTCCTTTGGCTTACATCTCACTATTGCCCTCTGCAGGCCGAGGAAGAGTTTAACATTGAGAAGGGTCGTCTGGTCCAGACGCAGCGTCTAAAGATCATGGAATACTATGAGAAGAAAGAGAAGCAGATTGAGCAGCAGAAAAAAATGTGAGTCACACACACACACACACACACAGAGACGCACAGGATCCCCCTAAACACACACACACACACACACAGCCTGGCTACAGTTAACACCATAAAAATCAGATGGCCTCGTGCCTCCCCTTACAGTGAATGGAAATTCCCACAAGGCCTGCGCTATAATTAATGACTTCCTATTTGTCACACTTGGCCAGTTGTGCTGTTGAGTCCCTGAGCTTCCGCCTCTCCCCTGCTGTGTGTGTGTGGTGCATAATGAGATTGTTCCACTCTCTCACCCACAGTCAGATGTCCAACCTGATGAATCAGGCTCGTCTCAAGGTCCTCAAGGCTCGTGATGACATGATTTCAGTAGGTGTCGCTCATGCTTCGTCTGGGTTAATATAACTCCATTTAAAGAATGAGCTGTTCTGATCAGGTGTGTGTGTGTGTGTGTGTGTGTGTGTGTGTGTAGGACTTGCTGAATGAGGCTCGTCAGCGACTTGCTAATGTGGCTAAAGATCCTTCCAGGTACCCAGCCCTGATGGAGGGACTCATGCTCCAGGTGAGAAGCTTTTCCTGTGCTTTAGACTGGAGTAGGCTGTAGGAGAGACACAATTATACAGACCTATCTTTTGATTTAAATGCATCTTTCCCTGTGCATTCATATTTGCATGTCTACTTGCATTTGGCATCTTGCTGCCATCTTGTCATACGTTATGACATTTCTGTTGGTTCCCTTTGTTGCATTAGGGGTTCTACCAGTTACTGGAGCCCAAAGTGGTTATCCGGTGCCGCAAGCAGGACTTGGCTTTAGTACAGGTTAGTGGTAGCAAGTTGTCCTTTTGCTTTGGCTCTGAAGACCTGTCAGGAACCCACTGGACTATTTAACTGAATAAAACATAAAACAATAATGGGAAGGGGATGATCAAGTGATTGAGTACACATGGTCTTGGAGGGGTTTGATTTATGTAACATCACTACCCAGACTGAGCCTGAAATAATCATTGCTGATGTGTGTGTTTCCAGGCTGCTGTACAGAAGAACATCCCCATCTACAAAGCTGCAGCGAAGAACAATCTTGAGGTCCGCATTGATCAGGATAACTTCCTCTCTCCAGAAATGTAAGGGATTCTTCTTCATTGTCATGTCATCATTTTAAGTCATCATTTACTGTAATTGTTGTAAATATAATGGTGTGTGTGTGTGTGTGTGTGTGTGTGTTCGTGTTTGTGTTTTCACAGCTCTGGAGGTATTGAAATGTACAATGCAGATGGAAAGATCAAAGTCTCCAACACCCTGGAGAGCAGGCTTGATCTTATGGCCCAGCAGGTAAACCCTAGGGCTGGCTATGGAGTCAAAGTATTTTATGAGCATACATTGAATTGAGTTTCTTGACTTACTGCTGTATGCATTACACAATGCTTCACACACTCGTCAGACACATTAAGGATGTGTAGAGTAGGCTTGTTAAAGCAACACTGTTTTTTTATATACACTGAGTTGGGTGAAGGAAACAAATGGTGTTTTTAATGTATACAACTCAACCAGCAATTAATATTGAATGGTTGGATTAGAGTAGTTCTAGAAATTAGTGTTGCATGCTTTCTCTGCACAGGGGGAACAGTTGAGTTGGAAGGTCATAGTCATAGTAGTAATGGGACTAGACTGGAAGAAATTGTCAGGGGGAAAAAACAGATGCGACTCTCAAAGCAAGATGAAGGAAAAATAATATGTATGCCCTTTGGTGTAATGCTAGTACCGCCATAGTACCTCTGCTCAATATCATAATTCATGACAGTACAATGTCAGGTTCTCTCCTAAGTCTTTGGGTTCTCCAACTAGATTTTCTAGCATCGAATCGGCGAACAGAAATTGTAGGCAGAACCAACAGGTTTAAAGTTCAAACAACATGCCCACCCACCACAAATTAAATGGACACCTATCAAGAATGTCCAGCCCCTTTACACAAAGTGAAGCAAAATGAGGGTCTGGTCCACCAGGCTAGTGCCCCAATACTGCTAAAACTGGACGCAGTTAGGCAAATAACAACTAAAGCAGTCATGATCCTACCTTACATGACCCAAAATTACATTACAAGTGCAATAGCAAGGATTCAAGGTACGCATTAGCAGTTATAGAAACATCCTTCTTGGTGTAATAAGTCAGTGTAGCATCATAGTGAGTTTGAAGCCATTATTTTAAGGTAAACCAACTGCATGGCGTTTCATTAAAGTGGTCTCTCTCCTCTCTTTCAGATGATGCCTGAGATCCGGGTTGCCCTCTTTGGTGTCAACCAGAACAGGAAGTTCCTGGACTGATATGTAACCCTGTCCCTAGAGCAGAGCAAAGGACTGCATACCAAGGGCAACAAGTCCAGTATTTGATGTTGTGTTGTTGTTTGTTTATTTTGTTTGATTTTGATTTCTTTTTTTATTTTTATTTTGGTTGTGTGAAAGGTATTAACCTCATGTTCGTCTGTGCGTGTGTATATAAATGTTGATGTTCCTTATGAAACAGGAGAGAAGACCAAATGTGTTTTTAGTGCGATGTCCATTGTTTTTGTTCAGGCCTCTCCACTATTGCTCAGTGAAGCTTATGTTTACATAACACACCAGTCAAGTGGACACTGACTATTAGTCACAGAGACATACTGAACTGCTCTTAAGCCTCTAGAACTATTGTCTGGATACCTGGTATCAAGACACATTCACCACCATCTGATATTCCTTAAATCAAGTGTTTTGATCCTATTAAAGTGAATTGCAAAACTTTGCCCTTGCCAAAGCCGTATACACCTGGCACATGAGCAGGGTCAGGATAAAACCGTAATGTAGGAAAAAAGAACACTTTTGAAAAGAGGAACTGATTCTCTGGTGTCAGTTGCTTTATTTCTCTAGTAGTCCATATTCACATTCTCAAAGCTTGTACACTGTACTGACAGTTAAGATGCAATGTAGAGTGTAGTTGGTTGTTTTTTGTGTTATGGAGATTAGCTTAACTGCATTACGTCAATTTTTTTGGGTCAGATTTTTAAAAAGCGCTTCAACTGCACACCGAACTGAATATTCAGTCAGACTGGATGGTTCTGAAATTCTCTGTAATCCTGTATTACTAATTCAAGGTATGTGCTGTTTCAGACTTGGGTACACATATTCATATATTTAAGGCTGTCATATTGTTTATTTTTCTTGGTCTGAATGCTTCCAATCAGAAAGAATATATTGATGTTCAAAAATATATATAATTAGGAGTTAAAAAATCTGGTTTGTGTGGTCATTTTTTACTTCCCACTCACACTAAAGTGAATTACACATTTGTTCAATGCTGGGTAGGCCAGTGTTGGCTAAAGCCCTTCCTATTTTCCCAAAACTGAGTCATTTTATGGACCAGCAGTGGTCACATGCTCAATTACTGCTGTAACAGTCTTGATGGAGCCATCTCCTGACAGTGGAGGAATTCAGCTGACGGATTACTGCTTCGAATGGGGAAGTGTTGTCGACACACACAAGAACGTTGTTAAGCAGCCAGACCGCAAAAATTGTTACCGTGGAGCTTATTGTGTTTGGTGCATGCGTTTTGGTTCCTCTGTAAGTTTTGCGCAGGACGGATGTAAAAAGGGAATGCCTTTTAACAGTAGCCTCATGACTTGTTGGACAGTGGAGGCAGTGGGGTATGTACAGTTCAACATGATGGAGTAAATTTCACTTCTCATTCAAGCTGCACCTGGAGGCCCCAAATGTCAGATCATGTGGTCATAGTAAGTTTCTTTTTTGGTTATTGTTTGTCGTTTTGTGGTATTCATGTGGCATTATGAAATGTTCATGATGGTTAGTGTGGATGTAAGTTTGTTTGAAAGACCATTTTCTTCTGACTGTTTTGTGGCCTTACTTACTGTGTTTGGATATGTTGGACAATAACCATTTTTTCCCACTGCCTAAATTTCCCTTGGGAGAAATACAGTGTATCTGCATGTCTATTGAGATGTGATTTCCCATTCTCTAGCTCTTATGAAAACTCTCACTATACGCAATAACAAGGTTATGTGTGCCAATATAGCAAAAAACACTTTACTCATTAATGATAATTTAGGGAGAAGACCTTGTTTTGGGTCTGTATGAGGAATGTACATAGTGGAGTTTGGTTATTTATATATATTTGATTCATATTGCTGTGTAAACAGCATCCAGTATTACACCCAGGACGATTGTACCCATTAACATTGAACTAGATGAGAATCTAATTGTTTGTTGACATCCATGACATCCCTAAATGAGACAGAATTTAAAAAAATTGAACCCTGAATGTGACCGCCGTACAACCCTTGTCATGCCCACCAGATTTCATAGCTGTTTATACAAATTGAGTTAGTGTTTTTGCCCCCCCCCTGCTGGTTGCCTTGAGCCTGTGCTGCTTCTCTATGGAGCTTGAGGCAGACCTGTTAATAGGTCCTGTTCTGCCTCTTGTCCTGTCCTGTTCTCTACTGTGGGTATACTCCTATGATAAGTACACAAGGGCAAGGAAATCTTAAGAGGACATTCAGATGCCTTTGAGGCCAACAAGCACTCATGGTATAAACAATTTATGATTCTTATTCCCCTGTTAGCTGCACTGTGCATAAACCAATGGGCAGTGTTTTATAGAAACATTTTTTTTTAAAAATCAGGATACCTGGACATTGATATGGGGGTTTGGGAGAATATTGTGTTGCATTGCAGTTCCATTTGTGGAGGATAAATACATAGATACATTACGTGTACATACATAAACTACATATCCACACAGTTTCCCAAAACACTCACAGACAGCTACAAAACATATAACAGCACATATGACATAAATGTCCCATCACCGTCTCCTTGACCTTGTTTTAGTGTCAGTGTTAAGCATTAGGATAGCCTGGTGTACAAATGAATGCTTTAGCCTTATGCTGTTAAATTGTGGAACCCCAAATCTGCAGTTAGATGCTAAGAGTTGAAATTCATTGTTTAAGACATGGTTATATTTTGGTTGGAGACAATGTTAATGTTCAATGTTCAATGCTTTTGTGATAGGCTGATTCATAGATGTTATGGAGATGTTGCCAATATTTTGAATAATATGGGTTGGCCAGTGAGGGATATCAGTAGCAAATTTATTCATTCATTATTCATTATTCTTCATTAATATATATATACCAAGCCTTTTAAGTCCAACTGTGTCTATCTATTTATCTATCTATATAGATAGATAGATAAGATAGATAGATAGATAGATAGATAGATAGATAGATAGATAGATAGATAGATAGATAGATAGCCTACAGTTGGACTTAAAAGGCTTGGTTTAATTCAGAGTGATGAGTGCTGGGAACAAAAGGGTTCTTTGGGTTCTTTTCTACATCTTGTGTGGGAATTTTTTACTTTTTTGGGGGGATCAAGTAATGAAGACTCTGGAGAAGTGGTCGGAGCAGGTTTTGCCAAAATCACCCTGTTTTGATAAAACTGTGTAAATAGCTGGATGGACAGATGGACAGTTTGAGCTGGCTTTAGCAGACTTTCTTAATGCAGCCAGGATCATTCTAAGGCAGTGGAAAAGTATAATCATGCCTTGTCACAAAGACCGGATTGAGCTCATGACAAGTACAGCCTCTTATGAATTAATGCTAGCCAAAGTAAATTAATCACAATTTATCTCATTAGTATATAATGGATCATAATCAGATAGTGATTGACAGAAGAACAAAGAAAAGAAACACATTCCCACATATAGCCTGTCCCATTTACAAACCTCATATTTGAACAAATTTAGCAAAATCAATGTATAGACCTCAGTTAATGGTCAGGTAATAGAAATTGTGGCATAGCACATGGTCACTTTCACTCTATTTTTAAAAATGCAGTATTTATATGTCCATTAACTAATTCTGAATGCAGAGTCATGCCTAATATGTCCTGTTTTGTTATGACCGACAATGCTATTCTTTTGATTAGGAATATGAATGAACACCGGTCAGCCAAGTATTGTCATTCCGCATGGTGTGTCTTTCTTTGTTTGTTTAATAAACACATCTTTGATTGCAAACAATAGGGTGCACAAATCCAGGAAAGCTGTCTTTATGGTAACTTGATCTCACACAATATGATTGCTTGGGATTTGTTTATTTAATAATGTGTGTCCTAACATTTAATGTATCTGATTAGATCAGTGCCTATTACCTGGACAACATGAACGTCAGAATCCTCAGCTCTTGGCTCCCACTCTTTTCTATGATGGTGTTGGCTTTCATGAACCCCTGCTATGGTGTCCCTGATCCACGCAAAAGGGAGCTGCTGATGCAGCAGGAGGCCTCCAGGCAGATAGGGGGCAATGTGGCACTAACTCCTGCAGAGCTCCAGCTGAACGCATACCTGCACAAGTTGAAAGTGCAGGAGATGGCATCTGTTCCATTCCCTCCTTCAATGCATTTCTTCAAGGCTCAGCCATTCATCCAACAGAGCCCTGTCTTTAAACTCCTACAAAAAATGCCCAAAGGTATATTTACATTTCATTATATGTGGCTATAGAACACTACATACCTCGCATGTTTTGACTGCTGGGTGGCTAGTTCCATCCCTGACCAGTGGAAGAAATTCGGGCAGGGGAAGTCGTTAAGTAACACACTATCATGTCCACACAGTTGACCACAGCCTCTAACCCCTCACAGTTTCCTGGGTGCCACAGCAGGAGGTGGTGTGTTTCACCTCACTGTGTGCTGTGTGTGTGTGTCGCAAACTCATTGATGGGTTACATGCAGAGACTGAATTCCCCGCATGAGACACAAAAGTATCAAAAATAAGTAAATAGTACTTACTTATAATCCTGGGTGTCCTCATCAATGCACATAGCTGTAAACACTGCAGATATGAAATGGATGACACATAACAGCTGTTTGGCTGTTTTTTTTCCAATGTTTTTTTTTTTTTTCATTTTCTCTGCACTACCATGACTGCAGCACCAGTATTCATTATTACTCTTCCTCAGCATTTGCTTTTTAGTATCAGTGTACTTTTGGCATAGTATTAAAAAAAAACTTGAAGGGATTATCTGGTGTGAATCAACCCGCAGCCCTATTGTTTCACATTGCCGAGTGCTCCTCGTAGGTATCGGAATGAGCGAATTTCGTACAACGTAAACCAAATAGCGAAACAGCAGCCAACGCTAACTGATGAGGGCAAAAAAGTTTAGTTTTCTTTTGCCCCCTAGTGTTAGCTGCTAGTTTGCAAATTCGGGCAACATTGTACCAAATGCTGTCATTCTTACCAGCCGACAGAAGAGGGCAACCTCAAAGAACATGGATATGGGCTGGTTGACTCCAGATTTTTCCTTTAAGTCTGCCATGCATGGGCAAAAACTCCATCTTGTTTTTAAAGTCCCCTGATGTTTCTGTACTATTATCTTAGCGACATATGTGTGTCTAGACACGTTTTGTCCTTTAACCGTACAGTGTCCTCGGGTCTTTTAAAAAAGCGCTTACAAATAAGATGTATTATTATCATTATTATTGTCTGCTGAAACAAAATGTGACTTCAGCTGTTGTTTTTTAGGCGCAGCGCTCCATGTGCACAGCAAAGCCCTGGTCAGTGCTGATTGGCTGGTGAGGAACGTCACCTACAGACCTCACTGCTACATCTGCTTCACGTGGGGTGGCTCTGTGCGCTTCCTGTTCTCAGACGGACAGCCTTACCCACAGTGGGACTGCCTCTACTGGCATCTCCTACAGAGCCTGAGAGCCAGCATGGCTGATGTGGACAAGTTTGACAACAGGTTCTGAATGAATGCACGAATCAATGAATATGAATGAGTGACTGAATGAATGCCATACATACTGACCTGCAAACCTGCAATAGATTTCAGGGTGGCACTAAATATAAGGTGACCAGACCCCTGAGATGAAAATCAGACAGCTTTCATTGGGAGCCAGGGACATTCCTATTTTTATAGTCAATAATCATTAAAATAAGTAATGTTTTAGGTTCAAAAAACGTGGACGAAGTGAGTTTTCATATAATTACCAGGGCCAGAATACCAAAATCGGGGACTGTCCCTGGAAATCGGGGTCGTCTGGTCACCCTAACTAGGCTAACTCCCACTGCAGCTATCACTTGTTCTATCTGGCTAACCCATTTACAAAAGACATGTCGTTCATACAGAATATAAATGATCTACTTTTCCGTTCAGGAGACTTGGATATAATGCTCATGTGGGATGGTCTGTTGTTTCCTAGCCTGATCCGGAACCTTACCCTGTTAACTGAAGACCCAGAGCAGGCATACCCGAGTGATGACGCCGTTTGGGCAAGATTTGAAGATGCTTTTCGGGTTATCTCTGGACTTATCACCTATGCTCCTGTGTTTACCGACTACCTTTACCAAAGCCTAGAAGAATTTTATGCTGACAATGTTATGTATCTGGAGATCAGGAGTGGTTTGACCAAGGTAAGTACATTGAGGTTAATTAATAATTTTTCATCACGCAAGGCCATACATAGTTTCTTTTGACAAATCAAATCAAATCCTGATGCACAGTAACTTTGGTTGCAGACCTATGACCTTGATGGAAGCATCCATGACAAAATTTGGTGCCTAAAGGCCTTTAAGGATGTGAGCACCAAGTTTTTAGCCACACACCCTGACTTCTTGGGGATAAGAGTTATAGTATCTACTCACAGGTCAGTGTTAGATTGTAGTGTATCCATCTCTAGTGGATTATCACTCACTGACAACAGAACCATGACAAGCAATTTACTGACTTTGACAAAAACTGTCAGTTGTGAATTGTCTTTCATAATTAGATGTGTAAATTGCTGCTGCACTGTATAATGCACTGACTGACTCGATACAGTATTCTGTGATTCTGCTCAGAATTCAGAGTGTATCTACAATCAAGACTGTCGTCAAAGAGACTATTGAACTGCAAAAGAATTTCCCAGATATCATTGCAGGGTTTGACTTGGTGAGCGCCCCCACTGATATGAAATTAGCCTATATTTATGCTATATTGTTCATGTTTATGCAATTTCAACCATGTGATTATGTGATTCACACATTAAAACAGGTGGGGAGGGAGGATGATGGAAGGCCTCTCTGGTATTTCAGGGATGCGCTGTCGCTCCCTGCTCAGCTTGGAGTCAAACTACACTACTATTTTCATGCCGGAGAGACTGGTGAGTCAGCACTTATTTACAGATTAATCTGATTCTAATCAGTGACTTGTCTAGTTAAGAGTGTGTATGTGTGTGTGTGTTTAGACTTGGAGGGACAGAAGTTGATGGCAACTTATTAGATGCCCTGCTGTTCAACACCAGTCGAATCGGACATGGTTTTGCACTGCCTCACCATCCTCTAGTCAAAGAACTTTCCAGAAAGAGTGGTGTGCCTTTGGAAGTATGTCCTATATCAAACCAGGTAGGGAATGAGTTCATTTATAGATTCATTTCAATTGAATTTCATTCTGATTTAATTTCACCACAGTTACATTATTTTCCACACATTTAATCACAGGTGCTGAAGCTTGTCTCAGATATGCGCAATCACCCTGTAGCAGTACTTATGGCAGAGGGGTATCCAGTGGTCATAAGCTCTGATGATCCCACCCTGTTTGGGAACACTGGACTCTCCTATGACTTCTATGAGGCCTTTGTTGGCATTGGAGGGATGAGCGCTAATTTGGGCACCCTAAAACAACTAGCTATGAATTCAATCAAGTAAGCATTTCAGAGTTTACCTGTATCTTAGGCTGACCATAGCTGTAGGTTTTTTTTCACCAAGTGTTAAGATCATTCAACTTTCATCAAAGGACAGGTTCATTTTTAATTTTATTTTTTTTACAATAGCCTTGTTTTTTGATCGTTTATTATTAGTAAACATTACTGAGCACTTTAAATGAAAGTTTAATGCCCTTTAGCAAAGATTACAGTGCACCTATGCAGCCATTCTATAGGTGAGGGGGAGCTACTGTAACAACCGAAAATTCTCTGAACAGAGGCATTCGTCAAAGTCAATACAATACAAAATACAATCTTAACCACTGTATGTCATCATAAACAAATCAGAAAACAAGGCTTTATTGTAAAAAAAAACAAACCTACCCTTTAAGTTGAACTTAATAAAATGTTTCTGCTTGTTTGACAGGTACAGTTCCCTGTCCGCAGAGTTAAAGAAGAAGTTGATGGATATTTGGCAGAAGAAGTGGGACAAATTTATTTCTGACCATTTAGATCACTGATTTCTGACCACTGAAGACCCAAGCTGGTTCTGACTCCTATTAAGAGGTCTTCCAAAAACTGTGAAATGGGAAATACGAGATAGCATCACCTTAAATCAAGATTTTTTCTTGTCTTGAACATTAGTAAATATAGGAACTGTTATAAAGTTATGATGCATTCATCTAAGGCTTGATGAATGTTTTATGCTAAATGTTACCACTTGTTTTATAGGATCCAAGTTACATGGAATGGAAATGGAACTGAGGCATTCTATTTGTACATAATACTACACAGCCAATGGTTTTGCTGAGTTCTTATTTAAATATAGTATTAATATTACACACTTTCACCTTGTACATACAGTGTTGGGGAGTAATGAGTTACATTACGTTACTACGTAATCTAATTACAAAATAAAGTAACAGTAAACTTTACTTTGGAAAAAATGTGTAATTAAATTACAGTTACTTTCAGGATTACAATTTCAGTTACATCTGAACATCTTCTGCAGAAACATTGGCTAACTGTTTAATAATATTAGTTTGGTGGGGGGGGGGGGGGGGGGGGGTAGTTAGGCACTGACAGGGGGCCCAAGAGAACATTTTAATATTATAATCAATGTTTGGGGGGCCCAAAATTATAACTAACGGTGCCCCTATGCTGGATCTACAGCCTACAAGTGGTCTGAGCAGCAGTGCCAGATAGAAAGTGCAATGTAGGCCTAGCCCATTGCCAGAAATATAAATTAGCTGTTGTGAGCAGACACACAAGCAATCCCACACAAATAGATGACTGTTTACTCAGTGATGTTCACCAAATGTTGAATGTCAAATATTTGATTTAGCAGGCATAGCTATTCAAAGATCAGCAAGATCTCACAGTAAAGCAGTGCTGAGGTGTTGAATTACAGCACTGCTGTGGCTATGTTGACAGAATTAGTGTAATTAGTAATGCTGTAAGGTTAACTCTGCCAGGTTTCAAAAACTGAAAATGTATGACAGCTGAGGAAATTCATTCAAAATGTAGAAACGTAATAAAAAAATAATCAAATATAATTAGTCACATTACTCTGTTAAAGTAATTGAAATAGCTACACTACTGTTAAATTTTAGGTAAGGTAACTTGTAGTTGTAACACATTACATTTCTAAAGTAACTTTCCCAACACTGTACATACACAACATTTTGTATCCACATTTCGCATTAAATGCCAAGTAGCCTACTTCATTGGTTTTTAAAGTGGGGGCCGTGGCAAGCTGGAGGGAAAAGTAAAAGCAAATAAATAATTGAATGAATAAAACTGTAAAAATATTCCCATTTGTTATAAAACTGCATTATAAAAATCTGTCACAGATCTGAACATTACTACTGTTATTATTATAATTTTTTTTATTACCTGTAATCTCTTTTTGATGGCTAGCATTCAAACAAGTCTGAACCATACAGTCTAAGGTCCGAATGTGATCACGTAAACAAAACAGAGTAGCCTTGATACTACCTTGAGACTTTTTCACCTGTCAGCTAGCCAGCTAGCTAGCTTTGCTAAAATGAAAAAAAAAATAAAAGAAAAAGACTTGAAAAGCAGACTTGACCCAGCAGGCCAAACATCTGATGCGATTGTGAAAACTCAGACAAACTGGCCAAGAAGGTTGTGCAAATAGGAGACAGCATGTATAAAATATGATGCGCCTAAAAAAGGTAAGAGTGACCCAAAATCCTTTCAAACGAGTCCAAACTTCAGTGCCATTTGAATCAAAAACATCCAGTGGAGGCCGAAAAGTCAGCAGACTTTTAAACCAAAAAAAAAAAAATTTCACCAGCCAGTCGCACAGCCAGTTAATTAATTTATTTTTTATCTTGTCCCAGTAGCCTATAGTGAGAGAGGTCAGTATCACTGATCTTTGGTATTGTTGCTGTGTTTAGTAACACACTTTCCATATAGGTGGCATCAGCTGGAATCTACTGGTATATGGGGGCGTTGTCATGGAAAAGTTTGGGAAACCCTGGCCTATTTGTCAACATTTTTTTTGCACATGAGAGATTTACAGTAAAAAATAGATAATGCTTTTTTCACACGTGCAAGACAAGAATTATTGTATGTTAAAGATTTACATAATATTTTAATAAAAGACAGTAGCATGTGCAAGCTTTTTGTGTGTGTTCAAGCTTATTTGTTACCCAAGGGGTGCCTCATATAAACAACAATAGAGTAGCAGGGCAGGCGGACAAGGCTGGGAAGTGTAATATAAGTGTATTATATTACATTACGTGTACATGGGAAAAAAAACTAGCGATTTCCATTCACAGCCTTCATATATTTGTAGCATAATTCAAACCTTGCATAACCCCCACCCCTTTCCCCATTCTGCCCGTGAATTCTGTCTTTGCTCTATTGAAATATATTTTCAATTGTGTTGTATGTATGTGGAGGTATTCACAGTCTCAAAATTCTTCAACAACATTTGTGATCCTCCAGTGCTGACCAGTGCATTCCTGCATGACGAGTTCAGTGTTTACCTCCAAGCATCTCTTTGTCTCTCTGTTCTGTATGGCAGACCCCTGCATGGCAAAGAACACATGTCCAAAACCAAATACATGCATCTTGTTAATGGATGTATCCTAAGTATTCATTTTGAGGCTAATAATACAAGAAATCAAATATTTCTGGATTTACTGAGAACCCCACCTGTTTAAAATCCCAGTGCATATTAAGGCCCGCTTGTTTAGCTTTGTCACATGCATGTAGCTGTGGAAGTGCTCCAGATCCTGGATCCACTAGACAGCGGTTGGGATTTTTCTTAGAGAACTGGATTTCTCCAATGTATATCTCACCACTATAGCAATAGTAACAAGCCTGCGAGAAGATTTATGTGAGAAGATGTTTGTAGGATTCTCTTCAGCTTGCCTGTTGAATAGTTTGCTGAGGTGGCATTTACCTGAGACGTGTAAGAATGACACTGGTATAAGATGGGAGTGTGTCCTGAAACAGGGCCTTGATCCACACACACTTCTGTGTCCATGTCATTCTGCAACTGATTTCAGAGACAAACGTGATATATCCAGTTCAAAATGGTCTAGTAATCTCTCTCTCTTTAAAAATAAACACTACACATGTGCACAGTTGTATACACTGTTGTACAGTTTGTGCTAAAAAACTAACTTTCGATGTAAGAAGTCATGCATAATAATGGTGTTGCTTAATTAACATATTCAGTGATGCCATTAATGAGTGGATAAAAGCATCAAATCTTACATGGGGCCTCTTTAGGACTACTGAATCATTTTAGCCAAGGAGCCCAGAAGAGATTTTGAAAAACATAAATCAATAAAACACTTCTGATCAATAGGAGATCACTATAAGGTAAAAATTGATATTAACAGATATCAACATGGAACTTGTTCAGTTATTTACTCACATAAAGACAAACATTTTTATTGGGACTTTTCTGAAATTATATGCTTAAATAAAATTGTCTGATTGAAAATGTCATAATTTGCATACAATTTAAAAAAGTGAAAATTATTTATGAAATAAAAGTTACCCATTAACCTATTCCTTATAATTATCTTAACGATTATTTCAGAGAAAAACTAAACCTATTGGGGTAGCCTATATAACACTGCTAGCTAATAGACCGAGGCTATACATGTCCACTGACTTAACAGCTCATTTTTCAGGAATATGATCGCTCTGATTACATAAAGCTGGATAGTGTTTTCTCCCACCCCAGTGTTGAGTGGTATCAAGAAAAGTAATAATAATGACTGCAGTCATTGGCAACAGGTTTTGTGGCTATGTTGAGATGTGAATCCATGGTGATGGGCTATACATTCAATTCTTTTCTTCAGTATCTCCTCATTACATCATCTAATGCTACTTTGTTATAATGATCATGTTCAGCAAAATGCGGTCAATATGGTTCTTTCTTTTTTTTTTTTTAATTTACCTCACACGCATTGTCCTGTGGTTTATTTATCTTGAGAGACTAGCCTACTGTATAGCTAGCGGTGAAATTAAACTTACTTTGGCACATTTCAGAAAATAAATGAAT
Source organism: Tenualosa ilisha (assembly GCA_015244755.2). Taxonomy (NCBI): domain Eukaryota; kingdom Metazoa; phylum Chordata; class Actinopteri; order Clupeiformes; family Clupeidae; genus Tenualosa; species Tenualosa ilisha. The sequence goes on along the minus strand of PYXC01001308.1, from coordinate 2,521,785 downwards.
GACATGCAACTTTCATGAGCAATTTGGCATTTTTGTTTTTGGAAAGCAAATTACAGCATTTTACTGTAATTACAGCAAATTACTGCATTTATGCAGATAATGCCTAATTTGCATATTTAAACATAAGATTTCAGAAAACTTCCAATACAAAAGATATTTGTTGTTATGTGAGTAAATAACTGGCCAAGTTCCATGTTGATATCTATTTGTTTAAATGATTAGCCTGTTCATCTCGCCTGTTGATCAGAAGTGTTTTAGTGATTTATATAGACATTTTCAAAATCTCTTTTGGGCTCCTTGGCTAAAATCATTCAGTAGGTCGCGTGAAAAATGCAGTACTGCAGTACTGTATAAGCTACTTACATTGCCATAGCCAATGATGTTGAGTGGGTCTAAACTGGTATAGACATTGTCAAGGTACCACTGGAAAGGCTTACACTTCAGTTTCTCCCTAAGCTTTTTTCTTTCAGACACATCACCAATATCTATGCCGTGGTTCTGTAATCAGACCAAACATAGCCCTGTCAGAAAATGCATCAAAATACAAAAATGTGTATTTGTAGGCTACACTTGTGAATTCATATTGTGCAAAGAATTTCATTCCGCCTCTTTTCTTCCTTATGCTTCTTTTTTTTTCTCCAGAGACAACTGACGCCATTCGGTCTATGTCTGTTTACCTTTAGGGGTAGTCTCCAGGCAATGTTGACGTTGTGTTTGTACTTGTCCAGCCACAGCTCAGCCACCCGGAGAGCATTTCTCTGCATCACATATTTTAGCTCTGGCATGTAGGGTTTATGTAATCGCTCAAGGTGAGCAATCTTGGAACAGGGAACCACCTCGATGCTGCCACCACAGAGCCACACCTGAAACCAGTCTATGCATGAGTGGAGGTCAGAGAATGGCTGCATCTCAGTGTCACCCCCCCCCCCCACACACCCCCTCCGGCCCCCCCGGCCCCCCATAAAGATGATATAGAATACATCAATGGAGAATTGTACCTTGATGTTAAAATAGAATGTATTCAACTTTGATTTGTTTAAAAATAAGCTCAGGTGCAGTTTAACAAGCCTAATTACAACCTCATATTTAGGCTGGGGATTGCAAAGGTCTGCTGCACCTTCTTTTACAACCACAGGTGAACTATTACTGGTTGTTTTCAAATACACCCATTTTTAGAGGCTATTTCTAAGTTCAAGATGTACATATGAAGGAGGGTACAACTGTGTTTCATATTCATGACAGCTCTGTAGCCATGCACAGTCTCTTCTAACCCAACAAAGCCAAAATAACAATGTTTATCCATTCCTTGTCCCTTTAAAGGGTTCATCAGTGCAACTGTCCCCCATTGGGATTTAGATGTATTCCCAAGTAGAGTCTTTACTGTCTCAGATCATCTTTATTTTTTTACCCTGATTCCGAATTCAACATTTTCTCCTCCATAGATTTTCATGCCAGGATCCAGAGCTCCAATCTCTCCAAAGAAAAGGCGATCAACCACAAGTATCCCCATAACAGCTGGGCTCCTGCCAACACAGTTCTAGAGGTTATGTGTTCTTATAAAAAATCTCAAAATCTAACAGCCGGTGAATGAGTCATGAAAACGTTCTTTCAGTCATTTACACTACATTGTTTGCTTTCAAGTCCAGAGTCACCATTTCAGGTAGCTTAAGGCAGCACACAAGATTCAAGTGGTCAAAGGAAACAAGATCAAGCAAAACAGAACTCACTTTCCTGGGAGCGTCTCATCATTTTGGGCATACCACTGTCGGTCAAAGGAGTCATACTTGCACCACATAGCCCAGTCAAACCCTTGTGCTGAGGGCATATAGTTTGTCAACTGCAGATCATAACAGCTCACTTTATCAAACACGGGTGATAGCACTACAGTGCGGTCTTCCTTGATCCGAGCCAGGAGCGGCTCTGCCCTAAATAGACATGAACCGTAAGTATGGACATCAATATTTAAAAAGTGGGTGGAATCATGATGCATTGTACACACACAAGGAAATTCTACACCGGTTCACCAAATCCTCACCTACTAAATATTTTCAGTAGTGGATTGTAATTCAGCACACACATATGTGCACACATGAAATGAGAAAAGCCTTGTTTTCTGATCATTTATGATGAAATACAATAATTTTAATGAATATCTCTGTTCCGAGAATTTTAAGTAGTTGCGGTATACTTTGCAGCGTTTATTGTGTCAGCATATCATCTAACATCACTGACCACTCGGGTGAGTTTCACATCTTTGCAAACAATAGTTTAATGTGGAAATTAATTATGTCATCATAGAGGGGAAATATGCACTCTTCTGAAATGTGTAATTGAGATCTGGTTCACCTACCAGCCCTTGTGGACCTCGATATGGGCATCTAAAATAGCGACCACATCACCAGTGGCAGCCTTCCACCCCGACATTCGCGTCTGACTCAGGCCTTGTTGGCTGGAGTGCCTGATCTTTTTTATCAATCCAGGCCTAGTCATGTGAATGACGTTCACAAAGTCATTTAACTCCTCTTTCAAGTCATCTGCCAAGATATATGGTTTTACAATTTAACACACAAAATTCATTCAGATATTTTAAGAGGCTAAATATCTTTTAAAGTGGTACCAGGTCTGCAGCCCCATAATGTTGTCTGATCCAGCTAAATTCTGGTGTAACCAATAGGCTATATAGGTGGTGTTTTGAGGGTTAGCCTGTTATAAACCATTAGGCTAAACACAAGTTATAGCCTAGACTGGGTAGAAGTAGCCTACTGATGATTCCCTTGGTCAATTGAAATATGATTGAAATTACATATTAATGTGTAGTTTATGAAAGAAAAACTTTACAAAAACAATATCTCAAGGATTTTATGGGGGGTTGGGGGAGCCATTCAGAGCATTTTGTCCGGGCCCGGGCAAGGCTGTCAGAGTCCTTTCTGACTGTCAGATGAATAATCCTCATCTGTGTACTGTTCCAAGTTATCCATTTAGCTAAAGTCTACAAACTGTTCAGTCAACAACTTGTGTAGCATGGTGGCGACAGACTGACTAGTAATCATGTCATGTCTAATGTAAACAGAACAGCGCAGCACAGTGTTTGACATGTACGAGTTAGGCAGATAAGATTGAGCATAACTGGGAATCTCTCCTCCCTAGATCTGGTCAAAAGTCTATCATCTATGATCCAATCCAATCCAATCCAATCATCACAAACAGGAAACAGCTTGAGAAACCAACCATTGGAGCTGTGGTCATCAACCAGGATGATGTCAGTGAGGAGGTGAGGAGGGGTCCTTTTGATGATGCTGTAGATAGCTCTCTTGATTATGGACAAAGCTTCGTCAAGGTAGATCAGCACAACACTGATGGTTGGCAGATCTTTGGGGTATTGCCGCTCCAAACACCTGAAGCACAGTCAAAAACAGCCATGCATAACTGATTCCTTTTTTAAATCTGTGTCAGTGCATGACAGAGTTTTAATTTTTAAACACCCTTGTTTGTGATTAATAGATAACCTACTACAATACAGTCTTACAAAAGAGGCCCATACCCATTATAAAACAGAGGTCATTATATTCAATGCGCTCAAAGTGTGTGCCAAAGAAATTTGCTCATACTTCTATTTGTATACTTAACGATGCTGCCAACAGTTTTTTGACATCCATTGATTCAATTCAATTCAATTCAATTCAATTTATACTGCACCTTTTACCTTATCCACAGCTCAAGGGCCCAGCCCAGCTGCCAGGGGTCTTGCAGGAAAAGTACAATCAGTAGTTACAATGATACCTTACATCATAAGAGCTTATAGGATATTACAAAGAGGCCTACAACCCAATATATAATAGGTACTATATTAATGAATAATAATGAACAATATTGGTCACTCGTACATTAATAGACTTCCAAAATGATATCACCACCACATAATTGAAACCACACCTGTAGTTCAATGCTGAAAAAAGCCTACGGAATTTAACATTGAGTTTCTGAGTAATCGCTGCTTTCAAACTCTGTGGATGAGGGAGAAGTCTGAGATGCAGATGCTGTTTTTGCCATAATACTTTTGTCATCTTTTCCCACTTGGCTTTTATAAGTATAAGTATAAGTAACTTTTATTGTCAATTTCTTCACATGTACAAGACATACAAAGGAAACAAAATATATTTCTCATTCCCCCAGTGGTGGGGAGAGCAAGAGGTCACTGCGTCTAGGGACGCGCCACCAATGTTCCAAATTGGGGGGGATGAAAAAGCACAATACAGCATAACATGAGGAGAGAGGAGGAGAAAAAAAGGCACCACCAGACTATGCTCCAATAGGGAGCACAGTGTAGGGGGGCAAAAAAACACCTCAGCACACATAAGCACATATAACGTAAGATACATGACCTGCAACAGAGAAGGGAGGGAAGGGGGGGGGGGGGGGTGGTTAGAGATAAACAGTCAGCATGGGCAAACAGCGTCCGGTCTGCAGCCATCCTGGCGCTTGTCCCAGACCCGCCTGCCACACTGAGGGTATGAAGCGGCAAAGGCGGGGGGGTGGGTGAGGGTGGTGATTGCGTATCAGTAGAAGTGTATAAGTTCGTGTGTATACGGCCAGAGAGTTGCTTCTCATAGCCTCCAATCTATGAGCCTCAGTTCGCATGGTGACATAGCGATAACATAGCCAGTAGCCATGGAGACAACCTTGATCAGAAGCCAGGCAGAAACAACAATCCGCTGGTGTCTTGAAGGTGGGGGGAGGGAAGTGAGAGCGTCTTCCCACCTTGTTCTCCGGGGCAAGGCCTTAGCTGATTAGGGAGGCCGAAAGCAGATAGAATTGGGGGTGTTTGGGTTTTAGGGTGAGAGGCTTACCATTTTCAAACCTCTCTATGTCCAAAATGGGCTCCGATTATAGCCAAATCTTTTTGTGACGCAGTGAGTATCTCCATGATGGTATCCATCACCTTGAGTTTCTCCAAGATGTGATCCATTTTGCGGTCTATAGCCACAGTCTGAGTGCCCACAGTTCCCTCAGCTCTGCCCACTGCCTCAACCATGACGGGCAGCCGAGTGGGGCTTTTGACAGCTGTTCCCGTCTTTTTCGTTTCTCGATAAACCAGGCCAATGCCCAATCCAATCAGCAAGAAACCTGTAATCATGGTTCCAAATAGGTAGATGTCTTCAATGTCCTCCACGAAAAGAGCTGCCAGACACACGACCCTGCACCTCTCCCAACCGTCCATCGTGTAGCCAGCTGCAAACGTTCCGGCAGGACAATCAGGTTCCCTTGAACCTCATCTGCTGAACCTGAACTGTGATCCGCATCGCCTGATTATGGGTGAAATTGGATTTTTGCTAAACAGGAGCTAACGCAGGATACTAACCTTTGTGCCAGCTTTGTACATCACGTTCTTTTAGTCTCTCAAGATTTCTGAAGTTTGAAAGCAGCAATTATTCATAAAACCCATGTTTAATTCCATAGGCTTCTTTGGCATGGAACCAGGGACTTACAGTTACGATTACATTTTGTCAATTACACTGGGGAGGTCTTGTCATCTTATTAGTTACAGCAATCATCAAGGTATATTATCTGACTCATTGTATTCAGTGTATTATCTGACTCATTTTCACTACCTGCCCTCCTTGAAACCCCTGTCTTTCCTCTCCTAACTCCCCAGGACAGGCCTACATTGTTCCCTCTCTATAGTTTCTATTAACAACCCTAAACAGCCCAAGTCAATAAGTTGGTATTATTATTCTCATAATATCATGATTGGGGACACGTTCATGACAAAAATGCTGTCCATCAATGCATTCAGGACAAACTTAATGTGGCATAGACTATGTGCCATGTAATTTCATTGACATTGTTATTGTTAGTTTATCTCAGGATGTAATTTAACCATCTGAAGCCAGGTCTGTTAAAGTCTAATGAATCCAAGCAATTATGTTTACTGCACTTGTCACAGAAGTGGGCTTAGTTGAGTGTAGAGTGCGCACGCGCAAACACAGCTCAGAGTTTCATCAGAGCTGGCTGGCGATCCACATTGTAATCTTGTAATGCACACGTGCGAAATTAAAGTTTACAGTACATTACAGTAGCTTACATTACATTATCTATCACGTAGATGCCGGCCACGCGCAACCACAAGCACGGCTGAGCGTATAATTAGCCAACCAACAGTAACATGGGAAATGTGTGATCAGACAAAAGGATGTTGACAGGATGTGTCAAAGCTGAATTCTAGGTAAAACTCATTTTTAAACTGTCCTGTATGGAGCCGTAAGCATAAAGTTGGCGACGGAAGATGCCTGCTAAACGTAAGGCAGTGAGCTTGCATGTCAGTAACAACTGCTTGTTATGTTCAATGCATGGCAGCCTGCCCTTAGGAGAAAAAAAAAACGTTGCATTATGTGACATAAAAAGTTTTTAAAGCACTGAAGTAGCCTGTAATATTTGTGCTCAAGATACTGCAACATTCAGTAAAGTGCAGTAGCCTATTTCATATGAATGCAGTTTATGTAAGGGATAATGAACGACACAGCGTGCGTATATCAATGAATATTGCACGTTCGAGGTGGTGATACCTTAATAAGTGCAATATTCAGTGCAAAAATCAGGACTGAAAAGGAGAAAGAAGTGTGAATTATTGAGTGTTTAGCTGACAAAATTGATTCATAAAAAATAAATTAGGCTAACCAAAAATCCATAGGCCTATGTGTGTTTTTTGTCTAACATCGATGTAATATAGGCCTGTAAGGAGAGCAGCAGAGCATGTGCGCTTCCATTAGGTGTATTTGCTTCACACACCCTACCTGTAACCCCCCATGCATGACTGCAAATAGTTGATTCCCTGTACTGCACACAGCTGACCTGTAATGCCGCGTGTCAGGTAGCTCCCTGTCCAAAGGCAAGCGGTTGCTCAGGAAGGTGTTGTATCCGTATTTCTGAAACAGTTGCTCAGCTTCCAACTCTTCTTTCTCCGTCAGAACTGCATGCCAGTGTTTGAAGAGGGATGAGTCTGGGTAAAGCTTCTTGACCATTTTCTCCTTTTTCACATCCTCCTGTTTCCCCTCGCGGTCCTGGAGGGAACTGACTGAGATCACACCAGTTATCATTTTACTCTACAGTTTGGTAAAATGGTTAAATTTGTCATTGAACACTTTGAGCCATTTTTTTTTTTTAATGCCCCCCCTACACACACACAGTGCATGATGGGGGCATCCTTATTCTCTCATAATCCTATCACAACAGTCTGACACATAGACTGCCTTTACTGTTTAAAGGCAAATATGTGCACGTGCAAATTTTGTTGCGAATGTAGATGTCTGAGTTTGTTATGAATGAATAAAAAAGTAGGACCACATTTCTACACACCCTTGTTAAATAAATGGTTAGTATACACTGCTGCCCTTTAGTCTTGACAGAGCTCAAGAAAGGGTTTAAGTCAACACGTTATTCTTTAAGAAATAGCCCTCTGGAATGTTTAAGCAGACCTTTGCCTTACCAAGCTTGTTGATATGGATCTCCAGTCTCTCTAGTCTCTTCATAATGTCATTGCTCTGCATAGAGTAATTGGTTGGGAGGAAATTATTCCCATGTTTCCCAACCATGCTCTCTGTCTTGGAGAGGATCTTCCAATTGACCAAAGTCAGAAAGAGTAGGGTGGCAGCTATGACCATGGCAGGCACAAGTCTTCGAAGACCGCTCACCCGCATCATCGCTCTGTCAAGTTGTTTGTGTAAGCGCGTGTATATGGAGGGCAAGACTCCTTTTGCATATAATGGAGAGGAGTAGACTTACACAGTGAATAGGCTTAGCTCAAAGGTCCTGCCTCCTCCCCATCCAAACCAATAATTCAAAGATCCATTGGTCCACAGGTGTTGAATGATGCACAGCTGCTTTTTAATAGCCATAAAAATGGATCAAAGGTAGAGAACACTGAGCCAAGAATTAGGCGGAGCAGCAGGTGAGGGCTTATTCGTTTTGAGTGACGCTGGCAGGATGCTGAATCCTGTTGCTGCACTGTTTTTTTCTGAGTATACAACAATGGTTTGCATATCAGACCTGCTATATATTGGTTCTGAGCCCTCTGCACTACGTCTTGTTGAAACCATATATGGAGCTACTTTTTAACCTTGAGACTGAGAATGCAGGCTAAGTTATTTCATCATTTTTTTTTTGTTGACCCACGGGTGTTGAAAGACATTATGTGCAGAATGTCTAACCCTAAACCCCTATCTCTCACAGACTTAAGATGCTTGAATCAGCCAGTCATGAAGCTCACTTGATGAAGTTTTTGAGGGTTTCAGTTGAGTATTAATTCAGAGTTTGAGGATTCAGAGTTTGGGGAAGTCCTGACATGTAATGACAGCTTTCTGCCGGTAATCACAAGGTACTTCATTTACAAAATGAATAGTAGAACAGGAACCATTCATGACATAATTTTTGTTAGCTTATAGCTGCTAAGAACAGAACAACAATCTGACAGTTAATGATGCTATACCATAGAAGTTAGCACTACAGAGATTTGTGGTCATCTGGGGAAATGTTTATAAAATCCATCACAATCATTCAGCTATTACAATAAAGACACTTTAAAATTCATATGTCTTCAGTTAATAAAAGGCATGTAAACAGAAGGACACAACAGCAATTTCAAAATTAGCATTTATGATTACCACCAAATGCACATGCATTTAAGAAATAACCATATTCAATTTCAATAATAAAACAACTAATGTGCTGTTACTTACAGTAAGTTATCAGGAAATACAATTCTTTCTATTTGCAATTGGCAGCATTGTTGCCCTTCTCAAATGTGACACCTGCCATTGAAAATAGCATTCCTAAGGTGTTTGCACAGGTTAATGGTACACAAGGTGCAAAGTGTCCAACACCCTTGTGTGGTGGAAGGCAACAATAGCAGAAGAGATTGTGATAAATTTAGGAAAATAAATGACAGTTTACAATTGTCAGCTGTCAAAAAAATGAAACAAATGGGTGCTACCTGGGCGGAGATGTCACGGTGGCAGCGATCCTGCCAAGGCATGTTGTCACATTGTGAACCTCTGGCTTGCACGCCTATTGAGACAATTTCTGACTTGCAAAAATCCTAATGACTTATGCAACTTGTGCCATGTGAGATGATATAAAAAATGTAAAAAACAAAAAATCTTATTTAAAATAATTTTAAGCTAATGGAGGGCTGTTAGTAACTGCATTACTGCACTGTAAAAGTAACTAGTTCCTACGGAAAGTAACTAATTGAGTCACATTGTCTTTAAATCTTCAAATAGGCTATGCCATGAATTGTCAAACAAATCCCACAGCACAATTAACACCTTAGCTTCTGACAGTCAATAAGTGCAATGAGTTTCTATCTTTTTTCTGAGGTAAAATTGACAAAATAAGACTGAATATAACTTCACAGTTGCAAATAGCTCAACACCTAGAACCAGTGTCTTCAAAGAGGGGGGAATTAAACTTTATGTCAACATTTAGCTTGACTGACCATGAAACACTTGAGGAAACAGTAGAAAATGCCAGTTCTTCCACATCTGAATTGGATATTCTGCCGACCAGCTTTTAGATCTGTTCTACACCTTGAAGCAGCTGATATGATCAAGATAATAAATTCATCTGTACAGCATGGCCCTAAAGTCCCTTTAAAAAGTAGTTGTAAATCCACTACTGAAAAAAACCAATAACCTTCATAACGGGGTAGTACAGACGACCCAAGAGCAATACGTTACGAACACCAACAGTTTATTGAGATCAGAGTCCTCTGGAATGTTTCAGAAGACCTTTGCTTTACCAGTTGATGACCAGTTTACTTGTTGATATGGATCTTCAGTCTCTCTAGTCTCTTCATAATGTCATTGCTCTGCATAGAGTAATTGGCTGGGAGGAAATTATTCCCATGTTTCCCAACCATGCTCTCTGTCTTGGCGAGGATCCTCCAATTGGGTGGTGGTGGTAGCGTAGTGGTTAAGGAACCTGGCTAGCGTGTAAGTAGCCTGAAAAGTTGTGGGTTCGAATCCCGGCTGCCACCGTTGTGCCCTTGAGCAAGGCACTTAACTCAAAGTTGCTCTAGGGGAGAGTGGCCCTGAACAATTAATAGTTGATGAGTTGTAAGTCGCTTTGGATAAAAAGCGTCTGCTAAATGCATAAATGTAAATGTAAATTGACCAAAGTCAGAAAGAGTAGGGTGGCAGCTATGACCATGGCAGGCACAAGTCTTCGAAGACCGCTCACCCGCATCATCCCTCTTTCAAGTTGTTTGTGTAAGCGTGTGTACATGCAGGGCAAGACTTCTTTTGCATATAATGGAAAGGAGTAGACTTACACAGTGAATAGGCTTAGCTCAAAGGTCCTGCCTCCTGCATTTAAGAAATAACCATATTCAATTTCAATAATAAAACAACTCATGTGCTGTTACTTACAGTAAATTATCAGGAAATACAATTCTCTCTATTTGCATTTGGGTCAGGGGACTGGGGAAATGAGAACCAGGCAGGCAGTAGCAGAATCCGAGGTGATTCGTGGGACCCTGGGACGTTGCGATGACCAGAGGAATCAGCGGGGTAACCCAGGCGCGGAGAGAGACGGACTGGAAGGTTGGAAGGTAGGTCGGGGGCAGCTCGGATGGATCACCCTCGAGAAGAGAGGAGAGGAAGTAGGAGACAGGCTGTGGCTTCGTAGATCTCACCGTGAGCAGGGGGGTGTACACGCCGGAGACCAGGCCTTGTCGGAACCAGCAGGTACTCCCTCCTGGTGGTGGCAGGGCAGGAAACACTCGGACTTATCTCAGGTCGCGAGACAGGCAACAGGTCAGGTTTACCGGGACAGAAGAGCAGGAATAGCTAGGACGGTCCGAGTCAGTAACAAGCAGTCAGGGAAACAACGTAGCTTGATATCACCATGGTGAGCCCTGGCTTTTCCCGGGCAGCTGGCCACAAGATGTCCTACCCCAACACAGTAAAGGCAAAGATCAGCACGGAATCTCCTCTGCCACTCTTCTTGGGAGAACGCAGACTGGCCAACCTCCATGGGCTCTGGTGACTGACGGACAGGGAAGGTGATGGCTGGACTGGCGGAACCTCCTGGCGCTGACTGTGTGGCTGAGGACGCGGCATCTGTCTGGACCTCTCCCTCCGACGAGCCTGGATCTGCCGGTAAATGCAAACCGCCAGCTCGACATCTCCATCTAGTGTGGTCGGGGTGTCAAAAGACACCAGCTCATCCTTGATATAATCCACCAAGCTGTGGAGAAAGGCGTCCACCAGTGCAGGCGTGTTCCAGGTGCTCCGGCTGGCCAGAGTGCGAAAATCAATTGAATAATGGGCCATCGTGCAGGAACCCTGCCAAATACTCATCAGGTCTCGGGATACCTCTGAGCAGGATGGGCCCAGGTCAAAAACCTTGCGGAGCTTGGTAGCGAACTGGCTGAATGAAGCACAGGCTGGAGATTGACGGTCCCACTCCGCCGTTCCCCAAAGTCGAGCTCTGCCTGTTAGATGATTGATGGCAAAGGCGACCCTTGCCTGCTCGGAGGCAAAAGTGCAGGGCTGCAGGGCAAACATCAGCTCGCAGTTGGTGATGAAGGGCTGGCAGTTCTCTGGATCTCCTCCATACTTCTCCGGTGTACTGATTCGGGGCTCCGGGATGTCAAGGGCAGGCGGTGGTGATGGTACCGGCCCGGGCGGAACTGGGGCGGGGTTGAAGTCCCCATTTGAGCCATCAGCCCCAGGAGGCTCTGGTTCAGATCCGAACACCAACAGTTTATTGAGATCAGAGTCAGGGGAAAGGGGAAATGAGAACCAGGCAGGCAATAGCAGAATCCAAGGTGATTCGCGGGACCCTGGGACGTTGCGATGACCAGAGGAATCAGCGGAGAGAGATGGACCGCAAGGTTGGAAGGGAGGTCGGGGGCAACTCCGATGGATCGCCCTTGAACCCAGAGAGGAAGCAGGAGATGGGCTGTGGCTCCGTAGATCGGAGCAGGGGGTCCGCACGCCGGAGACCAGCCGTTGTCGGAAGCAGCAGGTACTCCCTCGTGGTGGTGGCAGGGCAGGAAACACTCGGGCTAATCTCAGGTCGCGAGACAGGCAACAGGTCAGGTTTACCAGGGCAGAAGAGCAGGGATAGCCAGGACGGTCCAAGTCGGTAACGAGCAGTCATGGAAACAACGTAGCTTGATATCACCATGGATTCTAGAGACAATCTGACAAGGAACAGAGGGTTAAGTACTATGGTGGATAACAAGGAGCAGGTGAAGGCAATGACAGAGTAATTAGAGGCAGTAGCAGCAGTGACTGAGTGAGAGCAGAGTGGGCATGGCAGGTGTTTGAATGGGAGCGGTGTGGTGGAAAGTACCAATACAGGAAGAGACCATGACAAACCTTGATGTTTCAGTGTTTAACAACTACAGGCCTATATCCAGTCTACCACTGATTGGGAAAATCATTGAAAAAAATATTCTTCAATTAATGAACTTCATTTCTTGACATCAAATAGCAAAACAAAACAAAACAAAAGAAATAACTGTAGACTTCAGGAAACAACACCCAACACACACTCCACTCGCAATCAATGGCAGTACCGTGGAGTCTGTGAAATGCACAAAGTTTCTGGGAGTGCATATCACAGATGACCTCACATGGACCATCAACACCACCTCCCAGGTGAAGAAAGCACAGACACGCCTTCACTTTCTGCGCAGAATGAGGAGAGCTGACCTTCCCACCTCTGCACTCACCACCTTCTACAGGGGTGCTATTGGAGAGCTATCATCATCACCCAACAGCATTCAACTTACCATCACACTTCAAGAGCCATCATCCAACCCACCCAGCCACTGTCTCTTCATCGGGCGTACGAGCATGGTGCCATACAATGACTGACAGCTTCTTCCACAGCATCAGGCTATCAACAATGAAGATTCATGACATTCATGATATGTACTGATCATAACAATCTCACACTGGTCATGTGCTTGCACTGCATTTTATTGCACCTCACTTACTGCCTTACATTGCATTCATTTTTCCAACCACTATCAGAAGCTCTCACTTTTCCTTCTTGCTGGAAGCGTATATGTTTACCTGTATGTCGTATGTCTTATGTCTATTTTTTGTGGTGTCTGTGTGCACTTCATGTCCATAAGTGTAGCTGTGTGTTTTTTTGCGTGAGTGTGTGTGTGTGTTTCTAGTTTAAATTGCACATTTGGTGTCTGGTGAAACGCAATTTCAGTCCTCTGTGTAATGCCTGTTACATAGTGAATTGACAATAAAGTACACTTTGACTTTTGACTTTGTTTGATAAGTTTGTTGGGTTTCCGTGCCAATCACAGCACTGAAACAGCTCCTATTGCAGTTGTTATGACATGTCTTAATACTGATACATGTAAAACATCTGTCCTGCTGTTATTGGACCTCAGTGCCCCTTTTGACACTGTTGATCCAACATACTACTACATCGACTTCAACACTGGGTTGTCCTTGACCTGTGGTGTCCCCCTTTCTATTTTATACTCTGTACACCTTAACTTTTATGGCAACCATTTAATGCCTTTATTGGTTGCATTGTCTTTTTTGTGCTTTGTCTATCTCTCATCTATTGTACTTCGCTTTTATTTTTGTACAGCGCGTTGAAATTCCTTTGTGTATGTATGCAGTTTATTTTGGTTGTGCTTGGTTGTGCTATGTGCTAAAACAGTATGTGGCCTACTTAAGGTGATCTCATTCTTCCCGAATGATTTCAGATGAGGTCTTTTAAAAAAATAGGCCTATTCCCATTCATCCCAATAAACCTTTTTAGTGAAGCTATTTCTCAACTAATTTACTAACTGAATCTTTTAGAAGGAAGATCAAGAAACACACTTGTGTTACAGCCATTTACCATCTTCATCTTTTTATCTATATATTACTGTGGGCCTACTATGACAGTATATTGTTATTGCATTATCTTTAGTTATCAAAATGATAGCCTACTTGTCTTATAATCAAGGTTGTGATTACTGTATTAGTGTACCAATTGTTTAGGCTGTCATACTTTAATTACTGGTGCATAAGGACATGATTTGAAAACAATAGTGGATTTTTACTCACAGAACAGTGGCTGTCATCAGCACCTTTGCCTAATTAATTTAGACTGAGTATGCTAATAAGAAAATATTGATTTAAAGGACAAGTTTGTTTTTGTTTTTTTACGTTTAAAGCTTTGTTTTCTGATCGTTTTATGATGAAACACGATGGTTAAGATTGAAATTTTGACAAATGCCCGTTTCAAGAAGCCCGTTTTTTTGTTGTTGCTGTCAAACTTTCATTTGTATAAACATGAAACTCACCGAGTGGTCCGTAATGTTCACTGATTCGCTGACACAAAATTCACTACACACTGCATGGTTTCCAACAGGTTTTTGACCATTTAATCTCAATTGTGGACCTATTATTAGTGCTTGATAGAGTAGTCTATTAAATAATCCATTTACCATTTACTTAAAGCAGGTTATTGGCTTATGAAATAAAACTGCTGGTAAAAAGTCAGTAAACATCTGTTTTGACCTTTTGTGTGCATGTGAGTGTGCAGAGTTTTACCCTGTGAGGAGTGTGTGTGACAGGCATGTCCCTTCCCAGCGCCACCAGTGTGCACATGCACTTCCACAGGGTAAAGTTAAAGAGCAGCTGTTGGGGAAACCCCCTAACAGGGGGTGGGATGGATTTCAAGGGGATGCTATATGTGAGGATGGAATCAGAACGGTCTCAACTGCTGGTTGGGTCTACCAGCAGTTCCCAAGTGAGCAGACCTCAGCTGTAAGCCTGATCCAATCCGTTCATCAGATTTAACTTGCAAGTTTGTCCCAAAAGTCCCAGGTTTGGGATTGGGACAAGGCGGTCACGCATCTGGCTGCATAAAAAATGAGCTGAGAGAGGCTGTTGGTAATGCTGGTTTTACAACAGCTGAGGGAAGCTGTTTCATAAAGGTTAATAATATTCAGAAACCATATTAATCTAATCCACTACGCAATAAATGACTAAACATCATAATTAATTCATAAAGAGCCAACCTGGTAAATAGAAAAAGACTTCCAAATTGAATGGTTATTGAACATTTTAATTCAAATCTTTAATTTTCCATCGCTAGGAAAAATAAAAGAAACATTGACAATTGACATTGACAATGACATTACAAACACATGAAATTCAACAGACTTTTAAAATAAAAGGTATAAATGAGCCAATGACACAAAAAGCTTGACAGAAATATCTGAAAATTCTACAACAATCCACTAGAGGGAAGCACTGTTACACAATTCATTGTTATCAGGTGCTCATTTATCCAGATGAGAGTCTACTTTTGGCACATGAAGATTTGTGTGGTCTAAAAACATCAGGAGGCTGGATGCCAACCCTCAGTGTGCAGCAGCGTTTGGATGAAGGGGTTTCACCCTAGCCAAGCGAGAGAGTCCTAAACGTAGGCCCTGACCAGGAGACTTTACAGCGACTCCTTGCAAAGCGCTAGGACTCCTTCCAACCTGACCTGTGGGCACAAATAAATCAACATTCAATCACAACTTTCAAATGATTTTATGCTTTCATGCAATAACAAGTATTGAAGGCCAATATTTTTATTTAAGATTTCCTTTTAGTTTTACCTGGAGGATTCCACTTGGGCATTCTACCTCCCGACGGACTTGTGGAGAGAACAGGCCTCGACATGGGGGGAGTGGCAGGTGTTTTCTTCAAGGCGGGTGCAGTTTTAGTTATAACTGGACTCCGACTGATAGTGGGGCTTGCCAGACGTCCACTGCTGGTCGGAGTGACTTTGGTGGAAAGAACAGTAGTTGGAAATGAAGCAACATCACACACAGAACGAACACTTTTTAAGCTTTTACTAAGCCACATTTGTGTTTCACCTGTGGTCGTAGCTGGTGCTTTAGATCTGGTAGCTTTTTGGGTCGGTTTCTCCTTCTTCGGAGGGGGAGCCTTCTTGTTGTCCTTGCTTTGTCGCCCTTGCTTTTTCTGCCCTTTCTTGATGGTAAATTCCTCATCTTCACTCTCATTCTCCTCACTGAAATCTGATTCACTCTCTGAGTCTGGATACAAACAACAAATAAATCACATGAGTGAAAGAATACAGGTACTTTTGTTCTGGTTTGATGGAAAAATCTGCCCATTTTCAACCCATATAGGCCGCAGGCCAGATAGGCTTATAGTACATCTCAACGAAAAAACTTTTTTAAAGATCTATTTGCCATAGACCAAATAGCAGACCGGCAAGCTGAAGCCAACTGGGGACGAGTTAAAACTGAAACGGAGTTACCTTGCCACAATTGGTTAGCTTTAGCCACCAGTTCACTTTACTGTCTATGTTAAACAAATTTTTTATATTCTTTTCCCTGCTGACAGCACTCAAATAAAATGACTACGGGTCAAGAATAGGGATGCACCGATACATGGGTTTGCGCATATTGGTTGATAACCGGTACCAATCCGATATCCCCTTTATTGCCCTACTCTCCTAACTGGGCATTATTTACCATTATTTAATCACAAATATAGACATAAAATACATTGTTATTTAGAATATCATTAGAAAATAAACAAGTGTGTGTCAGTGTCATTACATTGTATTTCCTGTTTATAGGCCTAGGTCTAATTGGGCACCTTGCAGGACCTTGGTGAAACAAACTTTTTTTCTAGTGGGAATCAGTAGGCTGCTGCAGATGTTGATTATGTTTTCTATTTCATCAGTTTTAATAAATACTCATATACAACTTGAGCAGAACCTTCATTGGATTACAGGAGAGACGTTTCTTGCAACATGCAAATTTTGTTATCCTTTTGGTGAGTAATGTTTGGTTGCTACATTAATGACAAGCAGATTCACCATGAGCTAAGTTTGCTAACAGGAACCATCCAGGTTAAATAGTAGCGGCTTGTTCTTTAAAACTTACAGTAAATTACCTTAACTTTATGATCATTTTATCAATAGCAGAAAATCTGTTTTCTCATACCTTACAGCTGCATCTAGTTGACATGCTATAGTGTCTATTCTTTGCAAGCCAGCAGATCACACAGAGGCTCACAGTAGCGTCGTAGTGTTGTTGCGGCCCTTAGGTTTAGGAAACAGATCGGCCCATGGATCGGATTATTTTTCCATTTCGGATAACTGATCCAAATATCGGATTGGTGCATCCCTAGTTAAAAGGCTAGAGTTTTGGAGTTTTAGAGTTGGAAGATTAATAAGGGAAGCAGTCACTGCCACCTGGTGTATTATGTGGGAGGTAATCCTCATCTGCAACACTATGTTTCTCTTCCTTCAGGGAGGACTGGGCCACAGAAGCAACCCTCCTTTGTTTCGTTAAGTTTGGCTGGGACACCTGCTCATCTGTGATCTCATTCAGCCCTGTAAATGCAAACACAGGTAACAGCAATGATAAAATCTACTACTGGATCAAATATGTTCTTAAGGGACAATTTTCTTTTTTTTCTTACTCTTATAGTCCTATTTTCTGGCCATTTATGATGGAATGCAATGGACCTATGGACCTACAGATTGGCTGCATAGGTGCAGTTGTGATCATCTCATTTGTAAAGACATGAAACTCACCCACTGTATTTCCTCATAAACGGTCAGAAAATAGGGATTTGAGTGTAAAAAACAAATTTGTCCTTTAACTATGTAATACAACATACCCTTCCTGAGCAGTCAGACAACACTAAGCGTGCAAACATGGTCAACATACAAATATGTGCAAAAATAACAATAACCATAACTAACAACCATCTTCTTACCATGGTTGTTTCCATTCACACTGCAGTTGGAAAATAGTAGGGCAGACTGTGGAACTTGGTTCTCATCTACTGTGAGAAATAACACAAACACACAGATTATATGATTCAACATGTATATCGTTGGTATGGAGACTCATCTCTCTCTCATACTCACTCACACACACACACACACACACACACACACACACACACACACACACACACACACACACACACACACAAAGAGAGAGAGAAAAAATCTGGAATACCATTAGATACACACCTTGCTGTTTTTGTCCCTCCACTGCATGCGTTTTAGTTGACTGAAGCAGAGAAAGTGTGAGAGCTGCTTCCAGGTCCCGTTCATAGAGTTTGTCTGACAGAGGTCTCCTGAAAGGTAAACACCATGAAACCCATAACACAAATGTCTACAACTATGCCAGTGGCATTTCAAACCCCTAACTATGGAAACAAAAAGTATAATTTTGTAATAATATTAATCATTAAAGCTTTTAAACTTCCTGTCTCCAGTTTTGAAGGTTTGAAATAGCTGTTTGTTCCAGTGAGGAGAGAGAGGCTACTCATGACTGTATTCAGTTCAGGGCAGAATTAGCTAGAAACACCTGGTCTGAGATTGTCTTTCAATGCACATCATCATTACGCTTCACTGAACCCATGATGTAAGCTTTACCAAATGTTTGACTAAACTGGGTTGCACAATCAACTTAACTTCATAAAATAAAACTCTGTCATGAGTCAGCTGTGTTTTCATGTGTAGGTCACATGAGAGATGCATTTCATTAACCTAGGTGATGTTTCATACACAAGAGGTGTTATCCAGGGCTCACTTGTAAAAGAGATTTTAATTTCAAATGTGATTTTTATCCCTGGTAAATTAAATGTTTATTATTATTATTATCAATGATAATCATAATAATAATAAAAATAAAAATAATAAAAACAAAGTGAAAAAAATGTGCTAGATATATTTTTTCAGTCATTATCATTTTATGATAACCCTTAACAAGATTAAGTAAACGATCCAACTGATGATGTATGTGCATATCTCCTTACCTCTCTTTATGCTCTTGTGGAGTTACATTCTCCTGGCTTGCGGATTTGACAGCTGATTTCTTGCTCTTATCAGAATCTAGTCGAGCTTTTTTACTGACAGGGGCCTTCACAGCAAAATCCTCATCTGAGGTGAAGTGAAGAGTTTGCATAGACGATGTGACGTTAGTTGCAGCTTAACTAACACTGAATGTCGTTACATAATAACAAGCGTAGAACACTAAATTTCCATAAATGATAAAATCGGTAAATACAAACATACCATCATCGTCTTGGAAAACTGAATAGTTAACTGCCTTCTTGTTTCTGTAGAATAGTCACACAAGAGCGGAGAGTGAGCAAAAGAGTGTTGAGTGGAGGGGATTAAACCACACTGACAGCCGTTATTTTAGCATTACAGAAAAAAAACAATGCTAACTGGTGTTTCTCCGCACCTAGCAACAAAAATGTAAGTTATTTCTGTCTAGCATCATTTCATCGTTTGTCTCAAATGTTACATTTCGATTCAGATGAAGTTAGTTCGCAAATTTCGTTAACTTTAAAACGATGCATGTTCACACGCAACAGTATATCCAACTGAATGATGGTCAAATGTCAACTGACTCAGACTGCATGAAAGCACAGCGGGGATAAGTTTACAGATTTTGTAACGTTTTGTAGTGCTAAATCTAACGTTGATGAATTACAGTACACACCTCGATGGACGTTCCATAGCTCGAAGGTTTCCAATGTTATCTTCCCAATATCCGAGCTATCTGTCGCTAAATAACGTGAAACGATTTTACCAGTAAAACTTAGACAGATGTAGTTGTTGGTGGCGAGTCTGACTGCACATTTGACCAAACATGTCCGTCCGACCGTCTTTCTTTCTTTACACTATTAAAATATAACGAGCGTCTACCTTTGTGTAGTCACACACACTGTTTGTTTCGCACATTATAGCTGTCTAACTTTATTTGTTATCGTCAAGTCTAGCCATGGACATTAGTTGAACAAATCATAACAAACCCGCCTGAAACCAAACTAAGCCAATTCATCTGATCGTTCAACACGAAGATTCGAGTGTAAAGTTGGACGTTTTCTTGTCAAATAATTTACTATTAAAATTTGTGATTGTCTGAAACTGACGGACATTCCAGAAACGAGTAAATACTGTGAAAAAATCATAGTTATAAATAGCATTGAGGGTTTATTTTATTGTGTCGTATCTGCTGTTTCGGGAGTCAAAATACGTTCCCGCGTTCTTGTGTCTGTCGCTTCAAAACAGGTGGAGTTTCCGAAAATGCCCACCACCTGGCCATTACCAGAGACACACTACTCTTTTACTGATCTCTGCAGAAGACAGTGTGTAGTATGTAGTACGTGAAAAGCACAGGAGAATGGGGTGTATGGGGCTCAATAAACTTTCAGTCGGGGGGGGGGGGGGGGGGGCGGTGCTGTAGTGTGTTGCACAGTGTACTGGGGTTCATGCAGTATAGCACAGCAGTATGCCATTTCCGCCCCTGCTGTTTCAGGAGTCACTGATGATCAGTGAATGGTCAATTTACAGTTTGTTGCATTTCAAGCGTTATCAGTGTTTGCAACATAACCTATTTGTTTTGAAAATGCACAGAGATTGGATTTTTCTGTTAGGCATAGTAGCCTGTCAATTAGTCCAAAGATGACCAGCTTTGGGAAGGCTATCGGTAGGGCGGGTCCTGGCTGAAGGCTGTAGCCTAGCTCCTTTGCAAAAATAAATAAATAAATAATAATTTATTTTTATTGATTGATTGATTGGGTGTAGGTGACAACCAAACAGAATCCATATTAGCCCAGGCTGAACTAATTGTCATACAGAAAAAGATGTCTTATGAAACAATAAATAAACAAACAGTATTAGACAATGTGAAAACACTAGACAATTACAACTAACGTTTTTTTTCTGTAATTTAAATAGCCTACCTGACTAAGCAGGACGAACTCTAATCCAATTTCATTGTTATTCTGTAAGAACTGCTTTTTCTGTGTTCCTTCTGGTCCTTCAGAAAGGTTACAGTCTGAATGGACTGATCTGACTGGGTAGCTGACTTGTTTTGATAATAGGCTACATGAGATGTCACAGGAAGAAATCAATTAGGCTTCTCTTTGCCTCTCATAAAATTGGCTGTATGTGATTTTGAGTCGTTACTTTTGTTAGTATGAATGTTAGCGTTGCTAGTATAAATGTAAACCATGTCCGAATATATGAGATTTTTTTTTTTTTTGGATAGATAGATAGATAGATTTAGATGAAACTGCCCAGCAGATAAGAGAGAAGCCAGCAGATGGCACTGTTCTACCAGACATAGATGGGCAGAGGAATAGGCTATATGACCTGCTAAGTGACATGAGAGTGACACGTCCTCAGGCCGCCCACGCTCCGGAAGCAATCATGCCTCCCTTATTTTTCTCTATGGATATTGGAAGGGCACAGCTCCCTGGTTCTGGAGGGTTGTCATTTGCCATGATGTAGGTGGGTGGCTACTGGGTTTAGTTGGTCACGCCGAAGACCTGGACAGGCTTGTAGAGTAACGACTCATAATCCTAACGTCTGTAGTTACGGACAGAGACTTAAAAAGTCTTGTGGTCACACATTCCTCCACTCCTACAGTGCTTCCTACTGGCCTGGACCAAAATATCAGCTCTTTTCATTTGATGTCTGGAAGCATAAAGGTGTCTAATTCATTAAGGTGATGCAGACACTTATGTTGAGGACGTTTCGCTTTGCCAGCCACGAGCCATGCAATAGAACAACTTGAATATTTGATCAATTAAACAAAGACAGAGTTTGCTGGCGTCTGGACATCTCTGTTTGCATGATTATATAGTGCACTCTTTGCTCTATTTTACTCACGACAGGAAGTTAACGCTGGAGCATGTGCGCAGTAAAGGCAGGAAAAACACACCCACACACCACACTATAGACACCCAAACAAAGTCACATGCTCACAATATTTTGAGCGAGGAGAATGTACACCACGGTGGCTTGCTTTATGCTATAGCAGATCCCTGAGGTCTGCATAAGTCTGCAAAGTTTAGAAGATCCCCAAACCAGTTTTGAACCCTCAAAAAAACACTACAGTTATCTTTGAGAGACCCCCCCCATGATGTGTAAGCTGCATAGTTAGCAATATGTTTATTTATCCACAAGGTCTTGGGCAATTGTGATGTTATTCCCTGTGCAAAGCAATCAGTGCTCTGGGAAGTGGTTTAGGATGATGCATGTGGATGATGTTTTATCCAAACACACACAGAGATGGGTGCAATCTGGGGTACCTTTAGCACAGCATGGACATGGTGTGGTCTGGCCAGCATGCTCTTATATGGGCACTCTGTTGAAATGTTCCTGTGCATCTATATTAATTTCCTTGGGTATAACATCACTGGCACTGTCATCTTTATGATTTATGTTAATGTTACCTAAAAGCTTGTTCTTGTGAGTTGCTTTGTATTTTGGTATAAAGTGTCCATAGTAGTACGTATGGAAAAGGTTTTTAAATGCTTATTAAGACAACATAGCTCTGAGTGCACATTTGGGCTGAAAACTGGACATTTGCATAGGCCTTTTCAGAATCCAATATAGAATTACGTGCCAGAAAAAATGACATCAGATCTTCTTCAAAGCACTTCTTCATACATCCCACAGGCCAGTGTTTCCTTAGCTGGGCATTGTGATGATGCTGCAGAGCACAGTGTCTCCTGGGGGTTGAGTGGTCAATAGTATCTAGTCAGACTACTCATTAATCATACAAGTTAGCTCCAACTCTGGCCATCAATTCTTCAATGTGTGAGTTTAAAAAAAAAAAGGCAAACAAACCAAAAAAAAAAAAATTCCACCGCAGGCTTTCTTGGAATAGCCCATAGAGTGATTTGGAAGACGAGATTACATAGATGGATTATGCATTTTTGGATTTCATTTTAACTTCAAGGAGTTACAGCCACTTTAATCTATTCTATTCAGTACTGAATAACTGCACAGTTCAGGTCATTTTCTTTCTTTCATTCTCTCTGCACACCTGAGCAGGGAATTGGGAAAATTGCACAAATGTCAGTTCAGATTGCCAGGTTTCCTGATAAAATGTATTTGTACCTTCATCATAACCTTGGTAAACTAATGAATTACCATCACATATGATCATTGTCATAATTATAGGTATGTCTAATTAGTTGGTACTGATGGTACATCCTCCTGCTATATATGGCCTTGAGTCAGAAGTTGTTTCGGATATCCGGTGGGTTCTAAAGCTGTGGAACTTTCGAGTGATATTGTAACCCAGAAATGGCCCGAAGGTCGGGTTTCATTTCAGCCCAAGCCAGTCCCGACCACAGTAAAACCACTGTGGGCACGACTGCTCCCCTCAATGGGACCAGAGTGGGCTGAGAAACCATCAGAGCACTGTGTTCCGGAGTTTGTTTTCCTAGTCTCTTCTCACACAAATGTACTCTTTCGAAGACTGTGTTGGCATGTGAGCCAGCGTGTGCCCGCCACATCACCACATGCCCAGTCGTCTCGCCTCATCTTGTCTCGTCTCATCAACACTGCGGAGCTCTCAGCCAAACATGCCATTTCTGTAAATGGCTGGTCCCCCCTTAATTAATACACTGAGATGTCAATATGATCCAGCAGCATTCTGTAGCCCACAGTGGCTTAGTGTGTTACATATTTCAACACCCTTCCTCTCGGCTACTGATTATTTTTGAACACACACACACACATACACACACACACACACACTGGCAGCAACATGTTTTTTTTTTTTATGAAAGAGTCATGCCAAATTCCTGAGATAGGCCGTTACACGCTCCAGTTCGAGTCGTGTCTGCGCCGAATCATCTTTACAGGAATGTGAGCACTTGAGGACTGTGGCTGGGGATGTGGAGCTGTTGCCGGTGTCAGCCTCCAGGCCAGGCCTCTGCAGCATGATTACATGTGTTGACAGACACTGAGAGGATATAAACAGCATCAAAGGCCTGTAAGCATTCAGGGCTGGCAGCCCTCTGCTCTGACACCATTCAAAATAGCAGCTCCGAAACAGCATTGTTTTCTTCGCTCTGGGCCTGGCAGCCGAAGGGCATCCGGGATCAGTCTCGTTAGGGACAGGAGTGGGCCCCTGCGGGAGGGTTCGGCTGAAAGGTAGCAAGCACACTCATCAGCACATGTGTCACTGATGGTCATTTAGATGCATTTCAATTCGGTACAAGTGGAGCTGTCAGTATCAGTAAAACAAACTGCTTTTCGTTATGGGTATGCCTCGTGTGCAATGAATGCCCTCAGATCCTTTGTAGATATCTGATATATGCTCACAGATTCTTTGTAGATATTTTTGTAGATATTTTAAGCAGTGAATGCACATACACACACACACACACACACATACCCAGATATATATACATAATTGAGCTTGTGTGTTGCTTTAGTGCATGTTGTGTTTGTGTGTGTGAACATAAAGGAAGTTGTGTTGTGGTGGGTGTGGTGTGGTGATGGGTGAGTGAGTGGAAGGGGCTGCCGTGTGAATGAGCATGTGCTCAATAAGCTCAACGGGGTCTCTGGGGCAGTTCAACCAGAAGAGCAGCCTGCTGCCTCAGTCCTTTAACAGCTCCTTCACCCTGCCACTCTCCTCTTCACCCCGACACCAGCAGAACCCCCAGGGGCCAAAGCACACGAACTACACCCCCCCCACACACACAACACACACACTCACACATACACACACACACACACCCCACCACCACCGTCCCTTCAAGCTTACTGACTCGGCACTTGTTTCTCACTCGTTATCTACTGTGTCTTTCCTGAGCACAGAGAGTGAAAGATTATCCAGTTTCATATGCACTACTTTGTCTGATTTTCCTGTCAACTACGTAAGAGAAAGTTCATAAACATATTTTATACCAAAGGAACTGGATGTCCCATATGACAAATTTTGCTCTCACAGTGGCCCAAATACATCAGGTAGCAGCTGTGCCAGGGTGCAGTGGGATGAGGTGGGATAAAGAATTGAGCCTCCATTTGGGCTACATTGCCCAGGTTTTTTTTTCTTGCTTAACCCAGTGCCACTGCCTGCAATGCAGAGGTTCCCACTTTACCAGATTTGGGTGTGTTCTTTCCAAAACGCATGGCTAGAGTTCTGGAACAAAATCTTCCTCAGGTCTGAGGAGACTCAGGGACAGGAGGAATTGGCAGGTTTTGACAAGGGAGTTTTTTGCCAAGATTGATATTAATCTGTTTAGAGGGAGTTTTATTTTTGGAGTATGGATGATCATGCTGATGCTTTGCCAAACTGCGCACTGTTGTCCCGATGCTGCAATGCAGTGAATCATTATTTGCCAGGCTGGGTGGAGTGCTCCTCCCTACTTTGTCCACCAGAGGGCGATACTCACAAAAGAGACTAATGCTTCACCCAGTGAGCTGAAACCCATACTAGAATGGCTCACATGGCTTCTTACGAAGTCACGATAACACATGGTTCAACATGACTTACTTTTGATAGTAATTTGGAAACAATTTATTAAACAATAGTTTTGGAAACAGTATCTAGTAAAATAAACTCAAAAGAGTTTTTGGTGCATAAAAATGTAATGGAGATGGAGACAAGTCCTCTTCTCATAAATATTAATTTCCTTTTTTAATTTCAACACAGTAACAAGCTGTCAAATGGAGCAAAGCTTAAAATTATATTGGAGCACTGAATGGTTCATGTGGCCCATTCTATACTCATAGCCAGGGAACAGTGATAATACAATCTGCTGACGTCAAAATGAATTTTGCATGGATCGTGACTGATTCGTGAAAGATGGCTCTGCATGAAATAATAATGTATGAATAAGTTCAACCACTGTGCCTATTCTGTGCGATATGCTGAACCTCTGTGCTGGGCCTGGGCCAGAAGTGGGCCAGCTGAGGAGCACAGTCAGCTGAGGTCTGGTGCTGCTGTTGATTCTCTGCTGCTGCTGCTGCTGTTGCTGCATCATCCACTGGCAGGGAGACAAAATCAGTATCTAGGATGACTCACACCCTCTGTGATGTGCCACCACTTAAGAGTCCCTTTCGTCAGGCAAATTACCTTGATAGACGCCCGGCGCTTCCTCCTGCCTTGCCCTGGCACTTTAAATCACTCGGCGAGAGCAAGGTGGTCACACTCTCACACCGAGCTCAAAGCCGGTGGCACGGTTTGCGCCCCGTGGGGGTGAGAACGTGCGAAGCGGTGAGCGAATGTATCACAGAATGCCTTACATTCCTGGGATAGGTCTAGGCGACTCGGCCTGGTGTTGGGTTGCTCAGTAAGGCCAGAGGAAAGGGTGGTTGGGGTGCGGGGGTTATGGGGGTGCCGACTCAGCAGCAGACGCCTCCTGTGATCTTTCCTGTTCCCATTGCCCTCCACACACACACATATTATGTGGCCACCTACTTTGCTCTGGAAGACACATGGGAACCAAATCGTTCAGGGGCCTGACCCTATTTGCTGTGGTAGGGAGAGGGGCCCCACATGTGGAGGGCCCCTCCACATCAGATCACGAGAGCCACTGGGGAGGGTGCCGCTTTCACCACGGTTCACATCTTATTGACATCTCTTCTCCCTTGGGCACGATGTAGTGAAAACGTAGCTAAAAGGTGAATCAATACAGAAGAGTATAGTCGGTCAAGGAGACTGTGAATGATGGGACTTGATCATAGGTAGAGAGACCTGGTGAGGAGTCTGCTGATTGCTATGCTACTGAATTTTGAATGGTGGTACAGCACTCACTAAGGGAGGCACTCCTAATTCTGACTTTGGTTTCTATTTTAGACAGTGGTTTATTTTTAGACCCTTTTGAAGAGATGAAAGGCATTATGCAGTGTGATGAATCAGAATAAAAGGGAAGGATCATTTGCATGCGGGCTAAATTTATTTCCCTCTGCCTCCGTGCCTGCACGGTTTCGGCTGCACGCTTACGCGGTGTACCTTGAGGGCTCCTCGCAGTGTGGTGCCAGGGCTGTCAGTGTCCTTGAAAACCGCTCTTCCCTTCCCCGTGAGGACTGGGCTGAACTGAGCTGGCCCTGGCCACCTCACGACTGTACAAACCACCCTCTACGCACGCAATCCCATGCACTCTCGTTGCCTCGTGTATATTTAATTAGGCTCTGCGGTTCAAGCAGTCCTTTAGTGTTATCTTCAGGTCTTGGGGAAGAACACAAAGCCCTGGGAATAACACAATGTCGATAGAACTGTTCTTACACATATTTAGACCTCTTAGCTCTGGACGCAGGTCTCTTTTAAATCCTGGCTGGAACAACTGAAAAGCCGCCGTAGATCTGCGGTTCACTCCTGCAACCCTGAGTTAGGAATTGTTTATATATTAAGGAGCAGACCTAGTGCAAAACCTCATGTAAATGCAAATTTAATTTGATGTAATTGAGATTTATAAGAGTGGGGGGCCATTGGAAAAGTAAATGTTTGCCTGCTAATGAGAGAGAGAATTGCCATGTTGCCATTCCATAGAGGGCAACTAAAGAAGAATAGATTCCTTAGTGCTCATTGCCTGAATTAGAAAACAAAAGCATGAAGGAAAAGAGAACTACTGTTTGTACCAGTATAGATAGAAATGCCCCAGATGTGTGTTAAAGGAGAAATCATGTGTAATTTAATCCATAGTTCTGTTCTTTAAGGTTACCGAGTGCTGTCTACAGGAAATAGAGTGAGAAAACTTAATACAACATAGCTCGGATATTAGACAGCTAACATTAACTGAATGGGGCATAGGAAAATGTAACTGAAAGTGAGTTTCTCTGCCACATTCAGTTATGTGTGATGCAGGCCTTTATTGAATGTTTTTTGGTAACTTTCTCATTATGGTCCTGATAAACAAGCTGTAAGTATGAAATTATCAGCTAACTACACTGGGGTGGGGGAGATCAACACACTGGTTCACAGAGCTCTGGAGTCCTTTGTCAGATGAGCCAAGAAATTGCTTAGGTTGAATCTGTTGTTCTCTCAGCAAGGTGCCCTCGCAAGTTAGCTCTACACGATTTCATCATTTTCTTTACCACCATTATATACACCTTCTTGTGAAGAGTAGACAAGGAGATGATGAAGAGGACGGGTCACATAGAGAACATACATCCTCAGGAGGATTCTGCACCCTTCCTCAATTTTTTTTTCCTCCATACTCTTTCTAAAGCTGGTATGTCTGATAATTTTAGGTTTCAAAGCATCCTAGAAAAAATCAACAGCATGTGAAGCATTGATGTTACGCCAAAACGCCTAAGCACCATGTAGTCCAAATATCTACTGACATTTGCATGCAAATCAACTAGCTTTGCCCAACATTCCTCATAATAACATATAAAGGTTGCAATATAATAATTGCATGGCTGAACACCTTTACAACTGTCACATAAGCACCAAAAATAAAGTACAGAATAACAATAATAATAATAATAAACAACAGCACCATGTGAAAGCTTACAGCATGTGACTGATCTGAGAGAACACCAAGTTGAGAGTTTGTATTACTGACACACTAAGCTACGGAAAACCAGAGTAAATACTTTAGCTTCAGAGCAGGTGATGGAGTTCTGTGTTGGGTGTTAGCAGTGGCACTGAGGTGCTATTTTCCAGTGAGTGATTAGTGAAGAACTCTTAAGTGGCCCTATACCGGCCACTGCATCCCACGAAATGATGGAATAGAGAGATTGAACTTTTTCACCCAAGGTAATGTGAGAGCATGGGTCACAGGTCTATCCATAAGCAGATTTTTACAGTTTTTAAAATATATTTTAAAAAAACTGAGCATCTCATTTCATCCGATTTCTGATGACCTGTTTCACACAAGGAGGGACACTGTATTTGCTTGATGTATATAGTAATAGCAATGCTTCAGTCATCTAGGCTGTTTCAAGACATAATAAATGAACCACATTTCTAATATTTAGTAACAAACATCTTACAAAATTAAATTTGTGTAAATGTGAATAGGCCAAGTCCTGTGCTGCATTTTACATTTGAGTCTCTCTTGCTCTGTCTTTCACACACACACACACACACACACACACACACACACACACACACACACACACACACAAGCTGAGATAACCAATATAACCTGAGATTACAATATAAAATCAAGAAAAAAGCATCCTCATTTGTGTGCTTACATATCCATACACCTCTACACAACATGCATCATTCATGCACGCATTACAGCAGCAGAGCTCTTATTATTTTGGTGCAGCAAAAAGTCGGTTCGGCTGGGCCAGTGTTGGGCCAGGAGCTCTTTTTCCAACCTGCTGAATTATGGATAAGCTGTATCAGCAAGTCCATGTCCCTTATCCTTATTCATTCCCCTGGTCTTTTATTCAACTGGCCTGTAATTCCAAAATGCCAACCCTTCCTAGTAGTCTTTGATCATGGGTGCTTTTTGGCAAAGGTTGTGGAAATAACATGGTTTATAGCAGCGTAAAGAGCTATTCTGTAATACGCGCTTAAAAAATTACATCAGCAATAATTGGGGTGATTTCAGTGTCTTTCAGTATATTTCAATGGATATTTACACACTTTGTAATCAATTCCACAAGTCATGTCCAAAAATCAAAAGGTAGATGATCTTGATTCTCTGCTATATTCTAAGTTTGAGGTGGAATTGCGTTGGAGAATGACTATGCAATGGGAGTCACATTAAATTCCAAGAAATGGACACTCTGCTATATGACCACTCACACTTCTGATGTCATGCCGAAGCAATTCTCTGCCAGCCTCTGCTGGAACGCCCCAGCTGTTGTCTCAATACCGCCTAACCCCCCTGTTAATAAAACCCTAATTGAAAAGGCTTGATACTCAAGTATATCCAGTTACTTACACTGTACAAAGCCTGCCTGTGTGTCTTGGTGTTTCATAACAATTGTGACTTAAAATGTGTGTGTGTGTGTTTGTGTGTGTGTGTGCGTGTGTGTATATGTGTGTGTGTTTTCACTGAGGTTTTTGATTGACAGCCAAGCAGTTGACTTAACAGTAACAAAGCTTATATCCTTGGTGCTCTTTCCAATTGCTATTAACCTTTCAGAGGCCTTTGTACCTTGATAATGTGTTTGAAAATAAATTAGAGTGAGTGAGTGAGTGAGTGTGTGTGAGCATGTGTGTGAGTTTGTGTGTGTCAGGAAGAAAGTGAGAGACAGAGATAGACAGAAGGAGTGAGAAAAAGAGAGAGAGAGAGAGAGCTGGAGATGACAGGAGATATTATGGTATAACAGATGATTCAGCAGCTGAGCTGAGACATTGTGGTATGGAGTGTTTAGTGGCTAGGGAAAATATGATGGCTTTATGAGCCTAAAGGGATCACCAAATGTGATCTCTCAAGAGCAAGTGATAATATTTGGCTTATACAGCGTTCGGTTGACTGGCCTTCCTTCAATACGATCAACTCAAACACATATTTATGTTACAGTGAGTGGAACAAAGGCAAAAGCTTTTGACCTGTTTAGTGCTTGTATTTGTGCAGCTGTGTGAAATAGTCTCATCTCCTGATATTGCTGTGAGGAGGAGCAGTCTGTAGGTCAAGGGCACTCATCTTTGCAAGCTCTATGAGGGACCTATTCATCACAATATGTGCCCGACGGTCCTCCTACAGAATATGTAACAAAAAACAAGGCTAACATTGGGTGGAGGGGACAACACATGTCTATAAAAGCATGGTGTAGTCATTCGGTTGGGGTGGTATTTTCCAGTTAATTTGTTAAAAAAAAATTCAAGTGATATTTTGCTCACTAGGCCAAGGATGTTTTAATAGACACAGACAGTCGCTTCCTCTGACACTAAAGTCCTGACAGTTCAGTTTTATTCTCCCCTCGGATAGAATTCTCTGAATGTGCCCATCACTCCATCAGTTTCTGAGAAATCAGCACTGCAAAGGGCACTTTCTTGAAGTCTCTGCACATGTGTACATTAGGGATTGATTTAGGCTACACCCTGTCAATGGACATTTCATTTAGTGCGGTCAGACTATTGGCCATTAGATCACTTGTTAAGTGTTTGCTGACATTGTTGCATTTTCATGGCTTTGCTCAGTAAAAGGGAGAAATTCTAAAAAAAAACATGTTGTGGCAATGTGATGGCAAGTGGTACCACGCCGAATCATAATATTCTATGATTAGACTAAGTGTTTTGTTTCCAAATCAGGTTTATTTATTCGACTTTTTTCGCCGTTGTTTAACCATTGTGCTGATATGAATAACGCGTGTTATAAATACACCCCTACCAAATATCGAATTCGATTTAACAAAAAAAAAACTTTATATAGTGTTCCAATTTATCAGGAAGGTCTTGTTATCGGCTATTTTTCATTGTGTGTATGTACATGTTTCGGAGAAACTGGTCTGAGGGCCATTGGCATAATCTTTTGGCCTGAGCTCTAAATATGTTAAATCATTATTCAGCCATAATTCATCTGTCCGCAACAGCGCCTCCCAAAGTGTTACTACGGTTCAGTTTCACTTCCTTAACACTCGAAGCACCTGGGGAACCACGTAACTAAGCATGGTATGCGCTGACGTACAGGCATTCCCGGCGGTGCATGCATTCTGCACAGGGCCAGCCAAAACACAGCGTTTTCTGCGCATCATTTGCAGGTACCTAGCGTAACGCGCGACTCGAACGCCGAGCGCAAAGAAAGCTTACTGTGAATACTGATTATTTGTTGTATGTTGAGTTGTCCCTCATAACACACATTTTACAGTCTGTCGAAATCATATTGAGCGAACTTCCTGAACAAACAGCGAAGGAAGTGGCGGACAAGATTGCCATTGCTCTCCGGTGACTACAGGACTGTTTTTACACCTTCCCTCTAAATAAGGAAGCAGCTTGCCAGACATATGACCACCGTCCCATTTTGGGCTCTGCCAAAGTACCCCATCGCATCCCATGATCGCTCAAAGCCATCCAATGGGACTCTGCGACCCCCATCTCGCATGTAGAGTGACAGCGTCCGACCCCTCTCCCATCAGACTTGCGACTGCAGTTTCAGCGCTTGCAGTACAGGCAGTAGGCTACTTGCTGGCTTGCAACTTTCTCTCTCGCTCTCTATCTCTATCTCTATCTCTCTCTCTTTCCCCTCCCTTAGGATACTTTGTTTGACGGGGCAGCGGTGAAGTCAGAGTGATGTCACTATAAGGATGCGGTGCCTTGCAAGGTGAGATAGGCTTTTTGGTGAGTGGTAGGCTATCCTCCACGGCCAGCGTTGCCCAGCGAGAGAGGCGCGGAGCTACAAAACATGGTCATCATCACCACCACCACCACCACAAGTTCTGTCGCGCTCTCTCCTTTTTCTACTCCTCTGATCTCGGGCTACCGTTTCATGCCCGAAGCCCTGATCTGCCTTCCAAAAATAAGCCTCTACCACCATGCCGAAGGAAGAAAAACAAGAAGAGTGGTATTTTTAGGGCCATTAATTTTGACCACGTGCCCCGAAGGTAAACCGGATGGCCATTGCGCAAAGGTTTCTCATCAGTATGTCCTACGAGGCCAGCACGCACTGGACGTTGACTGCGATTTTTCTCCTAGGATTCCTAGTTGGGATTGTGTCATCATATCCGATTCCAAGCAGGACTAATGCAACTTTATTGGAGAAAAGATGGGAGACTCTATTCTCCCGGTCCATTCTGGGTATCTCGGGAGAGAAATCGGACCTGAACTGGGAGAGTGACTATTTGCTGGGCATCAAGAGAGTGCGGAGGCTGTACTGCAACGTGGGCATCGGGTTTCACCTTCAGATCCTCCCAGACGGCAGTATAAACGGTGTACATAATGAAAACCAGTACAGTGAGTTGCATCCAGAAATGTAATGCAATAGATGACACATAATATCGCCGGTCGCAAGTAAAAGCGACTTGAGAAGGCATCTATATCCTTGACGTTTGGCATGATATTTAATCCGTCGTGTCGGCAGAATTGAATGTCTCCTAAAGCAAAGATAAATCTATTAAAAAATCTGTATCCGTTAGTGCTAAATATCTTTCCAGGCTAAAACATGACATGAATGCTTGGACGAATATAGACGCCAACTTATTTTTACACTGGCTCCTTCTGCGGCCCAGAAACGGTTGGCCATGCACATCTGAAAGTGCAGTTAAATTGAGATATTCATTTGAATACAAGTACATATCGAGGCTTACAATTATTCTAAACAAAGACTAAGCCTCCAGAATCGCCACCTGCAAGGTTACACCCACCACTGCACACAGCATGCCTTTGTTTTCTGTGTCAGTCAAAATGATACAGTGTCAGTTGGACTTCCTCTGCATAACATGATATTTTGTTTAATCAGGTCTAATAGAGATCTCTACCGTGGAGCGAGGAGTGGTTAGCCTGTATGGCGTGAAAAGTGAGCTGTTTTTCGCAATGAATAGCAAAGGAAGGTTATACGGAACGGTAGGTGTGCGCAATTGTATGGCATTTTATGTTGTTCGCATCTTCCCCTGCGAAGACCTGCACAATTGTAATGGGTTGCTGTTCCTGCTACATGCATGAAATAACACATCTGCAATAAAAATAAGGCAATTATAAATTAGTTGTCCAGGTTGTGTCTATATTTAACGAGGCCAAAGAGTTCTGTATGTGTAGCCAATGATAAGCCTAAAAATACAATGGCAACTACAAGCTTGCATGGAAAGCATGGACGTGTTCTACTGTAAATAATTCATACTTATAAATAATACATAACTGATCTCATAGAGCAAATATCTAAAATTATTGCTGTAATCGTGGAACTCCTGCACGGAAAGTTAAATAATAGATTGCTGCATTAACGTACCACACGACACACCTCCAGAAATGTCTTTCGGAAGAGGAAAATGCTTAATCATGGCACTGTGACATCCCGGAATATCTTTGCCTTGTTCAAGTGCTTTCGGGGTGATTCT
This sequence comes from Tenualosa ilisha, assembly GCA_015244755.2. Classification (NCBI taxonomy): domain Eukaryota; kingdom Metazoa; phylum Chordata; class Actinopteri; order Clupeiformes; family Clupeidae; genus Tenualosa; species Tenualosa ilisha. The sequence goes on along the minus strand of PYXC01001308.1, from coordinate 2,488,050 downwards.
GATGCATGGGGGTGGTGCTGTGTAGTGGTAAGACTGATTTGCTGACTCGCGCTTTTTTTTTTTACTCTATTGCTGTTTAATCGCAACGCAATCAGAGTGGTCAGATGCGTCCACTTGTTTAAAGTGTTGCGCGGTGGTATGACACGCCAAGTCCACTATTGTTCCCTCACCTGCGTAGTAAGCTGTGCGCAAGTGACGAGCGGCAGGTCCTAATAGTGGTCTTATTCTCGAGCAGGGCGTGTAACATAAAGGGACCGCGGCTGCAGTAAATGGGAAACGCCATTCATTGAGAGATACATTGTACACGGGCTGCTGAGAGCCACTGACATGCTAAATTGATATGTGAAGATGACGTGCTAATTCACGCCATAAAGAACGGGTCACTGAGCAAATTATAGGTCAAGTGCATCATTAACAAATGGTGGACATAGCCCACATAAATTAATTTAATATTGACAAGGCTTGTGATAGACACATTAAGGCCTATAGTGCATTTATTTATGGTTGAAAATGATTTTAGCTGTTAAAATGCCTCCAACATTTAGAGTGCCACTTATAACCAAGGCCAGTGTAGGACATATATCATGAACCCAGTGATGGCCCTGTGAAAATTTCTGCTGTTCACTGAGCTTTTGGGCTTGCCTATTTCTGTTCAAAGGAGTGCTCTGTCCTTACTGGCCCTGCCAAATCTAGAACAATGTTGATGCATCATCTCTCAGTCAGCAGGCATACAGCATGAGGTTTTCCTGCTTGGAAAGACTCAGAGGTGAACAAAAGTGATGAAAGAGCTTTTTCACAGCAGGTTGATCACTGCTATCATTTTTCACCTGGCCTGTTCCTTACCCCTAACAATGCAGAACACACTGTTGTCCTCCATTTTTTGTGAATTAACCAGTTTTCTCTCTCTCTCTCTTTCTCTCTCTCTCTCCTTCACTGTCTCAGACCGTCTTTCGGAATGAGTGCAAGTTCAACGAGATCTTGCTGCCAAACAACTACAATGCCTATGAGTCCTCCGTTTACAAGGGTTTTTACATTGCCCTCAGTAAGCATGGCCGAGTGAAGAGAGGCAACAAAGCCACCACCGCCATGACTGTCACCCACTTTCTCCCCCGAATATGAGTGGACATGAACAAGCTTTGCAATAACTCACTGATTTGCACATGTGGATGTTCTCCCAGGTAATAGCTACGTACCAGAATGAATATATACACACTATGGATGGACTGGAAGCAACACTATAATTATTGGTATTTATTCTCTCTTTATATATGTATATTTGTATAGCTAAATTTGTATTAGAATTTATGTATATGCCTTCCTTTGCTGCTTCTTTTCTCTTTTATTTTGTAATTGTTATTATTGATTATAGATTTTGTTTAGAGGTTGTGCCAGCCTCTTGACTTCACTTGGGTGCTTGCCAAAACTGTCAGAGTCAGAGACTTTACCCTTGACATTGAGATGACTGATGTTCCCTCAGCTTTTAGAAGTGAAGTGATACTTTTTATTACCTCAGAAAAAAAAAAAAAAAAAAAAAAAAGAGCCACACGTCCAGATAAAGAGGATGCATGACATTTTTTTTTTGATGATAAGGAATGCCTGTTTAGTTTTTGTCTCCTTGTGGCTAAAACCGCAGGGCAGCGGCAGTGTCGACACCTCTGCCCCATGTGGCGGTATTCGTTTTTGTGACCGACTGAAGTTCTTTTTTTTTTTTTTTCGTGGAAGTGGATGGGAGACGTGAGAGCACTTACATGCAGAGACCCCCTTTTTTGCTGCATGCTGAGAAGGTGCCTTGGCATTCCCTTTAACTTGCATGCACGAAACGCCCCAGGCAGTCAGAAATAGGGCTGACATGCAAGCCAGCGCTCACTCGGGACTCTCCAGAGTGGGTTAAAGGGGATGGGGGTTGGGGGGGTAGGGGAGGGCAAAGGGAAGGGAACGGAAAGGAACGGAACAGAGCGGGATGGGGGCTGTGGAAGGGGTGGGGGTGGGGGTGGTTTGTGGGCAAAGTATCTCTGGTCTATTTTCTATTTTCCTCTAATTAGATTGATTTGGTCATTGAGACTCTGGCTTGGACAAAGACCAGAGGGGCCTTCAGCTTCAGCTATGGGTGCTGACTGGTAAAGGCCCCCAGGGGGGCAACTGAAGGGAAGCTCCCAGGAGGCCAGTCAGGAGTTTACACTCTCGTCCAGTCGTCTCCAAAGAAGGCCACTAAATATGGCGGGACGGTCTCTCTTTTCTACTGAGCTTGTGCAAGACTTGCTTTGAAGTTTTACCACTTGCCGTCTGGGTTTTTTTTTTATTTTGGTATAAGAAAAACAAGGAGTTTATGCAAGCGCACATTAAAAAAAAAAGAACCTACATATAAATATATTTATCTATCCCATAAATGGAACCACTGCTGGCATTGTACCCTAAAGCTTCTTAAATGTTTGGCTGAATTGATGGGTAAAATGTGAAAACTGCAAGCTTTGTGCATCGCTGTGGATGAGAGTGTCTTCCGAAGCAAAGAAAACTATGTAAATATTGATGATAACACCACTCTGACAGAAAAAAAAGAAACACTTGGAGTTTTTACTGTGCAATTGCATATTTCAATTGATTGGAAATGGCAAAACATGTATCAGGTTGCACAATGTAGCCACCGCAGTGGTTGTAGATATTGTATTGGGTTGGGAAATGTGTGCTGGACGCGTGTTTTCAGAGCGTGTATTGTGTATTGGTCTTTGACAGAGCATTTATACTGAAGCCAAGTCCAAGTGTCTGCATAGTAACACTGTAAGCAAGGCGTTAGGTGTCTGATGCTTTGAATGAAGCCAGTAGCAAAGCAGTAGCGCTTCAGGACAGTGGCTGATGAGGCTGTCGTGCTTGAGGGTATAGCAGAGCATTTTTCAAAATGTAATTGTAACATGAGTGTATGCGCATGCATGGCATTGGAAGGAGGCACAGTGCCGCTCCTCATAGATACTTGTGGTTTTCGGGCTACTGCTGTCTACTTGAATCCAAAGGCCACCCATTCCATCCCTTCCCCAGTCCCCCCCCCCCCAACACACACACACACACACACACACACACACACACCTCCCTCTCTCTGTCCCCTGCACCCCAACCCTCTGTACTCCCACCCTGCAGAATAGTTCTCTGTAAAAGAAACACAGAAGGAATGGGACTATTTTAATCTGGAAAAAGACTTATGGGACGCTGTCTGCTGCCTGCTTGTTTGTTCAATCCCCCGGGAAGAATGCGGGTCCTGCGAGGAGGGGGGGGTGGAGGGGGGCAAGCAGCCTCTGAAATACCTGAGCCCTCCACCGCCACTATCAACCATCCAGTCACTTGCTTCTGGAAAGTGCCACAGTCGGCTGAGGCCTTGAAATTCCAGCAGTAACCCAGGAGTGTCCTTTCCTGGTTTAATCCATTTTTAGTTCAAGGTCAGAGCCATGGGCAAGCCCCGACCCTGACTTGTGAGCAGGACTGTCTGTGCGATTCATGTTGTACTGGGTCGCATCTCCTCTCCCCACCCCCACCCCCACCCCCACCCCCATTTCACCCACCCTTCCCAAACCTTCCCCAACAAGCCATCTGCCTGCCTTTACATCAACACATCTAGCGTGATGCTTGAACTTTGGCTGGCAAGCAGGGAACTACAAGAGTTGGACATTAGTGTGTATGTGAGTGTTTGAAAGGTAACTGGGGTAGATGGATATAGATTCATTTGATGATCCAGGCAGGGCTGCTTATAGGGCTCTGGTTTCACTGTGATACCATTTGGCCCGTGGCTACTGATATCCGCTGGCAGGTCTTTCCTCCAGAGTGTTCAGTTAGGACACTCTATGTGAGAGAGAAAAGGAAAAAAAAGAAAAAAAAGCCTCCTGTTCCTTTCCTCATGTTTGAAATCTCTGGGTAGGTGTCAGTAACACTGGAGGGCATTCTTTGCATGGTTAGGAAATGTCAGTGTCAACCTCTCACATCCCAACCTGAATATATTTGAAAAGGACAACTGATGCAAAGCATAGCAGAGAACATTTAAAAAAAAAAAAAAAAAAGCTGAATCATCCTGACCCTCTTTAAATGCTATGTGTCTGCAGTGTAGCACGATCAGGAGCTAATACGGCTCCACTCATAATGAGAGCTGACCAGGCATTTTGGCAATAACCAAAGTCGGTCCCCTTGGAGCCTTTTTAGAGCCGGGGGAACAAAAAAGAGCGGAGTCTGTTAATAAGGTTAACCCATCTCCTGTAGCTAAATGATGAGCTAAACCTGTAGCTTTCTCCCCTGGCACAAGCGTCGGCAGCATGTTCTGTAATGCCAGGATTTGCTTAACTGCTGGCAATGATACAGAGTGGCACGTGTGGTAGGACTGGCAAAGCACTGCTTTAGCTTCCACTGCCTAACAGCTGAAAGACAGTCTTTAGATTAAGAATCTCTAATTCCAGGCTGTGGGGAAACAGCAAAGAGGGCTAGCCAGATAAGTTACCACATTACATTGTCAGGCACAAGGCTATGCTGCTTATTTTTTCTTTCTTTCCTTCCTTCCTTTCTTTCTTTCTACTAATGCCTTTTTGAAACTATGTGATTATGCTGAAGGGATCGGTGGGACAGCAAAGAAAACTGTGACTTGTGTCCCAAAATACGGGCACTAGATACGCTTCAGCGGAGCCAATATCGCCATGGCAAAGGCATCTGAAACATCGAAGAATGAATATGTGAACCTTGGGGAATGAATGCGATCCCAAAGTGTTGATGAGTCTGGCTCATAGATTTATCGCAACAGCTGTAAAAATGTTTATTGGGCATGAAATAGAGCGCTTGTTTCCTGAGTAAGTTGGGACTGGCCATGGCTTCAGAGAAGTGGGGACCGCTCGCTTTTTTGGGGTGGGTGTCCATACCACACGAAGGCTCTCTGAACACTACCTATAGTTGTTTGCAGGGGAGGGTGTGGTGGTGGTGGTGTGTGTGTGTGTAAGGGGGGAGGGGGGATGTCTGTGACACACTAAGCTTTCAAACCTGTCTGTAAAAGCATTGAGCAGTAGACATTCTCTGGTCTGAGAAACAGCTTGCTATCTTGCAATGTGACTGCACTTGGTACAAAATAGGGATTTTTTTTTTTCTTTTCTTCTTTTTCTTTTTTTGAATGTCACTTTGGAAAATGTCTGATGGCTCTCTCTGTGCAGAAGAGACTTCAGCAGTAGTATAAAGTGATTGTTAATGAAGGTGATCAAACACACTGCTCATTATTTGAGTTCATGTTTTGTCGATCCATGTGGGTGACAGGACAACACCCTCATGTAAGCACACATTTAACAGGGTATATATACACTGACATTGACCTGTTTGTGTGTTCCATCAAGACTTCCCACATAAATCAACAAGAGTTCTGGAAGGTTACAGACTGTTCTGGAATGACAGGAAGAAAGTTAGGTTCACAGAATATCCACTTAACAACTCAACTGGCTAGACACCAAAATGTGGCAGACTCTCACTCTTGGTCTTTGACTGAATTTAGCCATCCGTAGCATCTCACAACATGGCTACTATAAAATGTTGGGGTTTTTCAAGTCAGTTACCTTTCTTGTTTTCCAAAGAATTACCCTGTGAAAACTTTGTTCAGTTTGGTTCAACCATGACTCTTGCTGGGTTATGAAAGAAATCCTTTCTCTGAGGGGTTTTGGTGTTTCCTGTGTGTGTGTATGTATGTCTGTATGTATGTATGTATGTGTGTGTGTACTGTACGTGTGCATACATGTGTGAGCGTGTGTGTTATCAGCTTTTTGTTTCTTTCTACTTTCTCTCTCTCTCTCTCTCTCTCTCTCTGTCTGTTCCCCTGTCATTTTCTCCCCCTGGTTTTGTACCCCTAGCACTGAGGGGAGTGAGTTCCTTCCCATTCCCCTCCTCTCTGTTAACATATACCTCACCTTCTGCCTTAGTTTGGATTTGTTACAATGATTGTAAAATAGTAGGAAACAACAAACTTCTCCAATCATTTGTTTCTGAAAACAGACGATGCTAAGTATGAATACTGATATATTAAAGAAAAAAAAGTGGTTTTCCTTTTATTTTTGTACGTATGTGCTGTGCACAGCTGTCTAATCATTATTCCTGAAATACCAATAAAAGTTTGTCTTTTTTAACAACTGTCTGACCTTCCTGTCTATTTGATGATATGCTGATTACTATCAAAAAGAATGTATGTACTTATGCATAGTGACCTACCACATATCTGAGAACAACAAGAAATTATATTCACTTTTAAAATGATGTCTCTCAAATGGAGCAAGAAACCATCTACAGACATAAGTGTGTTTGTGTATGTGAGTGCGTGTGTGGACACAGATGTGTGGCTAAATGCATGCGTGGCAAACTGTTTTGGACGCACTAACCTGTGGCTTGTAAAAGACATAGCCTCCATACCCTTGCTGAGAAGCCAACTAATAAGCAATCTGCAGTGACATCAGCTGCTTATATAGAAGCCTGTGTTCTGGTAGATTATATGGTTGGCAATTGTGAAAGCAGACACCCCTCATTTGTCATTATTTTGATAGTTCTCTAAAAGTATCCCGTTTCTAAACGCCGTTCACAACTGCCACTGCTCCTGACCCGAAACTTTCTTTTTACAGAGAAGGATTAAGTGGCACTGCGTAAAAATATTTGTGACACATTGTGAAGACATGAAGATCATAAAAATAGGCTATATCAGGTTGGTCTTAAGTTTCAGAGTCCTATCCTTGAACTGATGATTAAGAGTCTCCTTTAAGCATGGGGGAGCATATGCTACATTGATTAGATGATCAAACTAAAGACAAGTAGCTTGCTGAGATTTGATGACAGATACATTTAAAGAAATTATATTATAAAGGTTATAAAGCGGGGTGTTGCGGGAGAGAGTAGATTGAACTTAAATACTTCTGTGTTGAGAAGCAGTTTGTGACTAAAAAATGTAAGCAAACGTTAATGTACAAATATGTTTGACACGGATACGCTTTACATTATTTAGATCTATTCGATGTCTCACCGGTATTTGTCTTTGGTATAGGCGCTATGCACCTACCACTCAGTATAAAAGAGCCTTCACGTCGCAGTGCAACTTCAACTAACCCTGTATCTCAAGTAGACCATATTCTATGACGCGAACACCCTCTGCTGGTTCAAATATTTAACTGCAGTACACGGAGTGGTGAAATGTTAAGTTGGCAAAAGATTCCTGTCACTAGGTGTTACTAGCGAAGTAGACTTATTAGGCGTATTAGAACCACCCTGAAGGACGATAAACAGCAGATAACTTGGCAGTTACTAGGTTATTTTAGTGCATAAATAGTACGATTGCACTTCCAAATTATGTAAAACAAAGCAAAGATGAACCCCCAACCTGACCCCATTATAGACTTCATTTGCGAAATTTTGCATTTCTGTAGAAATTTTGGACTACCTGTTAGAAATGAAAGTTAGTAATTATCTATAGCTTTGCCAACATGTCTTCATCAACAACCTATTACAAACACATTCCTTTGAGGTTTTGTTAGTACAACCTGATATGTCGCAAAATTGCAAATGTGAGAAGCGGGAAGAGGTGAAAGTGGGCGATAGTGATTGCACATTGAGAAACCACAGAATTCTTACGGCCTGTTCAGATTCATTACAAACGGGCAGAGGTGGAAGAGCATTGGACCCCCCCTGCTCCCCCGTTCTTCCGCTTGTCTATCATAGCGATCCCAACATCTGCTGCTGGGGGCGAGTATTGCGTAAAAGATGGGAGCGAGGAGTGGCGAGTGGAGGCCTTAAATAGCGGCGCGCCAAGTTGAGGGATATCAGAGCTCCAGACACCAGTCTTCAGCATCTCTAGTGGGAGGCATCCTCCGTTGCAAGAACGTCCCTCACAGCACTTGCCGAGATGATGCGCAGAGCTTCCTCCGTCCTGAACATGCACTCGTCCTTCTTCGCACTCTGCCTGGCTGCACTTCATGGACTCCCACCTGTGGTCGGCGCCCCGAACCCTTCGCCTCTGCTGGGCTCCAACTGGGGGAACCCGAAGAGGTACATTCACCTTCAGACCACCACAGACATGAACAACTTCTATCTGGAGATCACTTTAAATGGACAAGTGCGAAAAACTACAAGCAGAGGTTCCTACAGTAAGTAATACCTCTTTATGACAAGATTGTTCTTTAATACTAAACTAAAGTTCCAGTCTTTGTCCAAATATATAAGATGCTAACGTATTTTTTTTGTAATTATGCATTTTTTATTTTATTTTTTAGGTGTGATTTTGTTAAAGGCTCAAACTAGACAAAGTGTTGCCATCCTCGGGGTGAAAAGTAACCGCTTCTTGTGCATGGACACAGAAGGGAATCTCTTCAGTTCAGTAAGTTTCTAATCTTCAGAGGCTTTGCATCTGAAACAAAGCCGTTCCATATAATGCTCACATTTTTCAGTAGTTTTCCAGTTTACTTTTCTCGAAAGTTCAGAACTAATGACAGAGTTAATTAGCGGATCACCTTTCCAGTTACTAGCCTACTTTACGCACCATCTTGCGCATGCTGGTGAGCGTTTGTTTTTATCACAAGATTATCACGCTTTTAAACACATGATTCTTTCATTCAGCCCATTTGCAAGGAGGAAGACTGCCTTTTCAACCACACACTTCTGGAAAACCGCTACGACGTGTACTACTCAACCCGAAATGGCATGCTGGTCAACCTAGACCGGGCCAAGCAGGTCTATGTCGCTGGGCAAAACCTGCCTCCGTCGGCGCTCTTCTTGCCAGAAACAAACACCATACCACTTGAGCGTCTCTTACACAGAGGAAAGAGGAACAGGCCAACCAATCCAGCCGATCCGTACAACACACTTGGTTATGGAGAGGGCTCTGACTCTCAGGCCGTTCCAGAGGAACAGGATCAAGACCAGGACCAGGATCAGGAAGCGGGACACGTCTCCAGGGAGAACCCGGTCTCTCCAAACGACGAGGACCCATGGAATACACAAACCAAACCAGTGCTCAACAGCCCCCGTATCACTGGTGTTATGGGGTGAAGTGACCGTTTGCAGGCTCAATTAAGATGGACCAAATATGACCAGACAAAGCAAAACTAAAACTTTCAGACCAAATGATTAAGGATAACCCCAATGGCTATTATACACAAAATCACTCCAGTCATTAGTTTACCTTCGCACTTTTCCCGCGCGTCTCCCGTGTGCGCGCATCTTCCAGTGACTCACAAACTTTTAAGTTATCTTTCTCAGTTACAGCAAAGCTTCATTTGTCACATTACAGTTCACAACATTCCTTTTTCAAATGATGCCAATAATATTTATTGTATTTCAATGTTACGTAATTGTATTTTAAGTTCATTTAATTGTGTGTAAACTAATGCTGTTCATTTGGGTGTCCTAACCGTGTTATTTTCAAGATTTTAAGATTTTATATACTGGCACTTTAAACGGCCATTCAACAAAAACATTTGCTCTTGGTGCTGGACACCTCCTGCGACCAACACAAAGAAACCACGTATTTATTTATTTAAACGCGTTCATTAATTTTTATTTATCGTATTTATAAAGATGATGTCTAAAATACGGAAACAAATCTGACGGATGCCTAACTGTCATATGAATGATTTTTTTTTTTTTTTTAACATATTTTGTTCTGTGCTTTGTGTGTGTGCGTGCGTGCCTGTCTGTGTATGTATTTAGAGAGGTAGTTCTCTTTTCTTTCTAAGAATAAAAAAATCCTCAAAACCTCGTCGTTTCTGTTTCTTCACTTTTTCCGAGACTTCCCAGCACAGGTCATCACTCACGAGCTGCCTCTGACCCCCTAAAAGTGACTCATCCGACCGGATTCTGTCAGTCATTGAACACTTACATTTACCATTGACTATTTCATCAGAAGTCTTCCTTCCGACTCCAATTTAAACTTAATTTTGCCACGGTTTGACCACAAAAGCTTCACTAAAAATAAACCTTTCCACATTCTATGCCTGTTTCACTCCACCGGACAACAGTCAAGGGCTATTTTTAGAAAGGAAACACTTAAGCTAACCTTTGTTCGTTTTGGACACATGGACTGGAATACAATTAATGCAAGGTGCTGATCATCATGAGACTTCAGTTTCTCAGTTCAATGTTATATGAGACCCCTAAGTAGTTAATATGTTTTAAACTCACTTTTCAGCCTAACTCTAACCTAATGTAGTAAGAGGCTCATTCTAGAAGCCAAACACTCCTATAAGAACCAGTACAGTTGTTCACAACTGTGGAAACACAATATAGGCCTACCTCATTCTTTGAACCAAATGTTCAGCTGCCTGAGAGCATTCATGGGATTTCACCTAGTAATGTGCCATTTGTAGATCTTACTATTATTGTTATTATTTTGCAAAACTCAAAACACATTTTCGTTCTCATATTTTGCATAATGACAACCGCAGGCAGCAGCAAGCTCAGATCTGCTTGAACATAACTCCAAATTGTTCACGCTTGTGAACCATCACATATTATGGGAAGGCATTTATCAGTCAGTTTGAGTAGACCAACAACATATGGAGAGAAACACTGTGTGTGAGAGGTGATGGAAGAGAGGGAAGAGTAGGTGAGAGGGAGTGCAATAGCAAGAACTATTATTCAGATTCAGACATTTGAGAAATCATAGTGGTGGTGACCATGTTCTTATCATGGAATGCATATTGCATGCAGTAGGCGGCTGTTTGTGTGCAATGTCTAGAATTTTGCATGTAAATTTTGCTTGTAATTATTTTTTACTAGGAAAACGTATTTACTGCCTTAGAAGTGATGATTTTTCCTCTCTCTGTGCTGTGCAGTGTTTAAGAAATGCTGAGAAGTTGTTGAGGTTGAAGTGTTTGGGCAGAGTTTAGTTTTTAACGGTTAGAAATGAAGTGACTGCCCAACTTTACATGAATATAAACATTCCTATGAATTTACAGGTTTTGTGAATGTAGTTTGGGAGATGAGTGGCAGGTTGCAAGACACTGATTACAGCAACTGTAAAAAAACTAATACTTGATTAAGGTGAGATTAAACACCAACTACACATTTTTCACCTCAGTACCACAGGTTTATAAACATAAGATATTTGGAGGAGCAAAATATCAAAAACTAAATGACAAACTAAAACAAAATTATTATATAATAAAGACTCCAGCTTTTCCCCTTTTGTTAGTTCTGAATATTTGCACGCCCAAATCTGTGTTCCCTTCAGATGATGGGAATCCAGTCCAAGCAAGTGTAACACCCTGTATAATATCTTATCACTATATCTTGTAACCTTATTAAAGAAATGACCTCGTGAAAAACAACAGCAAGTACACGTTTACAATGACTCAGCTGGTTATGTTGCAAAAATTATAATCTAAAAAAAGATTTGTCAATGTACAATCCTGATTAGAGAAGTATAGTTACTCTTTCTCATGGGTGACGCCATTGGGGTTATCAACAATTCAGTATAAGATTAATGTATGACTGACTAGTGACATCTGATTCCCGGATAGAGACTGTCACCCTGGTGCAACAATTTCAGAGACACTACCCTCGAGGCAGCAGAAGATAAATAAACAAAGGCAGATTTAGTGATTCACTGAGATATATATTGTTTTTCAGAGAGAGGGTGAGAGACTGTTTATATCTGTGGAGGTAGTTAATCATGAGCCAAGGGCCACCTCGAGAAACTGTGCAACTGCTACATTCTTTCACAAGACATGAGCAGAGGTACAGGAAATTTGAAGCGCATGCACCAAACTGGACACGATTTTCTTTTGCAGTGACATGTGTGATGACAGGTACATTGTATTTATTTTGGTAACAACGAAAATAATTATGACTATGACAGAGCAAAGTTCAGTGCCACTTAGAAACTGTGCTTCTTACCCTTTTAAAGGTCTCTGAAGATTGCACTGTAGTTTATCACGTTCACATACACAACCCCTTTCACTGACCCCTCCTGGCGTACATCATGAAGCAGACTAAAGGACATTGTCAAAGCATTTGCCTCCTTCAATTTTAGAATAAATATGATTTTCTCGGTATGTCTGTCCATTATGAAAAACAATCAGTGTGCACCAAACAGCATTTCAAGTTTCAAATGTCAAGTATAAACACATTTGGTGTTACAGAAAATAAAATCAATAACAACTCTAATAAAAGCCATAATAATGATAATATCAATGATGGTATACCCTGCAAAAGTAAACACGCACAGGAGTCAAGTCAGAAAGGTTTCTATTCCCACCTGGGCGGAGTTCTGGCCCCATTGTTCTGTATATAGTGAAGTTAGCAGGAAGTCTGAATTTCAGCCATTCTGGAACATCTCCTTACCAATCTCTCATCATCAGCCATTTTACCCCCCCATCTCCTAGAGTCGTACCTGTGCTACTCTCCATTCTCTTTGGTGGCGCTCAGGTGGTCCTTGCGGTTAATGAAGATGCAGCGGCTGGCCGAGAGCACTGGGACGGTCTCGCCGTGCCGCAGTGTCACCACAAAGCGGCACATGCCTGTGTTGGGACAGGCCGAGAAGACCTGGGAGGCCTTGAGGTCGGGAGGGAGTGCACTCCCCAGCTCCTCCACCAGGTGGCGAACCGCCACGCGGATGTAAGCGCCGTGGCTGACCACTAAAACGTGAAGAGGTACGCCGGCGAGACCGTCGTCTGGGAAGTTGATAGGTGGGCCGTTGTCATGCCCGATGGCAGCAGAGGATTCCCCAGCATCTGGGTTGTCGGCCAAGGTGCTTTGGTCTGGGAAGCCATAATCGGCTGCCATGCTCTGAAACAGGCCTGCGAGAAACTTCCTGACCCTGGTCTGGACCTGAATGAAGTGATATACCCTAGTTAAATGTGCTTAGCTATGTGTGAGCCAAAGTATTGTGAGTAAGAACTGGACATGAACCTATAATTGCAGAACCCCAACACACCTGATCTAGGGTCTCTCCGCCGGGAGGTGTGAAATCTCGGCAGGCCTGGCCTGCCGCGTTGGCCATGTTCTTCAGTGCGTCCTTTGGCCGTCCCTCTGCAATCCCGAAACCCTGTCAGAGCAAAAATCATGGACACACATACACAGACGGGTACAGTGAGGGGTCAGTGAGTCCATGAAAACAAAACAGCAGTGACATGAACAAATGCTTATCCTTATTTGGGCTCCACTAACAAAGGCCAGGGAATTAGCATACCTGGACTGGGCTGAGTTTGAAGCCAAGCCACTGGCACTAGGACAACTCACCCTTTCGCGAAGTAAGGCATCGGAGACCAGCTCTATGCCAGAAGAATGAATGTTGTTCCTCAGGATGATTTCTGCTGTCTGAAAAAATGAATGAACAAAGGATTAATGAACATAGTGGAGTGGGACACCGTTCTGGAAAATCATAAAAGACAAAGTCATCGTTATGACCGAAGAATAATCCCTTCCAAAATAGTTTTTAAAATTAAAATAAGTGCAGTGGTGCTGGAGATGTAAAATACTGAAAATGTGATAAATCACAGCTGATCAATAACACATTAACTGCAGACCAGGACAAACTTCCATTAATCATTACAGAAAGAACATCCATAATACGTGAATGACCCTCTTTCAACGAGGTCTTGCTTAAACTCTAGATGAGTAGTTACTATAAATAGACAGCAGTGGCTCTCAGCTGGGAGAGAAAGAAAGTCTTTCGGTGTCTGTTTTACATACAGTCAAAAAAAAAAACACACTTGTCTACCACAGCACGTACAGCAGGTGCTTCTCTTGAATAGAACAAACAAAACACAGCAGTGCAGGGAACTCGCTAGGCCAATACAACTGCACAATCCACATATTAGGAGCTGTCAGAACACACGATGCAATGCTATATCACCCAAACATAAGAATAGGCCTATTTGACTGGTATTGCATACAAATATCACATGTACCGGTGCCTATTGCTGATATATCTTGATGTCAGTATTCACTTTATGTTTCTTTTTTTTTTTTTAAATGAACGAATTGGCACATTCGGCTATGAAATAAATAATACTGATCAGGTCAACAAATAATACAGGTTAACTACATGGACAAACAACAACTAATGATTCCTTCTGTTGATCACTTTGGGCCTACTACGCCACACAGAGTGGGTTAAAGGTTGCAGTGTTATGACCCACATTTACCTGCTGGGCTCGCTGCAGGTTACTGGAGAAAGCCTTTGTGAAGTGCAGTTCTCTGAGGTACTGGCCCGCCTCCTCCGCTTGTTGAAGGCCCACCTCCGACAGCGGTGTGTCAATTCCCTGTCCTGTAATGGTGAAAAGGTGCAGACCTGGTGACACCAAGAATTTGATTTCCTCAAGTGTGAAGAAAGGTGTGTATAGCTGGTCTTGGGGTGACCGCAGTTTTCAATACTGCGCCTGAATATGCAATGTCAAACCTCTGCATTTAGGCTAGTTCTAGGACAGTCTAAGTTTTATTTAACAGAATACATAATAACCTCATGGGAGCTGATAGCAGGACAGCAAGCTTCATAATCAGTGGACTAAAGTCATGGAATACTAAGTGATTAAGCTTCTACTGTACCTTGCAACAGCTTGTCCTTATTGTACTGTGTCTCACCACTGCAAAAAGAAGACAAGACGGTTGCATATTTCATGAAATCTTATTCACAACGTTAACCAGTAGTCTGACGGCAACAGGTACAACTGTGTTCTGCGTTGGTTTGACGCAAGTGTTGTAGGTTACTGCATATGCTTTGGCCGGGCAGTGCGTCAAATAAGCAAAACGCCCTTGACAAAGAGGTCACTTGAATGATATACGCCATTTACAAAGAGCGATTTAATATTCCAAATATATAACCCATTCTGAAGCATACGAGCGAAACTGATTAGACATGGGAGACGCAGTCAGGTCTTTTACTGTTTATGAGTCAAGTGCCTCCTCCTCTAGGCTACTGTTTGAGAATCCAGCACTAATTTGAGGCTACACATTTTTGCTGGTATTTAATTAAATGATATACAAATACTATTGCCATGCATACTATTATGGAGGGTATAGACACTTACTGTCGAACGACTGTTACAGCGAATGTCAGCATAACGTGGTTTAGTGTAGTGTTTAGTGTGTTTGCGCTATGTCTATAAACTCTTCCTGGTTCATGAGCGGCAGCGGCCTCTTGACGTCACATGAATGAAATGCAACAAAATGCTGCCCTCCTGTGGTGCACCAGAGACGAATAATGTAAACCAATTTGGAAACCAGAAGAGGACAGCATTGTACCAATTGTACCACTGACAACAAGGCAAATATTATATCCTCAAATAATCAACAACACCAATTAATATGTTGGATATCGATTCATAACAGAAACACTGGCTCTTTTAAAACTCTATTTGAACGCAATGGAAGGGGATGGATAATGGCCACTGGTGATGCAGTGGAGTGTAGGTGTGCTGTATGCATGTATAGGTTGAGGGGTGGGGGGGGTGTAGAGGAATGTTGTGTGAAGAGATGTAAGACAAGTCCATGAAATGCTGCAATTCAGGTATGTGTGTGTTTGTGTGTGTGTGTGTGTGTGTGCGTGTGTGTATGTGTGTGTAAGTTATTAGGAAGTGTTTGTGAGTGCTGAGGAGTGAAAGTCAGTATAGTGTGTGTTTATAGTTCGGAACTGAGTCTCTCAGTTCTGGCCTGGACGACAGACATACCATAATTTGGATGAGAAGAGTCCTTCAGGATCTTTTGGGCCCTTAGAAGTACTCTTTTGGAATAGATGTCTTGCAGGGCAGGGAGTTCAGTTCTGATAGTGAGTCCAGCTGAATGTACTACTCTCTGCAGAGTATTACCATCATTGACTGTGGAGTTCCCATACCAGGTGATGATACTACTTGTTGGTACTCTCAACAGCTGAAGTGTAGAAGGCCTTCAAGATGGATGTTGAAACCTTGAATTTCCTTAGCTGACGAAGGAAGAAGAGTCACTGTCTGGACTTTTCTGGAACATGTTGAGTGTTAACAGTCCATGTTAAGTCCTCAGTAATGTGAACACCAAGATATTTAAAACGGTGACTCTCTACAGGTTGCCCGCTGATCTTTAGTGGGGTGTAACTCTGCTGCCTCCTACAATCCACTACCACTTCCTTGGTTTTATTGATATTCGGTGTCAAGCTGTTAGACTGGTACCTCTGTGACACCTCTTCAACCTGATCCAAGTAGGCCTGTTCGTTGCTGTTGCTAATCAGGCCCATGACCACTGTGCCATCCACAAACTTGATGATGGAAGTGTTACTACTGTTGGCTTTGCAGTCATGTTTGTAGATGTTGTACAGCAAGGGGCTCAAAACGCAACCTTAGGGGGCATCAGTGCTGATGAAAGTGTCAGATGTCAGACCACCCACTCCAACGGTTGGTGAGAAAGTCAAATATCCAGTGACAGTGTGGTGTTCAGTTCCATGGCCTTCATCTTTGTGACTAGGTTTGAGATTGCATCCTGTCTGGAACTGTTGGCTCTGTAGGCAAATTGGAGGGGGTCAAAGCTTGGGAGCGCTTGGGAAGAGCAGATGATGTTTTTTACCAGCCTCTCAAAACACTGGGCGATAGTCATTAAGAATGAATTACATTAGCAAATCTATTTTAATGTTCCAGTTTCCAGTGGAGAGACAGGGAAGTAGGCCTACATTCCTCCTACATTAAACCTGTTAAAAGTTCAAATCATATCAGCTCTGTGACTCTCCATTTTATTAGCCTATATCATTATTATTCTTGACTATAATTCAGTTTTTTTTTCAGCACATACTTTAACTAACTTAAAAGGTAGGCTATTAAATGTGATATCTGCTACCAATTACATTGTTCCGAATCCTCCAAAAAGCTATTTTGAACACATTTGGATTGTGGAGACTTCTACGACCAGTCCAGTAAAGATGTCGTGTCAGTGTAAGCATGTTTGTTTGTCCAATGTTATTTACAGACCATAGACGACCCCAGAGATGAAATGTAGATTTTTGGAAAAAAAATTTATTGAACAGAGAACACTATTGAGGTACATGATGTTTACAGTGGTGGTGGGATAGGGTGGACTAGGGGGATCAGGATGAAACCCACTGTTCTCTGAAACCAATTACAAAGGAAAAAAAAATCCAAAATAAAAAAATATAATATATATAATTATTATGATTTCCATTGCCCCAGACTCACACTTAGCACCTGGTAAAGTATCAGGACTACTAGCAAGCCTCTGCCGCCAGTACAGGTTCGTTGGAGTAGGGGAGGGACAGTGCTGATCCCTCCACCCACACTGACTTGTTGCAAAACCTGATTTGAAGCATGACCATGTGGGTGATTCTTGCTCTCTAACTTAGAATAATATCCTGGGAAACAGAGGTTTCCCAACAGTCCCTGCTCTCAGAGAATTCAAAATAAAATTAGAAAAAAAAAAAAAATGAACAAACAGACTGAGATTTGTGAGGTATGGCGGCGACAGAGAGCTTCTAAGCGTTCTAAGCTTCTGTCAAACATTGTTATGTTTTGTCTTTTTTATTTTCCTGTCCACATGACCAACAGTGCTTTCTGTAAACACTCGCTTGGACACAGTGAGGACAGAAGGGAAGAAGAACAAAGACTGCAGGGGACAGCGGGAGCAGAAAGAAACACGCCTCCTTCCAATTAGCCATATGAGCAAAGCAATTCCAGTCAAGGTCTGCTCCACTCCCTTAAACCTTCTGTGCTTCCACTGACAGCAACCAATAGAAGCTAAAGAAACAAACAAAAAACTATATACATATCTGTATAAAATAGCAGCACACATAAAAGTGAAATATTACAGGTAGGAAATGTAATGTGTCTGGGTATTTGTCTTATGTAAGTCTACCTGTGTTAAGTTAAATGCTGGTGTACATGTGTGAGTGCCTGTGGGTGTCTTGTGTGAGTGTGTGTGTGTGTTATTGGACAAAAAATAGCTTTTCAGTTTTAGCAGCGTAGGGAGGAAAATTAAATATAAAATACAGAGTATCAATACAGAGCAATACAAAGGAGAAAGGAAGAGCAAGACGTTTTTCACTCAGCCTTTGGTCTTACGCAAAGCAAAGTAAAGACACTACAGCTGATCACGTGGCAGAAATCAACTGCTTGGGCATACTCTCACACGCCAACATGTCCAGAAGAAACACACATACACACTCACACACACACACTCACACCCACATACACAAACCAAAAGATAAGCACGCTCCTTTTGTATGGAAGACACAACCTGAGCTGGCAGTGTGAAGACCACACAAACGCATGTGTGTGTTTGTGTGTGTGTGTGTGTGTGTTTTCACTTCCTGTAAAGCAGTGGGAGCTAGCTCTACTTTGATTTTCCTTCCTTGCATTACTTAAGATTACATAGCGCACAGAGAGAAGATAATGCAGTGCATGCAACCACTTAACCACATAGTTCAAATAAAGGGATTGTTTTTTTTCTGGTAGACAAAGCCTCAATTTCACAGAAAGAAAAAAGCGGGAAAAAAGGCCAGCGATCAAGGCTTAAATTGGTCAATTTTGCTGAGAAAGCAGGCACACACTAACATTCAAGTCAAAGAACATTTTTAACAATGTACAATGCACTACACAGACATACATCGCAAAGAAAGCTTGTTCTATAATGGATTTTGGTCTAGAATTTGAATACCTATGTTGTGGTCTACCCTCACTCTACTCTGCCAGGGAATGCCTTAGGTGGGATACCAGCCCAGAAAAAGAGCATCATTTAAAAGAAAGAAAGAATAATGAAAATATATAGGCTATTAAAAAAAAACAAACACCCCTCCAAAACCTGTTTTAAAATTCAAACTATTCCTTGGCCCCTCAGAGAATGTGTTGTTTTTTTTTTTTCGTTTTTTTTTTTCTTTAAAAGTGCATTCGTGTTGATACATTTTCCGCATTTGGCCTGTGACTGAAGGATCTGCAAACATGAAGAAAACTAGGGAATAAATGATCCAGCACACTTCTTATGGTTCCCTCGTAATCACTGCCACAAACAGAAACAAAACTAAATGAACGAGCAGTCCAACTATGCGTGAGCTAGCGCACAGCTATCGGTTACTGCTATTCAGAATCGCCGATTCATCTGCGTTCTTGAAACACAATGAAATATAAAATAAAATGCAAGCATCATATAACTAATGAGGACTGGAAGTGAAGTGGACTCACTGTCCTCCTCTCCTGCTTCCTCATCCAAATATAATCGACTAAAACGTAAAAGGAGTCGTTCTCAGTCCCTTGGCTGAATGCCTTGGTCTTACATGCTATCACCCTGTCAATCATCTCTTCAAGATCAGCGTTCTAATGTTCAGCACCACTGATCAAATCTTCTTCAAAGCCACCATCCTCTATTCCACTCTTGAGCCTGTGTGGTCACCTGCCCATTCCCTTGTCCTACCTAGCAAAGGCCTTCACTTTAATAACGCGCTCACTAGGTGTACGCTAAATGTTAACAGAGCAGTACGAATTGCATATGTCCTCTGTGTGTAGCACACAAAAGATGGCCGCTACAATACGATTACACAGAGCAAGAAAAACAGGCATCAAAAATCAACCGGTCATCTATATAACATGTAGATTGAATTGATCATTCCAATCTTAACGCAAGGGCTGTGCAGACATCCGTCCACCTTCTTGCACCACTAATCTCAAACAATCTTCTTTCTCTCCACTTCGTCTCCCGCCCTTCTTTCTGTCACACTTGCTATGTATCCCTCTCTGTCTGAGAGGACCCAGCCCTCCCCTGTCTAGCACAAAACAGCATAAATAAGAGCCAGCTTTGCAGCTGGATGAGCCGTTCCTGTATACGTCTGCTCATTAATATTGCTCCAAGGCATTTGCATAGCTGTATGCATGCATCACATTACTTCAGAATATATAGTAAAGCTAATAATATTATTATTAATAACATAATATTTATAATTATTATAATAGTAATTATTATAGTAACAACACATTTGTAATTATTATAATAGTAATTATTATAGTAATAACACATTTGTTTTACATTATGGAAATAAAATAAAATCTATTACCATTGGACACCCCACCAATGTTTGCCCCTTATTTTCTTTTGTCGTTATACATATTTCATATCTGACTTTTTTTCATACAGTTTCCATGTAATTTCAAGTATGCCGTCGGTAGCTTTCCTGTCTGTTCACCTGAGGTGCAATCAAGTCTTCAGATTTCATTCAAAAAATAGATATAAGTATATATGTGAAACTGATGCTTTACCCAATATTCTGATTACTTGTACTGCTATTTTGTGTCACAGGCTTATGCGGGTTCTTAAAAAAATAAAATAAAATAAAACTAATTAAAATAAAATAAAAATAAAATAACCTAAATTAAAGCTATTTTCTTTCTTTAGATGAGAAAACACTCCAGCTGTTGGTGTGCAATGCTGAATAGGAAGAGAAGTAGGGCGGTAAATGGGGTGGAGAGAGGGAGGGGCTCAGAGGTTGATGTCACGGACGTCTGTGGGGGTGCTGGACTGACTCTGGGGGTCCACGCCTTTACTGGCTGCCCGGTTGAGGGCCTCCTGCTGCAGACGCTGCTGCTTCTCCTGGCTCTCCCTCAGGCTGCTCTTCAACAGCTGCTCAATCTGCTCCTGACACGACTTCAGACAGTCCTGAGAGTGAGTGAGGAGAGGGAAAAAGGAGAAAACAGAGAGAGAGAGAGAGAGAGAGAGAGAGACATTTCATGAAACATAATCCACTTCAAACTTATACAAATGCAAAAAATACACAGAATATTTCATAACTTTTCAAAGCAGATGTGCCAAATCAGTGATGCCACAAACTTAAAGAGCTACTTCTCTCTTGGACAGATAGCTGCTTGACTCAGAGCAAGATCTGCTGTGATTGCACAATTTATTCCCCTCTGCAAGACAAGTTTCCCACGATCAAGGCACCATGATCTCAGCAGCCCGTAAATGTGGTTTAATGTGTTACGAGGACCCCTGCTGGCTACATTAGCTCACTGCAGGCCCCTGAAACCACACACGCTTTGGATCAATTCTCTCTCCCTACTCTGATATTCTCTTTGGTCTCCCGATCAGTTGGTACTTCCCCCAGATACCCTCTCTCCTGTCCGTCTGTCTTTGTCCCTCTCCCTCCCTCCCTCCCTCCCACCCTCCCACTCTCTTTCACTGCTTGACTCACTCACTCATTTGGGATCAGTTTTCTCTCCTCTTTTTCCTTTCCTTTCTTCCTCTCTCTTGCTTTCTCTGAGGTCTGGTGAGACAGACGCTGCTGGGAGCGTGTGGGAGGTCTACCGGAGAGAGCCATGGGGGCCCTGAAGAATGCACGATCACACACACACACACGCACACACACGCAAGCGCACGCGCACGCACACGCACACACACACACACACACACCACTCCGAGAGGCCAACATTCCGCTCAGACGTACGGCTAATTAAAACCCGATGGGCCGCAGTTGGGGCGCCTGTTGTGACGGCTGCCCATGGCTGGCGTTGCCATGACGACACCATAACTAAGGCACCATTGGGAGCAGGTTGCTCCCTTTTTTCTTGGGGGAGGTGGTGGTGGTGGTGGGGGCTGCAAGGGGGGAGGGGAAGGGGGTGATGCTGGTGGTAAAACAAGAGACGGGGAGAGGGGAGGAAAAGCTGAAGCGCCTGCAACCTGAAACCCCTTCAGACTTGCCGCTGCTGGGTGGACTGACCCCCGTTCACCAGCGACGGAAGCAAAAGCCCTGAGAAGATAAGCACATCTCCGTCTCCAGTTCTGCCCGGCTGTTTGTGTAAAGCCGAAGTTTAACGGGGGGCCTTGAATAATAATAAGAATAAAAAAACACAACTGACAACTCTGGAAGGAAAGTTACTGTGTGTTTGAGTGAAGGTGGTGTTGGTGTGTGTGTATGTGTGTGTGTCTGTATGTGAGGGGAGAGCTTGGGATTGAGGGGAGGTGTTAAATGTCTTCCTGTGCCTTCTTCCTAGAGCGGGACGTCCTGCATTAGGCATTCAAAACACGATCGCCGTGGAGACGTGAGCCGCGGCGGGGACGCATGCGAGGGGGACGTCTTGCGTCCCACCACAAGAATGCAGGCCCCGGCTTCTGAGAAGACGTTCCCTCGCCGAGCCTCTTTATAGCAGCAGTCTGGAGCCCTCGCCAGAACCCACAGGCTCTCTTTTCATGGAACTGAAATAGTTTCAATGTGCAACTACTTGAGTCGCATGGAACTGTTTTCTGAAAGCCTCTACAAACTGTTCCCCCAACCCTACACCCCCCCAAGAGAAAAAAATGAGGTAAAGAGCTAGAGGAGGGATGCCTTTTTGAATCACAGCATTCATTTCGTTTCCAATAAAATCCTCATAAGACACTGATGATGCCAATGCCTTGTTAATCTGCTTCGCTAGTGTCAGCAGATGACGGTTGTCTGCAGACGGCTTGATTGAGTCTTTGTCTTCCAGACGGACCATGAACAGCTTTTTTCAATCTGTACCAGTCTTAAGATCCAGTGTTATCCACATCACTGCAGCAAGAGAACTAAGTGTTTTGAGAACACGCCGACTTGCTTGCTGAATGACAATCATCGCCCCATGAAACACGGAGACTCTGCCTTGATGCAGCTTACAAATGCCAACATGCCACAGCCTTCCAAGCCAACCTAATTGCACCAGAGTGGGCGCACAGATCTCATTGTGGTGTGTGTCTGTTGTTCTTTGTTTAAGAATACACAAGAGGAGGCGACGAGAGGGGGTTTACTTACCACCTCCGTGTTAGTGATCTTGGCCAGCAGCTCGGACAGGTTGTCGCCGTGCAGCGTCCGCTCAACCCGGTCCAACTGGAGGCCACAGACAGCTGCACCCACGCTGCCTGTGGCGATCATGGAAGGTGGGTACATAGCGAAGCTGAAATCTGGAGAGAGAGAAAGAGAAAGAGAGAGAGAGAGAGAAAAAACGGGACAAAGGTGAGACGGACATTTGCAGAGACAAAAGGAGGAGGGAAACAAATGGGGAAATGGAGGGATTATGACAGATGACAGAAGAGAGAAAAAATGCAAAAAAGACGAGAGAGAAGAGAAGGAGAGATGGGTGGAAGACGAGATAGGAAGTGTTTGTGGGGTAAGGGGGGAAGAATATGAATGGGAGAGGCCAGGGCAAGAATGTGACCAACTTATTTCAGAACGACCACAAACCCACCGGCAAACACCAAAACAAAAAGGTCCCCTTTTTTCTTGACTGCCTCCCCCCTCTCAACACCACATCTGTTGTCCATTGGACTTAAAAAACACACTAAAGATTTTCAACCTGACTCTCACATGGGTTAAGGTTTCAGGCTAACTGGCAAGCCGCCCCCCCACCCCCTGTTCTTTTCCTCTCTCAGGCTGTATGGTTTCCCTCAGCATGGCCCAACTGTGATTAGAGAAACAGGGGAGGAATAGGAACCAGCTTCCTCCTCCTCCTCCACGGCTGGCTATGAGTTCCAGAAACTGCTCCCCTCGGTCCTCCATTATGGCTCAAACGACCTAAGCAACAATCTGCCAGATGTGGGAGGAAACTAGCTTTAGAGTCAGCGTGCGGGAGGGCTTCACTGCAGACTTTAGGTTCCGTCCCTGGCCTTTTGTTGAGGAGCTTTTTTTTATCTTCCTGCTCTTGGACAAACAAGGATGCGACAGACAGCCTTGAATAAACACCCGGGGAGTAACCGGGGCCCCATACCCTTCCCTTGCTCTCTCTCTCTTGCACTCTCTCCCTCTCTCTTTCTCTCTCCCTCCTTTTTTTTTGGACAAGGCCAGCTGCACACAGGACGAGCTCTTGTGTCATGAGAACAACATTTTCGAGTGCAAATAAAACCCCAAACATTTAGATTACTCCGGGGCCGCCAACGCACGGCGTTTTCATGTGGTTGTTTTGAGCTCAGATATAACTGTCGGCTTACGAAGGGAGGGAGACCACGGAAACACACCCAGAGGAGGGAAAAAAATGTTAAAAAGGCACAGGCAGCGTAAAAGTGGCATAAATAGCACCCATACCACAGTGCACTGCAGAGCTGAGGCCTAACTGTGCACCGAAGACAGCTTGGGATGAATCCGTGGCCCTGCATAACCCACACAAGGAGGGGGGGGGGCCGGGAAGGCTGAGTCGTCTCCGTCCGCACAAGGGCATTTTGGGAGAAGGGCATGCGCTTGAGCCGGGTGGGAGGGGGTGAGGTGAAGGGAGTGCTACAGCCAGACAGGCTCTTCTTCGTTCCACAAGGCCAAACGCAAGTTTATTTTGGAGAGGTGGTGGGGGAGAGAGAGAGAGAGAGAGAGAGAGAGGCGAGGACAGGAAGGAAATGACCGTGGCATTGCCAGGCCCAACCAATCAAACCTGGAAGCCCGTCTGTCAACAAACAGCGGGATAGCCATGGCGGCAGCGGCAGCAGCTGCACCTGAGTCACCCATCCAGGAGGAGAGGAAGACTCCTTCTCACTTGCCGTCACCACCCAGTGGAAGGGGAGCTTCCACTTCAAACACTTCACCAACTTCCCCTTCCATCTGAGCCAGAAGCAATACAGTCCCTCATGACAGATGGGCCCAATTTTTTTTTTAAATTAGGCACTCTGTTACAAATCAATGACAAACAGGAAAGGTTGGGGGGTGGAGGTGGGTGGGGGTGTGGACCCCGCAAAAATTTGGCAGTGGTGAACAAAAGCCTTCTTCAAGCAGAGCAAGACCCCCTCTGAGCT
This sequence comes from Tenualosa ilisha, assembly GCA_015244755.2. Taxonomy (NCBI): domain Eukaryota; kingdom Metazoa; phylum Chordata; class Actinopteri; order Clupeiformes; family Clupeidae; genus Tenualosa; species Tenualosa ilisha. The sequence goes on along the minus strand of PYXC01001308.1, from coordinate 2,463,393 downwards.
TGAAAAGTGAGGTTATTCCAAGGCGCTGAATATACATATAAGGCCTCTTTCCTGAAAGGCGTCTGGCCCACAACTGGAGAATGCAGAGGGAATGCAGAGGCTCCAGCTGAATAAGGTCAGCGGATCGAGGAATTGCATGAGTCATGCCATGGGAAAATGAGCACAACTGCCTCACAGCAGCTGATGGAACTGGAGGAATAGGGGAAAACGAATGGATAAAAACAGAAGTGAAGCAAGAAATGAAAAAGAGAAAAAAAGAAACAAAAGGAGAGGGGTGGAGGGAAGAAGGAAGGTGGGAGGGGGGAGGGGGTGCTGTGGATTCTATGAAAAAGCCATAAAACAAAGAGTGTCTTTAGTCTTTAGTCAAGAGAGTTTTTTGCAGCTCTCAAGCACATTTCCTGTCCTACCTGTCGCACAGAGAGCAATGAAGGTTTGTGCGTGTTTCCGGATGAGTGACAGCTTGTCCTCGGGGAGGGGCAGCTTGTGTAAGATGTGCTCGATAAAGTCGTGTGGGGTGACAGCTGCCATATTCCACTTCAACTTCCCCAGCACTACCAGCTCCCAGTCCTGCAGGGGTTGGGGAGGGGTGAGAGAGACAGACGGCAGAGGGAAAAAAAAACACTCAGGTCAAGTGACTACAATTCCAAAGCACCACCTGTTTATATCCCAGAGCCAAATGTTGTAATTCACACAGGAATACGCTGAGCTCTACTAAGAAGCGAGCGGGCCACATGCACAATGGACAAGCAACCAGACAACTGGCAGAGCGGCCATTTCTAACTGTGGTAAGTCAAGATCCAGAGTCACGGCACTGACTGAATCCCATTGGCTTCTCTGACCCTGAGGCCTAAACCCTCAAAGACTTAACTGGCATTATTCAGACAATCATGAAGTTGACTCATGCTAATAAAGTCTTTGAAGGATCAGGGCTTAACCTTCGGGGTGTCGCTATGATTCGGCCAATATATTTCTGCATGTCTTTTAACTGAATGAGCCAGCAGAGATCATTTCAGACCACAATTTCAGCATGTACTGTAAATGATGTGCAACTGCTTTCTATTTCTCTAAACCGGCATGAGGATCGGTTGGATGATAAGAATCAAAGGCATACAGCCGCAGCCTCCATTTTTAATTGCGTTGCTGGATCTGCTCCCATCTGTCTCAAGCTGCACCTTATTCGCTACCATCGCCAAAGTCACGCCCCAGTCGCACAGATCACAGCCAACCAGAGGTCTTCGTGCAACGTATGTCTCTCGACTTCCTTCCTGTCACGATCTCGCAGCATGCGTTGCAATGTTTGCACCATTTTGGTGACTGCGGTAGGTACAGCATGAGGTCCTTCCAAGAAGAGGAAGAGCAAACCCCAATTCAGCTGATTGCCAGTTTCCTTCTCGCTTGCATTTTTTTTTTTTTGCACCATTGCTCTAGTGCTGCACCACAGTACGTATCAACCAAACAAGAGTTTCACACCCTGAGCCTTAGCCAACTACCCCATTCTTCTGCAGAAAGGACAGGGGGAGCCCCAGGAACTCTTCACTAGGAGGGGACAGCCCGGTCCATGGCACCACAAAGCTGTTCAATTGTGACTCGTAACCACAGGCTTGAAAAACGTAGGCGCGTTACAAGTCAAACGCAGTGTGTCACGTTCTCTTTCTCTTTCCCCCTTTTCCTTACTTTCATCGCTCCGTTCACGCTCTCTCTATCAGGAAGTCAACTCCAGCGGAATCCCCACTGAATTCCCCTCCTCGTGCCAAAAGCAACAGGTCGTCTGAACAGGCTCGCAAAAACCAACTGCACACTGTGGCCCCCTTGCCCTCCACCCCCCCAAAATCAACCCCCTTGACAGCCACCTACTGTCAAATGTTGTCTCTTAACAAAATGCCCTGTAATGTAACATAGAGTCCAAACAGCTGGTGACCAGAGCACAGTGCTTGTGACAGGAGTAACTGGGGAGTGGTGAGGTAGGGTGGGGGGGTGCAAAGAGGATGTGGAACTCAAACCACTGTCTACCCTCAATGAGTCATGTTAAGCCACTTTTGCAACACAGAACACACAGAATGAATGAATCCCTTCTGCCACCTACCCCCACCCCCTCTTCCCTTCAGCAGACCCTTCAGATACCAACGACGAAAAAACAACATATTTATTTGTTTAGTCATTCATGCAACAGCTAGAGAGGAAATGTTTATCAGATGCTGGGTGAGCAGCACACTTCGCCTGGCTGCAGCGAGGGGACTGATGTCTCCAGCAGCTGGTATTCCCCCTGCAGTTTACCCTGCCCTGCCTGCATGACTGACTGAAGGCACCCACTCAAGGGGAAAGAAAGCCACAAGGGACTAACTACAGCCAGAGGAGGTCTGGAGCAAGAAATGGAGAGAGTGCACTCATGAGAGAGAGACAAAGAGAGAGAGAGAGAGAGAATGCAACAAGAAACAGAAGTGCACTATTGCTGAGAGCTCGGGTGAAGTGGACAAAGTGCTGTCTCATATGGGCTGTTGCCATCATACCTGAATTCACTTGTGCCACTGGATAAGGCATTATGGAAATCAAAATCAACATGCTGTTTCCTAGCAGACAGCGCTTGCAATTTGAATATGTTTAAACACTGATAGCAACAAAGTTTAAATGCGTTTTCAAGTTTATGAGAGACTATATTTTTCCACTAAAATGATCTTTTCTTCGCTGTGCGCTCCTTGGTGTGTTTCATTATGAGTGTTCTATGACCTTATAGAGCAACAATGTTTTGGGTTGAGCAGGCCCAGATCACAGGCGCTGACTCATTTCAACTCCTCGCTTTTCAGCGGAATCTTTCTCCCACAGTTCAGTGCGCCAACTACGACCTAGCCACTAGATGGCGGAAAAGAACACACCAGTCATTTGCGCACACTCCATTCCAGGCTACATTTTTCCTCAATCCGCCTCAGGCATCCAATGAAACACAGATGTTCAATGATGTTTCACAAAGTGAGGGGGTAATTGAATGACTGTTTTGAGAAGAAAAGACTATAAATTGAATTTTTATATTGATACGTGTCAATTATAAATTGAAGAAACCCATGCTTACCAAGAGCTCCTGTGATGTGATTGAGTTGTCTGTGTAGAGGCAGAGTTTTTCGGCAGTTAATGGTCGAGACTCTTTTAATTTCGATGCAAGAAACAGACATACAGCTCCAAGAAGCTGCAAACAACCCTTTTTCGTCTCGACCACAGCTAAATATCTATCCAAATAGTTAATTGCCAAAGGGAAAACTTCTTCCTCGCAGCTCTCTTCTTCACAGACCTAAGGGGAGAATTTTTCTGTTAGCATTACGCTATAGAGAGTTCTGGCAATGCATAAATGCACTATATGAAACTAAAACAATCAATATAAAATGATGAACAACTACAGTGTGCTTAACGTCGTCAATAAAATTCATTCATTCATTACTCTTTGTAGGAAGTCCATGACACCCACGCAAAAACACCACCCCCACAAGGACGTACTTTGTTCGTCACATTTTCAAAAAATAATTTAAAATAGAAATAAATTGTCCACATGTGATTTTTTCACATAACATTGTTGCCATACGATTACTTTATCATTGCCGACAATTGTGAAGATTGCAAACGATAGTTGTAACCGAATAATCGTTGAAAATTGATTTCGCTTTCGTGTCATAGCCTTGGAGTTACCCGTTTGCAATAGCCGACTCATCTTAAAAAATCGCTTAAAATTCTGGAAATAGAGAAAAATGCACAAATTTGGTATGAAAATGAAACTCAATGTCTGTACAACAAAACTAGATCATTTTTAATCTAAAAATACGCATGCTAAAGCGGTTATGGAACTTAAATCTCTAGAAATGCCAGCTTAATTGTGGGCGAACACCCTACAGGAACTTCGTGGACTCGGTGACTTCTAATAATTTTACCAACTTACAGTAATGACCAAAATTAGCATTTATGCAGATGAATTAAAAGTCTTAACCCAAATAACAATGACAGCATTAATGACATTAATTAATCCACGATACGGTTTGATAAAACCCACATCTTCTCTCCAATGCGTCCATTTCTTTTGTCACAAATTTGAAGTAAGAATGCAACAAACGCACCATGTGAATTACAGCTATGATGCAAACGGTCTTTTCATTTTTCTAGCAATTTATGTGCAAAACGTCGAGTTCTTGCAATATTTAGCCTTCTGACTAAGCGACCCAATAGCCTATGTCCAGCCAAGCAGTTGACTTCACGGGACACACCTTGGTTTAAAAGTTTCACGGACAGACTTTACTTATATGTTACCCTTCATTTAAAAGAACTGGCGATAAATACTCAGACTAGGTCTAATGCCTATCTAGTATCACACTTAGACGACAGCAGCGTCTCTGACAAGAGACTAACAGCACGAGAAATGTTAGTCTTGGAAAGTCCCACAAACCTCCAGCATCCAAGTGGCAACCATCCGCCTCATAAACGGCTTAATATCCTGCTGAAAGTGTTTAAAGTTTGGACACTGGGGTAGAAACCTCTCCTCAATAGTTAGCAGACTTTGTAATACTCTGTCATCAAAGAAAACGTTTGGGTCCTGTTGCGCTCTGACGACAGTGTCCTTCTCGAGGCAGAGGAGCTCCATGTTGTGTTCAGGTCTCTCCTTTGCGAAGACAATTTATCTTCAAAATAATGATGACATGAGGGAGGGGAGAAATAAACTCGAGGAAAATACTTTGATAGAAAACATTAGTGAGACTGCAGCAGTCGCCAGTACTGTCTTGCCTCTCAATGCTAACTTTTTTCCTCTCTCTCCCTCCCTCGTTCTCTTCCTACCGCCGTGGTCTCACTTTTCTCTTATTACATTTGAAGCATGTAAATGTGGTAGGCTAGTCAAAAGGCCTATGACGCAAGCGTATTCTCACTGCTGCTGCGCGCTCCGAGGCAATGGCTGACGACATTTCTTGTTCTGACTAGCCACGCAGTTTTATCTCTCTCTCTCTACCTCTAGATTGGAATAGCCGAAGGCATGCGACCACTTCTCTTTGTTCACCTCTCGCTTCCCGTACAGTAGACGATTGCAAGTGTCCGTGTTTAATTTAGGCTACATTCGCTCAGCATATACCGTGTTATTTATTCATCTTTCATACGTTCTATTTTAAGACAATGCCATCTACTGTAATTGTAGAAAAACTTTGCCTTAGTTCGGAAAGGCTATCTTTTGCACAGCTCAAACCCATTGCGCACATTTAATCATGCCCAAAAGCCATTTTGCTCACTTCCACCTCACGTGCTCATGCGCACTGCTTCACGTGTCTTGTCATGAGCACGAAGTAGGCTACAGTTGGGGCTAGTCTGTCAGACGCAGGTGATAAAGTTACTGTGCCTGCTAGGACCACTTCTGTGTCAAGCATTTTCCTCGTCTCACACAGACAACATCACACTGATTAAAGGTGGAGTATTTACTGGAGTATTACATTGGTAGGTGCATTAAAATTTATAAATGGGCCATACTGCTTCAAACAATCACTCATTAGTATAAGCGCACAAATTATTGAATGACCATAACAAAACACCTGAACATTTAGTCTAAACCAGTGTGGTTATTAAGTAATGTAAGATGGCACAATCTAAAACCACACTGTCACATGGCATAAACAATAAAAGTGGGTGCAGACCCCATTGTTGCTCCTACCTCCCTATTCAGATCAAAGGGAAAAACAATGGTTGCACAGAACAATGTTGAGCTTTAATTCTTAGCCAAACGCTGAGTCCACTGGGCCTCCCTGAAACTGGAGAAGCACAGCTAACCCTGCAAGGCTGGAGGATTGTCTCAGGGGGAGCAGAGTTGGGGTGACACACGGGAAAATGTAAACCCAAAAGGGGCGAGATGGTATCAATGAATATGTGTAGCTCTATGAGATTTCAAGTGGTTATTCAGGTGAATACAGGTACAGGTGAACTGTTAAACATATAAACATTTAATAAACAGTAATAGTTATGGTTATAGTGTATGAAATAGCACACAATATTTTGGGCTACAGGCAGTCACACTTGGTGATATACTTTGATGGAACAGTTTACCATTGAATAGATGAATGCAGCAAACTTTTCTAGGCATCTCCTCCGGCAAAAGTATGAGTTCAGCAGCATTCAGGAGGTTAACTCAGAACACAGAGCGGAAGGCAAGGAGTTTCATTCATAATTTTCTGCGGTCACATCACTTCAACTTCACATCACCGAGAGAGCAGAGAAAGTGAGGCTTCTGAGGACAGAGAATTATTTTGTCTTCAACGTTCCCACACTGGGAAATGCACACATCCTCTAAGCATAAAGTCACTATCAGCTATGCGTGTGAAGTTTAAATTCACTTCCCACTGTCAATAATGACCTTTAACAAAGGTGTGCAGGCTTTTCTATCTAAAGTCAAAGATTGCAGAATCTGAGATTACTGAGATAATCCAATACTTCGGAAAAAGAGGTGTGTGTGTGTGTGTCTAATGACAACACATGTCAGCTGCTATCACCTTCTCCAAGTCGCACAAAGGTAAAAGGGAATGCTTAACAGCCTGGGAAAATGTGTGGGAGCGTGAAATCACCTTGATCCAAAGAATCCTGCTGCATACCAGTCCACTGAACCCATGAAAGCACAGGCAGTGACACAGACACTAAGACCACAGGAGGACATACGAACCAGGCAGGACGCCAACACAAGTTGTCTAGAATAGACAAGAGAGAGAGAACCTGTATGTGTGTATGTAGCACAAGTGTGTGTGTGTGTGTGAGCGAGCGAGCATGTGAGTGTGCGTGTGTTTGTGTGTGTATGGGGGTGGGGATCTCCTACATTAATTCATTCACTGATTTTTTTTTTTTACGGTCACTATCACAACCCATTCTAAAGTGAGGCCCTTTGAGGAAGTTGGCTTAGTTAATGATTGGTCAGGATAGGTCAGTTAAGATTTCAGGAGCCTCTGTTCACCCGCCCGTGGCTTGTGACTGTGTTTGGGTTTATTTGCAGGGCCTGATGTGCTCACTATGACAGGAATGCAGTACTGTGTGAATAGCAGTGTGATCTCTCCATGCTGTCTGATTACCGACGGCTCTCCGGGCCAAGGACTTCAGTGCAAAAAATACACTCACACAGACACACACACACATGCGCACACACACACACACACACACACACAAATACGCAGGCACAAGCACATAGCACAGAAAGCACTTACATAAATACAGATACATACATGGAACAACATTTGTGGTGAATATCTTCATAAAGATATGGAAGAGATATGGAAGAAATGTATGTGCTGACTGCTTAGCAAAATTCCTTCAGAGTTAACTTATGTTTCCTGTATGGCAAAAGGCTTCACTTCCTTTACGCTGTCAGAGATTTGCACAGCAGGAAAGTCTAAAATCAGCCAGGCAACAAACACACGTGCTGTGTCATTCCCTTGCTTTTCGCCTCTTATCAACCATGTCAAATGCAAAGCAGGGACTTATCACTGACTGGTCTCTGTGAGACCATCTTGCTTCCTGATGAAATGTGACTTGGAACGCTCCAACAACCAAAAATAAATTTAATGCAATTGCCATGAACATGTGGGCCCTAAATGCAATTTCGGTGACAACACAAACATCCAAAGTATCAGGCATATAGACACCCCACCAAACTCCACCCTAAAAATAGAAAAAAGAAGAAGAAAAAAAAAGAATGAAGGGCATACACACACACACACACGCGTGGGCATGTTAATTACCACCAAACTTGTTACACTGGATTCTCCACACTGGATGTGCCAAGGAGGAACACTGCTGAATTCAAGCCCACCGGAGTTCATTTTGCACTGTCACGCAAGGCCAGGCAGCCAATCTTTTGATGACAGAGAGTGGATTGACGGCGCTACCTTCACCAAAGGCTCGGTGATTATTTCCTGAAACCATTCTCACATGTTCCATCAAAGTTCTCAAAAAATCCTCCAATAATTGAATTAAACTTATTACTGGCAGTAAATCGTTAAACAGTCCTGATGTTTGTAGCAAATTGGTTAATACCCTCAGCAGGGTTCAGTGGCCTATATGTATAAAGATGGGGGTTGTGAAGGAGGTGTAGGTGGTGGTGGTGGTGATGGTGTTGGTGGGGGGGGGCAGATTAAAGGTGGCGAAGGGAACTCCAGAGGCTTCCACATAAGAGGGACCCCCCACACTCCCCACCCTGCGGCTTAACATCTTCACCTCAGCATGAAGTAGTGTGGACAATAAAAACAACACGCATAAACTCACAAACACAACAGTCACTGCAGGTCTGTACTCTTTTTGCAGGACCACGAGAAGAACGATGGAAAAAGTCATAAACTGGAGGAAAAGAGGGGAAGAGTGGGGGCGTTTTCCACTGCAGCAAATGAAAGCACTCATTCATCCCAGAAAGGCTAACATTTAAGGAAACAATGCTATAACAGCCAGCAAAATTGGGATTGGGTCGTTTCTTTGGTCTTTGTGTGAGTGTGGGTGTGAGTGTGAGTGTAAGCACCTTCCTCATTATCGGGGGCTTTTGTGCATGAGTGCATGTGTGTGGGTATGTGGGTATGCATGTGTGTGTGCGTGTGTGTGTGTGTGTGTGTATGTGTGCCTCCCCCTCTCTCCCCTCCCCTGGACTCCCACCCAGCAGCGGCCCCTCTCTTCCCTCACTCTCTGACGTCTGGCAGCTTGCGTCTCTCACTCCTACCAGTCCTTCTGGAGAACATTGCTCCCCTCTGTTTCATAGGCCTCAGGAGCAAGGGGACAGAGGGGAGAGAGAGAGAGAGAGAAAGAGAGCGAGAGAGGGTGGGGAGGGAGGGAGCAAGAGAGAGAGAGAAAGAGAGATGGGGGAGGGAGGAAGAGGAAGGGGCGGGGGTGCGGAGCACAAAGGGGAAGCCTGGGTTTAGTCATGAGCAGCAAGCGACATAGGTTGGATTTTTTGTGAGTGAGATCACATCCTCTCCTCTGAACAGAGGAGGAACTCATCCTCAGGCTGTCCAGACACACACACACATGCACACACACACACACAAACAGCCAGGAGGACATCTCCTGTGGGCTGGGAATGGGTGTGCCTGCTGGCTGTGTGTGTGTGTGTGTATGTGTGTATGTTTGACTGCCGGTTTATGTTTTTGTGTGCATGCATGAACGACTGTTTGTGCATACGTGTGGCTATGGGTGTGTTTCAATGTGCACACAAATATGTGTGTGTGTGTGTGTGTGTGTGTGTGTGTGTGTGCGTGTGTGTTTGCTTCTGTGTGCACACACATGGGTGTGGGTGTTTGAGTTCACACCAAGTTATATCTAACTGCAGGAGAGTCAGAGCAACTCTCTCATTTCACTCCACAAGTCTTGGGAAAGTGTGTGTGTGCACGCCTGTTGGGGGGTGGGGGGGTGGGGGGGCTTTCCTTTAGCCTGCCTCTAAGATCCCCCCCACCACACACACACACACACACTTTTATCTGTCCCACAGTTCTCCGCTCCTCTTACCACAGACCTCTTGCAAAGGCCCAGAGCGACAGGGGGAAGTGGGTTGGGGACGAGCCAAGGAGGCAGGACCTGTCTGTCAGAGTGGCAAGCGCCGAGCCATCAAAGTCGTTTAGGAAGGAAGGACAGAAACAGCAGGTCCGGCCGAAAAGGAGCTTCTGTCAGCAGTGGCGGCCACGTTCTGAATGGGAAGGATGCGGGACAGCTGGAGCCGCCTGATTGGCTCCCAGGGGCGCTGGGGAGGGGCGTCACCCTCACTGGCAGCCAGCTGCTGTTGCTGCTGCTGCTGTTGCTGTCAAGGCCTGAATGAGAGGAGAGGCGAATCATCAAGGGCTTGAAGTTCAGTGAGAAAAACAAACTTAAGTAACAGGACACAATACATCTGGTCGGATGACTGTGTGTCTGAGTGAGTGTGGGCATGTGTGAGAGTTTCATGGAAAGAGACCATCTCTTCTCTCTGATCCCTACCAATCACTGACCTGCCCCAGCAACATAAAAGCGAACCGCCAAAGTAACAGTGAAACAAGCAATATTTACTCAATATTTGGCTTTGTTCCTCTGTAAATAGCCCCCTCCTTTCCAGCCTCTTACATGGATATAGACTTTGCCCCATTTCCCTCTGGCATGCTTACATTTCCCCACAGAGAGCAAAGAGGAAGTGAGCCGCCAAACGCCGGGGTGATGAAAGCGTCTGAAAATGACTGTGCCAGCCCAGGTTTCGGTGCCCTTTGTGCTGTAGCGCTTGCTGAACTTTGCTCACTTACACACACACACACACACTTACACACAAGCACTGGGGGCTTGCAGTGCCTGCAAGTCTGCTGGTCGCTGGGCGATGGCCGCATGCCTTTCCTGAGCGCGCCGCGCATGCCTTTCGGTCTCAGCAAAGCATAAAGAGCCCTCTGTCGAGCTGACTCAGCTCCGCTACGGCCTTAATTCACCTGATTGGCTTTCATTACTTTATTGGATTCATAGGGAAAGGGGGTAAGGACATGTCATGACTAAACTTTACCGTCGCCAGTTTAGTCAGCATCAGGGTTAGTGTCGGGTTGGTTTTTTTTTTAAGTAATTAGTGAGAAATGACTAGTTACTTTGTAACTAGGACAACTGTAATAAGATTACTAGTTACTACTTTTGGAAAGTAACTTGTAACTCTTTACATTACATTACTCATTGTTACATTACCTTTCAAAAATACGAGACGTTAAGCCTATCATTGAAGTTTATTTTGTCCCTTCCATTAGAGACAGAGTGGCCATGGAGAGAGAACTGGTTTGTGTTGCTATTGAGGCAATATATATTTCATTACAGTAAACTGTACATTGGAAATTTCCCCCAATACTGCCAATAGGAGCCTGTGTGCACAGCGATGACTTAAAATGAATTTTAAGGGGGCAGTCTGTGATGCTAAACACTTTTCATAACATTCAGCATAATCTGCTGGCTCTTCATTCTTTGAGGATACTGTTTAAAAAAAAAAAAAAAAACTGAAGGCAAGGTTGAGCTATCTCTCTGGCACAATTTGTCCAGTCCTTGGTTCAATATAAGTTGTGTTAGACAAAAACATCTGCTAAGAAATGCAAATATAAACAGAATAATAAACAAATGCGATGTCATCTGGCATTGTCAACTGAACCTTAGCGGAATCCAGCAGTGACTCTTAGCAAGCAAGCCAGGCTTCCTCTCAATGATATTATCTGACACATCTATCAATCTAATTAAAAAAAAGTTTCTAGCAGATACACAAGTTAGATCAACTATAATGGTATATTTCTCAGCATTATACTGCAATTTGGATCATGTAAACTACCATACACATATTTCTATCTGACTTTCTGTCTCAGCAAGGTTTGCACACAGCCTACATTACCATTGTCAAATAGAATTAAACCATTATCATTTCTCTGGCCCTGACACTATGTGCTGACCAATCCTTCGCTTAAATCTGTCTGGGGGTGATTTGGTCAAATCAATGCTGACACTGCACAATAATATCAGGGGCTTCAGGCTGTAGCTCAAGAGGCTATTGAAACATGTTAGTCTTCTCACTGCTGAGAAGGATGTTGAATTAGCATTGTGCCCAAATCAGTCGATAAAGAATGAAAACACTATGCAGTGTTATATGTGATGGATTTGTTGTCAAGTGTCAGGGTCAGTGTCATGAATTGCATCTGTGGTCAAGCAAACCGGCCCGTTTCTGAAGTTACAAACTTGTGTACATATCTCAACTGAAAAGAACAAATTTCCAGTATCCAGTATTCAAGCAGTAGGAAGCAGGTAGAGTGGCATTTGAAGGCACACATACTGTCCACACGTAGCTAGTTATGTTTTAATTTGTTCACTTGTAAACAGTGTTTTCAGCTATTTGGCCAAAGTAGAGGTTTTTGAAGACTTCCGCTTCATTGATTATGCCTGACTGCGTCTGTTTGCATTCAGTTTTCAGATCTATGGTTGGCCATCAATTTTATTGATATGTTATTGATAGCCTTCCCCAGATGTTTTTAAGCAAGCGTATGGATGGGATAATTTGTGAAATGTGTGTATTTGTGTGTGTGTACAAGGCCACAGTCTCAGTAGATGAACACCAACAGCACGCTTTTATGACTTCATTAAGGTCCTGAACTGATCATGATTACCTGAGGGAGTACGTGAGCCAGGCAGAGATGGCAACAGAAGAATAGCACAAGGGCTAGGCAACAGGGCACAGCTTTGTAACATTTTTGCACAGTAGTATAATGACTGCACATTTTATTATGATAGAAAAAAAATCCCATAATGCTACAACCCAGTCATATGCAGTCAGTAGTAGCAGTACTCTATTTTGGAATCTGCCATAGAGAGGACAAAATTAATCCAAATTCCTGAAATTACATTTAGATTTATGCATTTAGCAGATGCTTTTATCCAAAGCAACTTACAAAAGAGGATAACATTCAAGCTACAACACAATGAAAGAAACTAACAAAGAGTGCATATTGCTAACATAAAAACTGCACTATTTTAAGTTGAAAGTGCAATAATGCAGTATGAAAGAGAGGTTCTACGAGGTTAAGTGCATTCTCAAAATTCAAGTCAGGAGATATTCTTGGAAAAGCTGTGTCTTCAAGAGTTTCTTGAATGTGGAGAGGGTATCTGCTGATCTGATAGCACTTGGAAGGTTATTTCACCAGTGTGGATCAACACATGAGAAGAGTCTGGATTGACCTGTGCAAGGTGTTGGCCGTGCTAGATAACGTTCCTTAGAGGAGCAAAGTGGCTGGCGGGTGACATAGGGCTTTAGGAGAGTATTCAGGTAGATGGGAGCAGAATCATCAATCACCCTGTAGGCCACCATTAGTGCCTTGAATTTAATGCGAGCGGCTTTTTGGTTGGTTAAAAACCAGACGTGCAACTACGTTCTGGATCATCTGCACAGGCTGGAAGACCTGATAGGAGGGCATTACAGTAGTCAAGACAAGAGATAACCAGGGTCTGTACCAGGAGCTGGGTTGCATGTTGGGTTAGGTACGGCTTGATCTTCCTTATGTTGAATAGGGAAAAAAGGCACAACCGAGCCACAGAGGAGGTCAGTTGGTCATTGATCATGACACCTAGGTTTCTTGCCACCTTGGTGGGAGAAACAGGTAGGGAGTCGATCTTGATGCTGATGTTGTGATGTATGGCTTGTTTGGCTGGGTGGACCAGCAGTTTTTTAGTTGGTGGTGATGTCCTTTCATCCATGCAGATATGTCAGAAAGCCAGTCCGAGATCCGTGCTGACACCGTGGAGTCATCAGGCGGAAAGGACAGATAGAAATGAGAAAGTAGGTTTGAAGATACATTTAGATCATTATAGATCAGATAATTATAGGCTCATGGGGGATTTTCTTCATGAATATATTTACTTCTAGGGAACAGAGAGACAAAGAGTTTGATGTTTAATACACTCCTGGAATGGGTCTTTAAATTGTTAAACATTTGCTTCTAGTTTAGGGTTAGAGTTACACACAATTCAATTGTTTTTGTTGTTCTAACAGTGTTGTAACATATGTAAGGTATAACAGCCAACAAGGACTGCTGTTATACGGATTTAATGAACGAGACAGAGGCAACAAATGTCCATGTATCATCATTTGGGGTTCTGACATTGGAAACATTGGAAACAAATTGTGCTTACCACAGAGACATCTAAATGATCTACATGGGTGGTTGTAATGATGGTGGCGCACTAAGGTAAGAGAAACACCACAGTTCTGAAACTAAACAGTGTAGTGAGTGGTCAGGAGCTGGATGGGAGACTTGTTTTCATCATTTTGTTGACTAGTTTTGAGCAAATATGGCTTAAATATTTGCTTAAGTATCTTACCATGAATACACAGAATAAGCAATATTTTCTTAAATCAAAACTTTCCTTTCTTTATTTTTTCTTATTTCAAGAAATCTTAGAAAAGGCATTTTTTGCAGTGTAGAACAGTGATTAGGCTTTTTCACCAGATCTACTTCATAGGTGTGTGTTATACAGCATCAACACACACCCTGTCAGACAATCACAAATAAGTATTTTATTTCTCCGGGTGATAAAGGCAAATATTTCTGTTGAGCAATATGCAAAGCAACTGACTACATTAAAACAGCCATGACACCATCACTGCCTCATTGTCAACTTTCTTTTATGCCATGGTCTTTGCCCCACCCTACATACAAATTCAATTTGGGGATTTTGTGGCTTTTTAAATAATTGACTCACTACCTCTGGTCATATCCCTCCAGTGGAATTAGAGGGCTGATTGGAGCCATTTCCTTGAAGGTCTCTGCATTCAGTATTGAGCCTCTTGCTTGAAGTGCAGGGCTTGTTTTCTGAGGCTGTTTAATAGGCGGACAGAGACATAAGCTCAAAGCCCAGGAGCTTGGCTGTGCTAGCGGACGGAGCCGTTAGCCTGGCAGACGCCATGCCCTGCAATTGACCACAAACCCCCAAATGACCAGCCACTGGTCCGGCAGCACGTACGGGATGAATGGGCACATTTCGCTACAGCTAACAAAACAAACAAACTCGCCTCATAGCTTTCAGTTGCGCGCCAATCAAACATTTCATTTCCAAGCCGGAATTGCACAATCTTCCATTCCACTTAACCCCCTCCAAACCCCAGGAAAAAAACAGGAGACGTACCATGGTTATCAGCAGGAAATGCCGCTAGATGAATGGGAGCAGTGGTGGTGAGGACAGGGTGACCATACTCCCGTTCCCCCTGGCACGGTGCCTGGCTTTGATCCTGCGCTAGCCTGGGAGGTTAAGGGCCTGGGTGGGCTAGCGCAGCTCCACCAGGTCTCCCTGGGAGGTTGTATACCCAGGCTGGTATGTCGGTGTGCGTCTGGGTGGGTGAGTGCATATGCGTGTGTGTGTGTGTGTGTGTGTTAACGCTGATCCTCCCTCTGACCCGACACAACAAATCTTCTCATCTGAGACAACATTAGGGGCAAACCCAGGCGCAAACACGCACGGAATGGAACTCTGGCTTAAGGCCGCCCCTCTCTGATCTCGGGATAAATCCACAGCCCTTCATATCAACCCATTTTCTCAAAATTATGCACTTATGACACTCAGATATGTGATTTTTTTTTTCCAAGCGTGGCCTACCCAACAGCTAGAAATAGCTACCAGCGCTTTCTCAGAGTGTTGTGGGCACTTTTTTTCCCATGGTGCAGTGCATTACTTGAGGGAATATGTCAGAAAGTTTTTTTTATTTTTCCCTTCATCCAAGAACTATCTGCAGTCAATCCAGTTTAGCTGAGAGTCGACGTCTACACACAGATTTACAATGGCTGTGCAGTTTCACTGTCAATCTCAAAGTAATTCAACCCCAGGGCTTTTCTTCAAAGCCATAACATGCCAAGCAAGCTAAACACTGGGTCTTTGTGATAGAGAAAAGGGGACTACATCTCAGGTATGTGAAAATCCACAGGAAGCACTGTTGGCTGCTCCCGACACCACTCCCAAGACCCCTATGCAATATACATTACTGTACTCTACTACCACTCATATACAGTAAAAGCTACAGCATTCCCACGAGTGGAAAGTAAGTCCCCTGGCTATTGGCTGTATCGGGACGGCTAATAACAGACACATCCCGGAGAGCCCCTTTTGTCCGCTTCCCTTGGGGTCAACCCGAGAGGAAGTCGTGAGGCCTTCCCACCAGAAGAGCTCTGGGAAGAGCCCTGAGACCAGTTTCCACTTTTGTTAACATTATTATTATTTAAAGGTCTGCCTGAGCCGGCCTGCACTGGCCCACTCGTGTGAGAGGAGAGAAAAAAAAAGGAGAAAGGGGAGGGTGAAAAGAGAGGAGAGGAAGGAGACAGAGAAAGAAAAAAAGAAAGAAAGAGAGAGAGAGTGAGCCAGTGAGAGTGAGAATGAGAGAGAGGGAGAAAGGACGAGAGAAGCAGAGGGAGAAAGGTTCCACTGAACTCTGATCACCACTTCCCAGGACCAAGGCTGCCTCCCTAGGGACTCTCTCCCTGTTCCGGCGGCAGTGGTGCGCGTCCTCGGCTTCCAAATCAGGAAGTGTCCTGCACCCTGTGGCCTACATACGGTTCCGGTGCATAGGTTCATCAGACAGCGTCCATCCTCTGCTTTCCATCACCCGCTCGCTGAGCTTTTTCCTCTTCTCTTTTTCCGCTCCATCCAGCCGTCTGTGGCCTTCAAATCACTTCTGGTGATAAACACCTACCGCCACCCAACCCAACGCCCCCCCCCCCCCCCCCAACACACACACACACACCTTCCCCCCTTCCCCTGTTGAGGAAAAACTAGGGCGTGGGGGGCCACATGCTCAGTGTCGTCTCCAGGGCTGCGCCTGTTCCTCAACAATCGTCTTCGCCTGGATAAGGATGCAGATGCTTCCTTCGGCAGTGTCCAGCGTTTCGTTTTCAAAGCGAGCAGCAGCGATCGTGGAGGAGGGAAGGCAACGATGTAGGGGAGACAGGGGGCGCAAGATCCAAATGACCCCCCCCAACCCCCCACCCCCACATCCGAGGTCACTCTTTAGGCACTCCCCAGTGGGGTCTGCTCCATGGTAGGCCCTGGTTGTCCATGATTTGGACCCTTATGTAACTGCCCTCCACAGGAAGTTGCGAGGCATATGTTTTGGTTAGAGTGCACAACTCGAGCTGAACACTGTCTTTTTGGCCTGGAATCCTACTGACAGTGAGGAAATGAAACTGAAGGGTGCCTCTCACCGCTGCTGGATATAAATACATGGTGAAAGAAGGAGGAAAGTGATGACTAAGGGACATTGGGGTTGCAGTAGGCCCAAGCAGCACGGATACGGCGCCATCTTGGATTTCAACAGCTATTCGTTTAAAGCATGACGTGTGCAAACCACAATCCTCCACAGACACACACTCGCACACGCACACACATACACGTGCGTGCGCACACACACATACGTGCATACATACACATAAATGCATGTGTGACCACCACACATTTACAATACAGAAATCTGTTGAAGCATGTGGGCCAAATGAGTCTACATTTGAGGGATATTCAATAAAATGTTGGAATTTTTCTTTTAGAACACTCCATTTTCTCATCTTCCAGGCTTTTCTTTTTCAGTTTGCTGAGGTGCTTATTTCTGCAGAGGTGTTTAGGAACCGCTTGAACCACTCTCATGATTGACATGCTCTTTTAAACAGAAACTAGAGACGTGTTGAGTTCAGCTCCCTCCGCCACCTCACAGCCTGCCCGCACACCCCCACACCCCCACACCCCCTGATCCATCAGCTCCTATCCACAGTGTGAGTGTTTTTCCCTCCATTTGAGAGATTAGGCGTCTAATGCAGCGCTGTATAAACACAGACACCCTAAAATCGCCACTCTCGCATCCTCTCTGATGACCGCCATAGCACTGCGTCCCTTTCCTCCCTTTGAGGCCCGCTCGTTTTTTTTTTTTCCTTTTTTCACTTTCTACCATTAAAAGTGTTTACATTCTACAGGTAAAGTTCAGGGAGGTCACATACCGGATATCCAGCAAGCCTCATTCATGTCCTCTCTGTCTCTCTCTGTGTGTGTGTGTGTGTGTGTGTGTGTGTTCTGGTGGGGAAGGAAGGAATGGCCTCTGACCAGTTTGCGCCCTCTATGGGATTTAAGGGAAAAAAGGGACCATAGCAAGAGCTGCAGTGCAACAGCTGTCTATGCAGGAAATCACCAAAAAGCCATCAAGAAAAATAAATGATGTTGTGATAGGAATGGCAAAAATTCTAAACTTGGACAGATGCATTCAGATAAATTTTTGCTAAGTGGTGGTGACCTGAAGTGGATGTACACTGATGACTGGAAATGTGTGTGTGTGTGTTTGTGTGTGTGTGTGTGTGTGTGTGTGTGTGTGTGTATGTGTGGGGGGCTCCTTTACGGCCCCCCCTCCCAGTCTTGTTGCTTCTGCTTCCACCTACCAAACACCACCCCACCAGTTAAATGCTAAGACTGGCCTATGGCCCACAGCGACAGATGTTTGCTATTACAACAAGTTCAACGAGCACGGTAGGTGCGCTGCGCAGGTGTGGAAGAAGGTCAGACGTTACACTGAACTACATTTCAAGACTTCGGATCAAAACTGGTCTTCCATCCCCCCCCTCTAATTGACTAGGCGTCAGTTGTGTCATATGATTGATTCACTGGACCACAATATTAACACACTCCCTCATGCAGCAAGCATTTCCTGCCTCCAGCACCACGGTCTCCAGCGACTGGCTCACCAGCTGAGTAAGGACAGGCTGCTGGAAAATATGCCGCCACATCGGGGGATGAAGGAGGTGGTGGTGGGGGTAAAACATCAGTTGGTTTTACATTACATGAAGACACTTTCACTTTTTCTTTAAATTGTTCTTGTCAGCGAAATGATCAACCTGCACGTGTCTCACTTCCTGTTTCCTGAAAACAGCATCCCTCTCTCATGGTGAGAAGGTGCAAAAAAAAAGAAAAAATTGCAATCTCATGTTTGCACTACCCCACCCCCGCTCTCCCACTCCCCACCACCGGATGTGAAGATCATACGCAGTCAAAATATCTCTGGTGACCTTCAGACACTATGAGAAAGACTGAAGCTGCAACCTAGGTAGACACCTCTGGTTAGGCTTCTAGTATGTGACATGCATAGTTGCTTGTGCTGAGGTCACGTACGCCAGACCTCCTTAGTGTCAGCACACTGGTGGCTTAGAACGGTTCAGTAAGTTGTCCCACAGGGGTCATTTTCCCCCGGAGGGAGTCATGCAGGGCGAGGAGCGAAGATTTCCACAACAACCTGTGCTGTCAGCCACACACCTGACAGGGTTCTTTAAACACACACACACACACATTCACACAAAAACATATACATGCAACCACACACACAAACACTTTTGCCTCTCCTAGCCCTTATTTAAAAACACACATACACACACGCAACCACACACAAACACTGTTGCCTCTCCTAGCCCATGAGACACTAGCATTGCACTTTGGCACTGACGGGAACTGTGACCTTGGCGGCACTTCTTTGAGCCGCCAGTTCCTGCGGCCCTTTGACACATACCACCAGTTGCTTTCACTATCTTTCTAAAACACGCACACAAACACACACACACACACACATACCCACCCACACACACATAAGTAGGGCAGCTCATTTGCACTATCCCTAAGTGCACCAATGAAGTGAGGTTTGAAGGCATGGTCCCCATACCACCCACACTTACCCACCCAGTGTTATCTGATCCCTGAGCCACAGAGCAAACACGCCAGGGTGTGGGCTTCTGTCCTCCAAGTTCTGTCTTATTCCGACAGATCAAGAGGCTTCTAGAACAACAGCTTCTCCTACAAGTGCCATGATGGACCCTCATTATTCTTGTTGGTGGGCCTCACCAGATAGAGGGAAATAAGTTGGCACTGGGTCAAACTGACGGCTGAAAGGTTTCATTTATGCTCCCCGCCTCCCCCCTCAAAGTCTGAGGTCCATTTTTTTGTTTTTTTTGGTCCTGGAAACAAAGTTAAATGCTTTCAAAGTTCTCATACAAGGTATGGATTAGGGGAAATTGGAGAGAGATAGAGAAAGATCGAGCTCCAGATGGTGGGTTTTATAACCACAATCGACTTGCGCTAGACATTTTCAGGGCGAGACGCTAACAAGGAATGTCTTGTGAACATGTGCACGCCGGAGCCTGTGATGAATGCATACCCGGCCTGTCAGAGAACATTTAGGGCACACGCAGCTCTGCATTAGAGAGGGTCATTTGGTATATCAGTTATTGGTGTGGGGCTTGGGGGGTCCATGATGCTGAGGGCCTTGGGGCAAAACATTAATAGAGGCCCCGTGTGTGTGTGTGTGTGTGTGCGTATGTGTGTATGTGTGTGTGCAGGGGGCTGGTCGGTGTGCAATTTTCAAGTGAAATGACTGTGGAACATGTGAAAATACTTTTCGCCATGTCATAACATTGGGAATATGTAATGTCTCTCGCCCTCCATAATACGGCTGCAGCCGCTGGAGCACGAGCGAGATCAAAACGCGGCAGCCCCCAGGGCGGGCTGGATCGGGTTTCATTTTGGGTTGAGGCCCTTCATTCATTTTGTGACATTTACAGTGAGCTCGACTGCTCTGCTCCCCCCTCATCACACACACACACACACACACACACACACACACACACACACACACACACACACACACACTCACTCACACCGCTCGACCCCACCCCAGCCGTCCCCAATCCCGGGCCTCTCGGCTTGTTGGAAAAACCCAGTGCATCTGACTTGCATTGCCTGGCTCCACTTGTGTGTTCTGTGTGCTGCTGGTGGAGGCCAGGGCGCAATTACTGGGGCCAGCTCCGAGACGCACATGATGTCATCCGCCCGCTCCAGCCTAACAGGCTGCAGATGAGCGCTGTGAAGAGAGAGAGAAAGAGAGAGAGAGAGATGAAGGATGAAGAGAAGAGGCTGCTGCGCTAACACTGCACACACTGGGTCGATACACACGCTGCATAGGGGCGGAGGGCCATGGAGGGACTTCTCTCTAAACAGAGAGAGAGAGAGAGAGGGAGAGAAGAAGGGGTGAAAGAACAAGAAAAGGAAAAGAAAAAAGAAGAGAAGAAAGGGGCGCACCGCTTACAATGCCGTTTGGCCGGCTTGATACGGCTGCGGAGAGTAGTGCCAGGAAGAAGTAAAAACAAGCCCTACCCTTGGAGAGTATTAACAGCAGCAGTATAACCAGTGGCGGGAGAGGGTGTGTGTATGGAACGAGTCTGCTGGAAGAATGTAGGTGGCACGGCTGGAACTGCAGCACGGAGAAACAGAAAGTAAAGTAAAGTCTTCTGACATCAAGTCTGACCTCTCAGGCCTCAGCTTGTTTTTTCTTTTTTTTTCTCTTTTTAAATCCCCGAGGCAAAGTCACCTGTCTTTTGACTGTGTGTTTATTCTTGTGTGTCTTTCATTGGCTTCAGTGGCATTTCTTTTTTTTTTCGCCCAGTGATGGTGACAGGAAGGTCCATGTCTCCTCAAATATCAAAGGAGAGATGGACAATGGGCAGGCTTGGAGGCACACAAGCAAAGAAAAAGGAGCTTTAGTTACTGCAGTGTATGAAGCTGTGCATACGTGTGAGAGAATGAGTGAGCATGAATGTGTGTATGAGTAAGTGTTAAGCGCTTGAGTAAGTGGTGTGTGTGTGTGTGTGTGTGTGTGTGTGTGTGTGTGTGTGAGAGAGAGAGAGAGTGTGGGGTTGAGAAATGTGGTCCTGGCCACATTAGAGCACTGAAGAGGGCCATTCAGATGCCACACCCTCAGCACATGTGTCTGAGTGGCACCGTTAAAAGCCATAAGAAAACAGCTGGTGCTCATTTGCGTATATATATTTGTCAACCATAACAAAACAGAAGCACACACAAATACACACACACACACACACACACACACCAGCCAAAAAACACCCTCATAACCAAATAACACCACCCACCACCACTACCTCCCACATGTAACCAAAAATTCATCTGGGCCAGTAATTCTGCCTGCCTATTAATAGTGTGTTTATTAGTAGTAGTCACTGTCATAGCAACTTCAGACAGTGTACAGTGTAACATGACACTACTGGCATTATGTATCTTATCTGGTGTGAGCCACAGCTTGTGGCCGTGTCTGTTGGCAGAATGGAAGAAGTTGCTGTGGCATCACCAGGGTGCCATTTTTCCTGTGGTGGCCTGGCACTGCGAGGGTATGTCTCAGTTTGTGACAATATTCACACAGCCGCAAGGATGGCACAGCAAACATACTAAATATGACAAGAATAGCTATGCACCCTCTTCCTAGAAATGGAATATGAAGACAACTTGAGGGGTGTGAAAGAAACATAGATTCATGTAATAATAGTAAGATTCTTAATCCATACAAAAAAATAATCTGTAGCCTTTGCAAGATCTTACTTAAGTGGGAAGGCAAAGATCTATCAGAATCATGTCCTTTCAAATATGGACTGTACATTTGTGTTGAAGGCATGCAAACGAGACAAACGAACTTATGTGAATTCCCCTAGTGAATGACCTGTATTGCGAGTGAGTCAAAACGTCCTTTGAGATCATTTCAGTGACAACTGACAAGAACAGCACAGCGGTAACTGACAATAATGCAAGATCACTGAACTGAATCAGAACAAACGACAGTAATGACTCTTAACTGCCGCTGACTTGTTGATGAGTGGAAAGCTACAGCAAATGACTCCTCACAGGGGGAATTAATCAGCCAGAGATCTGCCAGAGCTCACTCTAGAGTAAACGACGGGCAAACATTGCGAGGGACATACATTTATGAGCAACAGAGAGACACCCATGTCTTGTCATTAAAGCTCTTTGGGATACGCCTGCCAAGCAGGCTAACCAGGCAAACCGTTATTCATCCTGTGGGGCTTGAACTATGCGCTATGTTTTGCCTTTTCATCTTCATCAGCTATTTCTCTGTAATATTTCAGTGGTTCTCTTGGCTTGACTGCCATAGTAACTGGGAAGTGAGTGTGTGTGTGTGTGTGTGTGTGTGTTGGGGGGGGGCGAGTGAGAGCAGTGCCACACATTCCTGCGTCATCCATCTTCGTGTCAACTGGATTTTCCCACACAAGTTTAAATGCAGTGACAGGGAGTTTGGCCTTTGTTTTTTTTGCCATTTTTCATCCAGATCCCAGCAACTTCCCTGAGCTGGAATGTTGCTGGAATGTCAACGTTGCTACCTGGCAAAGGGGATTAGGGACTTTGTCCAGCATGTGGAAAGACTGACCATTTGACCAGGTCAGAGGGAGCATGACCCCCCTGATGGATTCCCACTGGAGTTTAGCACTCGATCACATCTTACGTAATGCTGGTGGAGTCAAGAACAAATGCAATTTGGAAAATGCTAAGGGAAGCGCTGAGCATAACTGCATAACTTGGACTATCGTGCTGTGAACTCCACCTGCAGTTGCAACAAGATCTGCGCTTGACTGCCCTGCATGCCGTCAACTTGGTTTTCAGCAGTAACTTGAAACGCCCTGAGCCTCAGAACAGGTGACATATCATTCAGTTGGGTTCTATGTAACAGTGCTTATCAGCTCTGCTGTCAGAGCTTGCCAGGGCCGAAGCGGCAAGAGCTGCACCCTTCCCTCTCTGCTTCAGGTTACCATACCACACGTGCCTTTCTGCTGACAGAGCGACCACGGCGACATATTCCCAGCAGACCGTCTCTTCACAGCCATAGCCCAAATTCCATTTCCCAGGGGAACAAATGTTACCTGCAGGTAGAGCAGAATCATTCCAATCCCACGCCATTTGCTGTTGGAAACCTTCCACGTCACTGTGGTGCAGAGAGGGGGGGGGGGGGGGGGCGTCAACAAAGTGAAAGCAATTTGCTTGATGCATTTATTACTACACCACACACTACGTTTCAAGGTAAAGTGCGGCCACGGAAAACGACGGTTTCGTTTGTACTGTTGCACAGCAAAAGAAGTTGCTATCTCCACTCCTACCTTTGCATGGAGGAGTGGTAGTGAGATGAGATGGGATGGGAAAATAGTGTGTGACTGAGTGGAGGAGGGTGATAACCGCCAGTCGTGGGAACTGTGAAGAACTACTTTGCATGTTTGAGCAGGAGTGTGTGTGTGTGTGTGTGTGTGTGTGTATGTGTGTGCGCAGAGGATTTTTAGTGGCATGCACAGGCAACAGCAGCGCGCGAAGACCCACACTCAACGCGGGAGCCAGAGGATGTTTTCTGAAATCTGAGCACAGGTGGAGGGATAA
Organism: Tenualosa ilisha; assembly: GCA_015244755.2. Lineage (NCBI taxonomy): Eukaryota > Metazoa > Chordata > Actinopteri > Clupeiformes > Clupeidae > Tenualosa > Tenualosa ilisha. Next base: position 2,439,666 of record PYXC01001308.1, on the reverse strand, counting down.
GGGCAGGAGTGAAGGTGTGGAGATACAGATGGGTACAGGGACGCGGGTTGAAGTGTGAGGTGGGGGTGATGTGGTACGGGATAGTGGAAGCGAGGCCACCCTGAAGCCCCATTACTCTGATAACGAACTGCGATACAGGGGCAGGCTGCAGGGGGAATACTGGAACACGAGCAACAAGCCAAAGCTTGCAGATGTCCCTCTCTCCAAGTGAACCCTTTCTCTGACACTCGCACACACACACACACACACACACACACACACACACACACACACACACACACAGAAACAGACCGGATCTTTTCTGTCTGGCTGAGTCACGGCAGCGTGGGGAGCTCGGCCCCTCTCGGCCCCCGAAAAAACATGCAGGAAAAGAGCTGTGTTCGTTTTGGCTCCTCTACCACATGGATTCCGAGGGAACAAAAAAAAAAAACAGCGTGAAAAAAGGAGGATGACTTCCTGAAACGCAGCCCCAGGCGGACTCTCCTGAGAACGCATATCCACAGGAATTAGCTCATGTGAACAGTAACTTCAAGCAGAAGAGTGTGGGCAGGCCTCAGTGCAGACAAGAGCAGCCTGAAAAAGAAAGCACCTCAAACAAACTCTTTAAGCCAGGCACCCTGACTGGGAAAAAAAGAGAAAGAAATGACATTATCATGGTATTACAACAGCTCTGTGAGCAGGCTGATAAATGGTAGGATGGGTGTTGACACGAACACACTGTAATCATGTGCGCTGCATGCGTTGCAACAAAAAGGCATGATAGGAATTGCGCCCTGGCATCTGTTGCGCGCAAAAGAACGTCACATGTCTCTCTCTTTCTCACTCTCATCTCACTTGTGTTGTGACCGGCTTCTCCGGTGTCTTCTTAGTGCACGTTCGCTTTCATGACAAAACAAGCAGACAGTTTTTCCAGCAGAGGTTCATCATTTCATTGCATTTTCCATTCTTTCAGCTGAGCAGAGGCCCGGGGCCAGGGAGCCTCGAAGCGGTGGTTGGCTTTGGGTTCTTGTTTGCTATTTACGCGCTCCCCTCACCATGGTCACCGGCGTGCAAATTCAACAAGCTGCGAGAGAAAGAACCATTTCCTTTCTGCACAATCATTACATAACCACAGCGGCAGGCAAGCGGCTCACGTGGGTGTCCTGTTACCTCCATTGATTGACCACCAGCTCAGGCAGATAAGTCATGTTAACAGAGTGGGCCTTCCTCTTGAGTCTTTCTGTGGAGAGAGAGAGAGACGGGGAGGACGAGGGGGGGGAGGTTGGTGGGAGCAGAGCAAGGAGCTCTCTCCCTCCATCTACCAGTGACTGCAATATTGACCGGCTTAGACTTCAAAGCACGAGCACGGCTGGAGGAAGCCTTAGAATGTGAGATCTACACTGCCACCCTGTACGAGGAGGTGGTACTGCAGACACACACAAGTCATTCTCCTTACAGCCATTTCACATTTATGAGCAGAGACCTTCATAATTGATTCAAAGTATGCCGGTACCTATAAAAAGACAGTGTGGGCTGTGAGTGGATGTGTCTTTTGTGGAGGGAAACTCCCGTTCAATGAATAATTGCATTGAGATATTGTCCCCTTTGGAATGTAAAAAAGCAGAATACAATTAACTGAAAGGTCTTCTTTCTAAATCGAGGGCTTTCTGCAGCATGGAATTTCCTGTACGCATTAGCAACAACGCTTGACATTCATTTGTTTTTTGAAAATACAGTGGAATTATTATTTTGTTTCTTGCCTGTGAAATAGACAGTAGAAAATGAGAGAGAGAGAGAGAGAACAAAAAGCACTGCAATAATTAAACTTTTCTTCTAATGCTGGCATCTTTGGCAGGAGAGGTGGAAAGCTCATTTCGGATCCAGGAATCCAAAATAAACCACTCCACAATGGGACAACGCACAATGGGGGGAAAACTGAGAGAGAGGGCGCCGCATCCAAACGTAATACTTATTTCATCAAATAATCATTGCAATCATTACAAATGCTCACCTAGTAACTAGCAAACACACATCAACAAAAGCTCGAAAAGGCCTGTTCGGGGAACCTCTGGCGTCGTCCAAGGAAAACATCAACTCCACTCTGGGCCGTGCCACCCTCCATACGCCTGGCCAGCATCACAAGCCCAGGGGGAGACAGCGACACGAGCCCTTAACACCCATAAGGTCAACCCTCCCCTTCTGCCTTACCTCATCGTACCACATACACACTTCCTATTTTTTCACTATAGTTTCCAATCCTTGGCCCTGTGTAACAGGTGCAGGAGCTAGGAGGTCTAAGGGCAGAACTAGAAGGGTAAATGATACCCTAGCAGACAAGTACCGGTCGTTTAAACTGGCGAAAGCATGGTCCTTCTTGGTTAATCCTGAATGGTGTAATCAGTCACCCTGACTCAATGCCTTCTGCAAGGTGTCGAGGAGTGTAATTATACCCTTCAGACATGGTGACAAACTACTAGTGTGAACACCAGGCACGCGGAGATGAGCCTAATATCCCCTTAACCTCCAGCTGTACTTAATTTACACCCTAGGGCTATATGCCATAAGGTGCAAGTGAGTGTGTGTGTGTGTGTGTGTGTGTGTGTTGATGTAGAATGGGCTACTGAATGGCAAGTGTACAGTACATGTCTGTCATTAACACACAATAGTTCATAATCAGGTTCAATTGTATGCCACACGTGTCAGGACATCTGGTCAGTGTTGAAAGCAATGATACAAAGAGCAAGTGAACAGACAGAGAGCATGGCGCAGTAAACCACAGTTGAGGAACAAACAAGAGTTATTGTTACAGATCATTAAATATTCAACAATTTCAACAAAGATCCAAATAACAAAATCACTTTATTGCCCCAAACCCATGGAAATCTTGTTTTTTAATACATAATTTTTTTATAATACAATTTGAACACCCAACCATATATTTTTTTGTAAAAACAAAAACACTTTTACTACCATACTGTATATTTCAAATGCTTTCATTATAATTATTCAATATCTAGTCTACAAATTAGACTAGATCTGATCTATTGCTGTCTACCAGATCAACACCACCAACCACATACATCATCAACAAAAGTGAAAGAAAACATTAATGAGACACAACTCTACAGATTCAGCTCAAAGGAAAACAAAAAGGTCCAGCCATCTGCTTTACTGATGTCCATCTTGTCAAAAAGTCTGAAAACAGTGAATCTGTTGTTGAATATCCAACAATCAGCTTCACTGATCCTATGCAGCAGTGACAGCAACTAGTTCTGGTTTTACTCTGGTTCTAATTTTAAGAACTATATTACTCAACATTAAACACAAGAAACTGTACCTAAATTAAGACAAAATTTGATGGTGAGATTTTAAGACTTAGAGGCACAGCAGTCATCTCTTCGTTTTCTCAAGTATGAGTCACATCTTTTTTGCATCAGAGTCAGACATTACTCTCCTCTCCACATTTGGCCCCACACAGGTTTTTCCCCCCAAGTACACAAACACTTGAAGTCAGCATTCTTTTCAAACCCCAGCTCACCTCATACCGTCTGACATAAGACTGTCTAATCTGATCCGACAGTGCGACGTGTCGCAAGTCTGTCTTCCTCTAAATAAGGAGTACCACCTAGTGGAAGAGTACAGCATCCCTAAGACTGTCAACCATCTCCCATGAGACATGTGACAAACCAAGATTTAAAAATATCTTTCAGTGTTCAGTGTTTAAAAGTATCTGAGCTGGAAAAAATGCACTGTTGAAAGACTGTGGGACCATTTCAGGGAAAGAAGCAGGATATCTAAATAGAAAAATTTTAACATGACAGAATCTCTTCCCACAATTGCCACACCAAAAGATAAAATGGAATGTGCAAAACACAAACAACTATTGCAGACAATTTCATTATGAATAACAAAGAGATTTTAAAATATTGAGGATTGTAAAAATCTATATCTATAAAATATAAATCCAAAAATCTATACTCCTATTTTTGTTTTGGGTCTCTAAATTTCTATTCTGGTTTGTGAAATTTTCATTGGTAGTCCATAGTGTTTTCAAGGCATGTTCTGAGAGAAAAGTAAAGTCCTTCAGCCTGAGCGTCCTTGATCCTCATTGGTCGACTGTCTTCTGTACAACAGCATGTACGCTGTGCCAGAATATGTTCTGTGTAGGAAAAGGCATGAAACTGAGAGGTTAAACATGTAAACACACTTTCATGAAAAATGTTTCACAATTTCATCTTCCTTACCTCGTTTGTTCACCAAAAGACCTTTGAACATCAGCCCATGCTACCTGTGTTTTGGAACATAGAGGAAAGATTCTTGACAAAAATTCATAACAAAGAATACCAGTTTACATAAAACTCATAGTGACATGTTGTGATGATTATATATCTCCTCCCTTCCCCAGAATGCCTGTCTCACCTGCCGTACGTGACTGTCATCTGCGTAATACCATTCCTGATTTCGTGGGAACTTAATATAGGCCGTGTAGTGCCCAAATATGGCATATCCTGAGTGCACAACAACTGCATACAGGCTATAAGATGAATCGTTCTGTGACCAGGGAAAAAACATTGAGTACAAACATGTCAAAATTTTGCTCAGAAATGAGCAAACAAGTTTGCTGCATTTGTAAGCACAATGATAGCATGTCAAGGCAGATTAGGGTAGATGTTTTATAGATGTCTACAGTACAGGCAGGCTAATACAAAATGATACATAACCTGTCAGTCATTGAAATAAATTGACAGTTTTGTATGTACAATTTACCTCTTTGAAACTCTCAGAAATCTGATCTGGTTGCAAACTGGTGATGAAGTCCAATGTTTCAGGGAAAGTGACTTTGGAGTATAATTTCTGGTGAAGCCATTCTCATTTCGGAATCGCTTTAGATGGATACATAAGATTTTGGGGAGGGAGTAGAGTTTGAATCCCTACATCCAAGGCAAGAAAACAGAATGAGGTAATAGTACAAAAAACATTGCATTGAGATAGGAATTCCATATAGATCTTCTGTTCTCCTATTCATAGAATTACCCTCTAACCTGTTTGGATGGTTGTTTCTCTCCGCATCTCTCACAATAGCATGCATCTTCTCCTCTGAGCTCCTGCTCACTGAAGAAAGTCTGTATGCACTGTGTCTGTCAACCATATCACAAACCCATACTCAGTTTTCAAAATCTACAGCCTAACAGGTAAGACATGTTTCCAGGGAGACAAAAGAACATGTGCACTTATAAATAAACCTGACAACATTGAAAAGATGCAGACTTTCTAATAATGTCAGAAACAATAATGTCAAAGAAAAGTCATCCTCACCAAGGTATTCTGTTTGTTTTGCAGAGGAAGGGGAAGGCTGAGCAGATAGCTGCTGACTGTTTGTACATATGTACAGTCCATGCATTTCACATACCCCTCAACTTTGACCTTGTACAGCTCCAGGATTTCCTCTTTCTGCAAAAAGGTCACAGCACCCACATACACAAATTCATTTATAGGTCAGTCGCTTCATGTGGAGGCAATGTCAAAAGAGAACAAATAGTTTTATTTGGAAAACTGGCTATGAAGAACAAAAAAATCTGACTCTACCAGTTCTGTGTCAGTCATCTGTTTTTGAATGAGGTTGAGGATTAAGAGAAAGACTTCATCAGCATCATGCTGCACATTTCCTGGAAAACACATTTGCACAAATTTACATAGAGTAATACTGCACTTGCTTTCTTAGGAAAGCTGGGCAAAGCAACTGTAACAAGGAAGCAGCCGAGGTTAGCAACTGGCAATCTATTAACATACTGACCAACTGTCACAAGGCAAACTTTAAAGAACTGGTTGAGGTGTGTCAATCACAAACACATCAACACTGTTTGGCGGCTTTTAAAAACATGGACAGCATACAGTAAAAGTCAACTCAGGCTGGACTGAACTCAAAATAAAATGAACGTTCAACACCTATAATTACATAATTTTCTAACCAGTCGATCAAATAATTCCCCTGATTTCAGTTGATACCCAGTGTGGTCCTCAGAACATGACATAACTTGCATGTGTGGGGTCACATACTGCGGATTGCATTATGATGCAAGCAGTCCAGGAACTCGCGGTGAGGTGCTGGTTGAACACTTTCTCCCTGCATAGCACATATTGTCCTTTTCAGCATCATGGGAACATTATCTGTTTCCTCAGAAGCACTTGGTTTCCACCTGAAAAATTAAATTCTGTGACTTCAACTGAAGAATGGGCATGCTCTTGTTTAACACTATTAGGCCAATAACCTAGTGATGTTATTGATTCAACACCAATGTACGCCTATTTTATAAAAGCAATGCTTCATTGTTTCTGATTGAAAGTATGTAGAAAACATAGACCTACCTATCAAGAAGATTTACCAGCTCGTCTGTAGCAGATATTGACTGCAGTAAAGCATTCACACAGCAGGATAAACCACAATTTCCTAGACCTCTGATGGTTGGGGCTTCAAAAGAAAGATAGCATCATAATTTACCCATATGGCAACAGGGTAATATTTCTAAATTAATTTAGTCATAATAATGATGTTAAACCTACTGTGACCTCGATGCAAGGGGTCTACCTTTGCCATAATGCCCCCTATATTGTCCTACTTTATAGTTCGATAACAGTTCCACGGCGTGACGTTAGCCTATAAATTAACTTGGTCATATTAGTTTAGATACAGGAAGACCTATCTGTAATAGTAAATAATGATAAAGAATATACTTACATTAACTTCTCAGCAGGTCTTTAAAAGAAACGCTTGAAATTCTCTGACTGAAGCTAAGCAATGTTTACTTGCTACGCAATTTACTTGCTACGACTGTTAACTTTCACTTTCAGTTCCGTTTTCAGCGAAGACTCCTCTAGCGGTGAAACGAAACTACTGAGGATGATTCATTCTATGGATGCTTTTATATATGTTCACAAAATTATAACAACTCGTGGAATATTGAACATCATTTGCTTACTAATATATTTTATTATTTTTTTTATTCAAACTGGTCTTTCAAACATAAACCCCTGTATGACCGCTGGTCAAACACAAGACTGCTTGCAATCAATAACGTGTAGGCTACATTTATTAAATCAGCCTGTTTCTTTTTTCTTTTTTACTGTTAATGAATAGGCTACCTGACTTCGTTTTGCTTAACAATCTCATGACACGTGTTGGGATTTATAATACCAACAAATCATGATTATCAGATAAGACATTTTGATATTAGACAAGAGCATCTTATATTACTTTTCCTGTTAACATGTATAACATTATCGTTTCATGAATCATCATGTGAAAGAGTGATGGAAATGTATGGACAAGTGTTTTAATTATTTTTTATTTCATAAGGAATTCCTTTTCCCCCAGTGTTTTTGTGATCTAGCTTTCCAGCTCTTTTTGTGAGCATAGCATGCTAGACAGACAGAACCAACAGCTAGACGGCATAAGGAGCATTTTCATCTGACAAATATGTAGGGGATTACAAATGCAATCTAAAGTCTCAATTAATGTCAGTGCTTTAACCATTATTTATATTATCTATTTTTGCTATTCATATTTACATGAGCTAACCTCAAAACATGTCTTATATACTACAACCTGAGCATCCAACACTTGTATTCTTCTTTGGTTAAACATGACAAAAAGAAGAACTTCACCTTCAAGGTCCTGTTCCAGACCACTGACCCTGAATGTTTCTTGTAAGACAACAGTCCCATCAGGTCATTCTCAGTGGTGTAAAAAACAACAATCTTGTTTTTCAAAAAGTCTCTCGAGTGCATCATCTTTTAGCCATTAAGAGCGTTCATACTGCAGCGTTGGCTCTGTAGTACGGACCAAACATGGCATACCACATCTGCTTCAGCAGTTGCAGCAGTTTGAGGACCCAGGGGAAAGATGAAGGAAGAGCTGAGAAGGTAAACATATCAAAACAAAACACAGATGGGTGAATGCACCTGTGTAGAAGCATAACTTTATTATGAGTGTAGCAGGCTGTAGCTACAACAATATTAGGGATACTTCACCAGTATTATTAATATAATCAATATTTCAAAATCATTATTCATCATGATCACAGTTCAACAATACATACAACAAGAATATGAACAATAACTATGTCATTATAAATGATCAGTGCCAGACTATATTTTCAGTAATGATGACTGACTTACCAGGGTCCATTCTGACAAGTAATAAATAAAACAGGAATACTGCAGCAAAAAGCGTCGGAAAGGTACAAGCTTCCATCTTGACCTCGCCACTGAAACCCCTCTTAGTAGCAACCTCGCCATCCCGTGCAGCCTCTGGACCACAGGGCCTGACACACAAACATACTCACAATTACAATTACAACTGATAAACTAGTCACTCCCATTCTAAGTCAGGCATATAAACAAACAGTCAGCCAAGATCATGCTTCAAATGTCTCTTTCACTTTCTGCTACTCATTATTATGGCAAAGATTATGTGCTTGAAGGTAGACTTTGTTAAGGAGCCAGACCAATAACATTTACCCACAAATGTTCACATTTCTAGCCATAATGGCCGTTAAACTGAATCACCCACCTTGAGGTGCGGTGGTCATTTGTGAAGTAGCCTCTGGACCTGGGTTCTGTGTTTGTCTCTCCTGAGAGCTCCTCTGGCTCTCTATTAGGTCCAGCGCCACCTGCCTCTGGTTGGCTGTAAATGCAACATTTCCAACCTCCCTGGCCACCAGCTGCTGTGCCTCCGCTGTCATACCCAGTGGGATTAGCACATGCAGGAGGTACAATTCCGCGACAGTTCCATAGCCAGGAAGGGTTATGTTGTCTGGACAGTGAAGCCAGGTATGGCACACATCTTTCATTGTGGCATTCTCACACACTTTAGAGTAAAGCAGAATACTGGAGATAAAAAAACAATACTCTCAGTTAGCCCAAAAGTAACCTCATGAAAGAAAACTGATCACTTCAACAGAAAGTGTTTACTTACTTAGACTTAGTAAGTAACTTACCACATTTGCAGGATTTTGGGTGGTATTTTATCTTCGCTGCCAAAGTGCTGGAGGACCCAACCAAGGACCCCTCGCCACTGATTGAGTTCAGCCAGTGCCTGAATGCCCACGATACACAGAGACGCCTTTAGTTCCCCATGCCTGCCAAATTAATATGGATATTGTTCAAATTTGTATATCGTCGTGCTCAAAGTTAGACTGAAATTCAGGTTATATGCCATCAGCTGTCCACATACACAGGCGAAATAATTCCCTGACTGCTTCACATACTCACCTGCTGTCCCCATCTTCTGCGACTTTTTCCAAGTTCTCAAACCCTCTCTCACACATGTCAAATGCACTCTGAAAATCTTTATGCACCATCAGGTATTCAGCAGCTGTTTCCAGCTTGACAAAAATTTTCAGTAGCGCCGCGCTGATCGGTGGACTACTGGCATGCAAAGAACTCATGCTGTTGCAGGGAACTATTGAACTCATCGAACTGCTTTTCACTGCGCGGTCTAAACAAATCCAGTGTGCACAGACGACAAGCCGACTGAGGAATTTCGCCTGTACAACACACGTATCTAAACATTAGAGGAAGTACATGAATGTTCTTTAAATGTTGATACTATTGATTCTACATTTTGGTTCTACAAATTTTGCTAGCTGGTGTGCTCACGTAAGTCCTTCTTCCTTGCGCTGAGCTGTCAAAACAAAGACGAAGCACTAAAACCTTCTACTGCCCTCTACTGGTTCGGAGAGGAGACCAAGGCCTGTAAAATGAAATGATACAACCTTCTGCTAAGATTCCATTAGTGACCAAACTAACAGGTCTCTCCAATAGTCATACGATAGTAACTAACTAATAGGAAGTAATTGTTCTTTTATATAGGTAAAACGTTTTTTTTATTTGGGTGTTATTTCCACATTCCATGCCCAGAATATATGGGAGAATAGTATGTGCATGTGTATAAATTTATTGGGTCCTGAAAAAAAACAGATATCCCTGTTGGTTATACAGTATGTTTTGATCACTGCAGCACTTTGCTCTATAGTTATTTTAGTATATAATGCTCTCTAATATAATTTTACTGTTTAAATTTACTGTAATGTGCACACGTGAGTGATAGAAGACACACAATAGATTTTTGTGTACATTGTGGACATTTTTTAAAATTATGGCACCTGTCATACAACAAATGCACCACATTATTGCAAAGAACTGATCTTCCATGCGTGGCCTAGATGGAAGATTTGCTGCTGTGAGCTGATGTTCTGAAAATGTAGCTTATGGGAAAGCTACCACACGACATGACCAAAAAAATAACTAAATGAATGAAAGATTCAGATTCAGAAGATAGCTTCGCTACAGCCACGCTACTCAGAAAAATAGTTAAACTTGTAGCTTCACTACTTGTGTCTTCGCTACTTGTAGTAAAGCTACTGCCCAACACAGGTCTCATACTTCCAACTGTTCCAAACCAAACCCTAATAAGCCATGGAACAGTTGGCAAAAGCATGGGGATGTTGCAGGACAGTATAGGCAAGTGGCATGGCACAGTAGGTGGGTGGTGTGGCACATGGCAAATAGCACAGGACAGTGGGTGAGTGGTGTGTTATACCAACGTACGGTGCAGTTTTTGCATCAGTAACATCCAAAGATTTGCTATGACAATAAAAGGAACATTCAGTCTTCAATATCAATTCCAACAATTGGTGTATTTGTTCTAGTTCCAATACGATTATAAATAAATGATCACCCATTTATTTAACAAAAAATAGTGTCATATAACTTTTTAAAAAATCCTACAAATTCAATGCACCATTGAAATAAGATTTTTAGAAGTTTATTTATAGATAATCCAATATTTTGATTTATGAGCGTGTTGCATTACATTGTGCTCTTTTTTTTTACTTTTTTAGTGTGTTGTATTACATTGTGCAATTTACAGTAGGACTAATCAACACATCTTTAGCAATTATTAGAACAGTTGACCCCAAATCACTGGACCTGTTCTTTCCCATTGACTCTGGAATGTTAACAAGCAAGTCCATCATCTGAAGATCTGAGATTTAGCCAGACGGGCTGTGACCCTGGAGAATGAAAGAAGACTGTATTCTGTGTTGTTTGCCAGTTTGCCGTTAGGCTCCTGCTGTTTGACCCCTGATGCTTACAAAAGCTCCACCACCGCCGCTATGGGTAAGAGGATATATTAAGTCCAATGAACCTTATGGGCAAGTTGAGCACTTTCTGTTCATTTGAATCAACATTATGGAACATACTGGATGAAATTGCATTGTGCATATTTTAATTACAGTGTTTGTTGTTGTAGAAGAGCTCTCTTCCTGTATGTTGTTGACTTACTGCTTATGCAGCTGTATACCCCTCCGCCCCTCCACACACACACACACACACACACACACACACACACACACACACACACACACACACAACACACACATACGCACAAAACCTCACATCGGCTCACACACAGCTCACACTCAACTCAATGGAGGCAGCAGGCTGTTCTCCCTTCTGAACTGCGTTAATTACTTGTGGACAAAGCCTGGGAAGACTGCTTGCTTTGTTCATCTGTTCATGCGGGATGGGTGAGTTACCGTGGTTACTGTGCTGATCACAGAGTGCTTGCACAGTGGGTGGGAGGCTGGGGGGGGCCTACAAAACAAGGGGGTGCAAAGAGGGCCACGTGGGAGAGAGGGGAAGAACTCCACTGCTTCCAGTACTACTTGCCATGACCATTCGTACCTTTCCCTGCCTGTCTTGACGTCTTGCTGCATCGCAGTTGATTTTGGTGAGTACATAATGCAATGTTTTTGATCAATACAGCAAATCCTTTTTTGGCAGTATGCTACCTATTCCCGCGTGTCTGTAACCTTGTGAAGTTTTTAGCTGAAAGAGAGCATGTGTTCTGTTCCCACGTTAGTTTACATAGATTACAAACACTATGTAAAAAAAGTTCACGAGGCCCTGCGTTTATCTACATGGGTGGTGTTGTCCGTGCACAAATGAATGTGCATTGTACACATGTAGGCTATTGTGTTTACTTGTTGTTGTATGCGTCTTGTCATGTATCACTGACTCCAGCTTGGATCTGATCCCTGCTGTTGGTGATGGAGGGAGCCAAAGCTGAGGATGTGATGGGGTCTAGAGAGGAGAAGTCAAATGGAACAGAAGTGGTTCACTTAAGGAGATCCATTGGCCTTCTGTCAGCCATCTCCTTCATCTTTGGGACAGTGGTGGGCAGTGGCATCTTCATTGCGCCCAAGGGGGTTCTGATGAACAGTGGCAGTGTAGGGATGTCCCTTTTGGTCTGGGCACTGTGTGGAGTTCTCTCAACATTCGGTGAGTGGGACACTAGTGTACTGTGTCATTTTGGACAATCAATGACAATTTTGCATGCTGGTCAAGTGCTAATATGTGTCAAGTAGTCTCAGTTTATACTACAAATATGGATTGGATAATTCATACATGTTTGCGTAAGGACAGATCCGAAAGAATGTAAACTTAGAACATGTGATGTTTTGTAAATCCTCTGGCATTTAAGCGTGTGACCTAGCACACTTTAGTAGTGACTAAAACAGAACACATATAAATGTAGTTAGGGTCCAAGTGTTAAAGCCAGCAAGCTGTTTCTCAGGGTCCTGGGCCAGAAAGTTCCCCCCTCCCCTCCAGAGAAGAGACCACTGTTTTGAAAATAAAGAGATCAAAGAGATAACTTGTGCACTCAGCAAGGAAAGCTGCTCTCTTTCATGAAAGGAAAGAAGGTTTCCCCCATAAAACCATTTAAACCATTCAGATAAAATATGCACGGGTTTTTATTGGCTGTGCCTATGTGGTGGATAGATACATCACATTTTGGTATAGAAAAACATAAAGAAAATCCTGGCTATGAATGTCCAGGAGTTGCATATGGCTATTGCACCAATCTTGGGTAAAAATAAAGGAAATGCAATGGTTCGTAATCTCATAGTATAATTCTGTTTATTGCAGTAACACATATATTTTCTAATTGAGTCAGGAGCCCTTTGTTATGCTGAGCTTGGTACGACCTTCAAGAAGTCTGGAGGGCATTATACCTACTTACTGGAGACCCTTGGGCCAATGCCTGCCTTCCTACGACTATGGGCTGAGTTTATTTTCATCAGGTCAGTTGAAGGGTGACGTTATAATTATGTATTAGGAGTGTGTTTAGGAGTGCATGCATAGGTATATGTTTGTGTGTGTGGGAGAGAGAGAGAGAGAGAGAGAGAGAGAGAGAGAATTCAGTTGAATCTTGAGGAAAAGATGACCTGATGACCCTCATGTCCTGTCCACATGGGGTCTTCCAGGCCAGCTGTTGCATCTTATGTTTCACTAGCGTTTGGTCGCTATGTGGTGGAACCCATCTTTGCTCCGTGTACAGGACCTACACTGCTGGTGACTGTGGTCAGCATCCTTGGACTCAGTGAGTCTCACTTCAATTTTGTTTTGCCTTACATTCCTTTCCAAGTGGATGAGCAGCAGTCTGTGTGTTATAGACTGACTCCCCCTTCATTATTTCTGTCTCTGGCTAGCATTTGTGGTTGCAGTAAATTGCTGGAGTGTGACTCTGGCCTCGCGAACGCAGGTCACACTGACTGTCATCAAGATGTTTGCGCTGGTCCTTATTATCATCCCTGGAGTCATGGCACTTGCAGAAGGTGAGTACAGCACGGACATGGATTGAGATGAGATGTCATCAGTGGTTGCAGATATTGTATTGGAGTTCGACAGTCAGTCAAAAACATGTCTCAATTTCTGTGCTTCTGAAGCAATAAGTTCATTGGCTGGAATTGTTTATAGAAGCCCAAGTTTGTTTTGTGGCAGGCCAAGTAGAGACACCAGACGCCCATGAAGAGCAATGTGTGGATTTGACAAAAAGTGTTTAAATCTTGGACAGCGGTTTTAATTGCAGAATGACTGTCATTGTTTCCCATTTGTGTGTGGTTTTCCTCACAGGAAAGACAGAACATTTCCAAGATGCATTTGATTCGGATTCCCTTGTTCTAACCAAACTGCCTCTGGCATTTTACTCAGGATTGTATGCCTATGGAGGATGGTATGTGTAATGTAGGACAACGTCTTGGAATATTATGAAATGCTGTCATTTTTACTTCATCTTTTCTTTTCATTGTTTTGTCTCTCACAGGTTTTACCTAAACTATGTCACTGAGGAAGTGATAAACCCAAACAGGTAACAAAACAAAAAACAATAAATAAATAAATAAATAACAAAATGTATGTAAATGTTGAGTGTTTATGAATGAGTGTTTACCCTACTTTTCTGTGGACAGAAACATCCCATTGGCAATCATCTTGTCTATGGTGGCAGTGACAGTGTTTTATGTGCTGGTCAACGTCGCATACTACACAATGATGTCTGCAGATGAGCTGCTCATGTCTGAAGCTGTGGCTGTGGTTAGTGGACACAATAGCAAACAGATATGCTGCGCATCAGTGTGAGATCATCCATTACCTGGAAGTTTGTGTACCATTTCAGTGGTGAACTCATCTGCATTGTTTCCCTACTGCAGACTTTTGCCAACCGCGCCATCAAGGGCTTGTCCTCGTTGATACCTATCCTGGTGTCAGCCTCCTGCCTTGGGGCTCTGAATGGTGGATTCTTTGGAGTACCAAGGTGGAACTGCCACCACCAGCTGTCATTCACATCTCACATTTAAGCAGGATTTACTCTGTAAGCAACTGTGCTTTTTTTAAAAAACAAACAAACAAAAAAAAAAACCCAACTCCTTTTGGCTTCTCTGCTATTGCCACACAATAGGATGCTGTTTGTTGGAGCCAGGGAGGGCCACTGGCCAGTTCTTTTCTCCATGATCCACATCCGCAGACAGACACCGCTCCCAGCTGTGCTGCTCCTGGTCAGCTATTCAGTTCCCTCTGTGCTATGGCATTGTTTTCTCTCTGATCTCTCCTGCACATCTCAGTGTATGTGTGTGTCTCTGCCATTTACAGTATCCAATGGTGGTGGTCATGGTGGGAAGAGGGGACATCTTCCAGCTCATTAATTTTGCGTCTTTTTCCCGCTGGCTCTTTATTGCTATGGCAACCTTGGGGATGCTCATTCATCGGTACCGTTTTCCTCACCTTCCGAGGCCCTTTAAGGTAGGTGGCTATAAGCACTTGTTCCCCTGAACACCTTATCCTGTATCACCTTAGCCAGTGCAGTCAATCCTGTACTATATCTATTCTCAAATGAAAAGAATAATTAACAAAAGGATACATATATTGCTGCTCTTTTAATGTTTTTTTTTTGGTGTGTATATGTGTTGTAGGTGCCCTTGGCCATTGCAGTCATCTTCACTGTGGTATGCTTCTTCATTGTGGGCCTGTCTTTGTACTCTGACCCCTGGAACACCGGGGGAAGCTGTATCCTCACCCTGTCGGGAGTGCCTGTCTACTACCTGACTGTGAAACGACAGCACCTTCCACTTCGCTTTAGGCGTGCCTTTAGTGAGTTCTTTGCCATCCCAGCAATAGATAATATATAGTAATTCTATGATCCCACCCCCTTCAGGCTTCTAAAATCCAAACTTTGTTGTCACTGACTATGTTAACATGCACTTAAGTATCCCGAAAATGATCGGATATTAAGTATCCTGGCTTTGCATTTGCGCATATAAACACCTCTTCCCGAATTCAGTATCCTGACTAAGCCCTTATCCCGGTTTCTGAGAAATCAGGATATGCTAGGTGGAGTAGGCCTACTCCGAAAGAAACCAGGATACTGTAGCATGTAAACACCTTATCCTGATTTTGCGGAGAAAGAGTCTGGAGTGCGACATGTGAGATGGAATGCTGATAAGCACCAAGACAATCAAGCACCGCTCTTTAGAATTCTCGGTGAGAACACTGCAAAGAACTTGTATATGAACAGGGATATTAATAACCCAAACCATTCTGAACATGATCAAAACCAGGATAAGCCTCATATTCGGGATACTGAAGTGCATGTTAACATAGTCATTTAGAACATAGGTTCTCAAACTGGGGTTCTCATTACCAGGGGGTCTGCAAAAAAGTTTGCTACAAAGTATAAACTTGTCTCATGGAGAGAAAAATACTAGAGATCAATATAAAGTCCAATCGAATTGTGCCTTTAACTCCCATCAGCATAACATTAGTGACAAATTTCTTACATCAATCTGTCAAAACAAATCATTCATTAATGTTAACTGCAAGCTGAATTAATGTTAGTTATTATTAGTTATGTGAAACAGTATTTTTTAACACAGTAGGCCTAGATTTTACAAAAAAAATCAATCCTTTTAAAACTGCTCCTCCACTGTCAAGTTTAGCCAAATGCAATAACATGCCTATTTAAAACTGTTGTGGCATTAGCAAAATAGGTTTTTAGAGTAAGAATTTAAAAGCATCTGAAAGAACAAATAGCTATAATCTTATGTTCAAATTCTTGTTGCGATTATGAGGTGGTCCTTGAAAAACGTTCTGCTCCATGAGGGCTCCCTGGTCCAATAAAGTTTGGGAACCCCTGACTTAGAGAAAGGGATTTGTAAAACTGGAATGTGTGTGACAGCTGTTGGTCTTACTGCTGTGTTGACTGCCTTGTAGACTACATCAGCTTGCAACTCCAGATCCTCCTGGAGGTGGCACAGCAGGAGGTCCAGACATACTGACGGACGGTCGCTGGTTCTGCATATTTGCTTGACTCACCATCGCATTCCACTTCAAAGTGAAGAATGAAGTTTAAGATCATCGGTGGAGCACCAGAGATCAAAGATCACAAGTTACACCTGAAAGTGTCCAGCTTGTGACGATACAAATGTAGTTAACTCTTTATAGAGAACCTGATGAGCATTTTCTACCATTTTAGAATATAAAAACATTGTCTTAAAAACAGAAAACAACAAGTAAAGTTATCCCTTTATTTATATCACATAGGGCAACACTGGTTTAAAAGAAAGAATCAGATTTACTAAATTACAATGCACATGGGCATTAAAAAAACAACAAACACACCTTGTTGTGGAAGCAGACTGACACCATCTCGAAGAACAGTGAGAC
Source organism: Tenualosa ilisha (assembly GCA_015244755.2). NCBI lineage: Eukaryota > Metazoa > Chordata > Actinopteri > Clupeiformes > Clupeidae > Tenualosa > Tenualosa ilisha. The sequence continues at coordinate 2,422,626 of PYXC01001308.1, read as the reverse complement.
AAAAACATGAGAAACTAAAGCCAATGGGAAAAGGAAGTGCTAATATTCAAAACCATTCAAACACAAAGTTGTGATGCATGCAGTGTAACAAAAAGTATAACACAACTATAACATTCTAGACCTGTGCACAAGAACAGTTATAGGCAGTTCAACAGTTCAAACTAGAGGATATAACCATAATCGAGTGCAGTTTATGGCTTAAGCCTGTGTTACATGTTGCCACTATTTCCATCATAGCATTACGTAGTCAGTTTTGTGGTGTTTGTGTGTGAATCTCCTTATTCTTTACTTTTTCCATACCATTCCAGAAAGTCACACAGGACATTTCACCAAGCTTTTCACAGTGCTAAACACTGCACTGCTTACACATTTGCATGCACAGTAATAGTAGACATAAGATAGAACAATGTCACCAGAACACCAGTAACACCCCATATAATCACTGCCCATGATACGCTAGGGTTTCAACTAGAATCTACACCAAACCAACACAACAGCGTTTTAAAACATGGCTTGATGCATACTGTACATTGATTTATTGAGAGTATAACCAGGCACACAGGACAAGCAACAGTGTAGCAAGTCACTTCACCAATGTCCCACTTAGGTGACTGCTTAAATGCAGAAAACCAAGATCATAGGAGAAAAGGGTAGACAAGATGATTATTATTGATCTGAAGCCACACACACACACACACACATAACAACTAGTAATTGAAGTAGAAAGGTGCACCAAAAGAGATTATGTCTTCAGTTTTCTACTGTATAATTCTTTACCTTCAGCTATGGCAAAATGGTCCTTTAATTGCATTGCTGCAAATACTGTCTATAAATTCTGTGTCTGCTCTTCCTTCACTTCTCACCTCCTCAGCTAAAGTATACATGTTTTTCATAGCTAGCATAGTAGTGTTTCCTCTGGCAGTTAGTTTAATCAAAATATTTGAATTTGAACAGCTAGATACATATATATTACAAAATGTGCAAATCAAAGTCAATCTATCTACATTCTCTCATTTGTTATGCTAAGTTCGTTTTAAAGGGAACTCCAGCCCTGTACATAGATGCAATGAGCAAGTCAATGAAGCAACTCTGACCAGTGATCAAGGGAGAATTTTCACACCGGGAGCGAAGGAAAAAAAATATTTCTATGATAGGAAACAGAAAATGAATGATTACCCATTGCTTCAAACGTTCTCTGAAATGTAACTTTAAAATCACAACCCTCGCTCCAATATGAAACCTACACACTCTGACAGAAGTGGAAATAGCAGATGTAGGCTGTAAAGGTATTGAAACCCATATGATCCAGAGGCTGGAGTACACCTTTAAATCGTAATTCAGGGCCAAATGAATGGGCAGTGAAGAAAACACACAGGCATAACATAACATTACATAACATGCACAGACATTAAACATACAACACAGTGAGTACACATAGGCAGTGAAAAAAGCTTGAAATCAAGAGAAAAAGGGGAAAAAAGACAAGTACACGTAGGTTTTAAAAAAGATAATTTGTGAGCAGCTCAGAAAAAAAGAGGCTAGAGGATCTGCCGGTGGGTGGGGGTGGGGTTGGTTCACTTGAGTTCAGGAATGAACTGAGACCAGCTTATATTACCAACGCCCAGCTCATCATCATCCAGACACGAGAAGCTGATGTCCACCAGGATCTTACTCAGGCTGTCGTTCATGGTGTCCAGCACAAGTCCCTCGGTCAGGGAACGATTGGCCAAGGTTGGGATCCCCATCTGGAGGAGTTCCCGGGAGCAGGCGGGGGTGGAGGTGGCGGAGCCACATCGTGCTGAGGTCAGCAGCTCCCGTGGGGAGTTGAAGAGGGGCAGCTCCTTGAAAGGCGTGCTGCTGAAGCTGAACGTGGCATGGTCGGGCCTCTGCGGCGTCAAGACAGGCCCAGTGGGTGTGCGGATGGGGCTGAAGTCCAGTACGCTGTGGCCGCCCTTACCCAAGGGCGTCAGGCGCCAGGGCTCTGGCAGGACGGTGGCGGGTGGCTTGCTGGGGGTGGATGAAGCCGGCTGAGTGCTCTTGATTGGGGTCTTGAAGGAGTACTCCCGGTAGGGGCTGCTCAGCTCACCACTGGACCGCGGCTGTTGCGGCTGGTCCAGCTCGGTGTCACGTGTGTCCTGGAAGGCTGAGTTGTCTGAGGCCAGGCCCGAGTCGAAGAAAGTGCTGTCGGGGAAGAGAAGCACAGGCTCCTCGGTGGATGGCAGAACCAGGCGCTGCTTGCGGCGCGAGCTGCTGGGCTCTCGCCTGCCTGTGCTTGTGCTGTGTGTGGAGGCTCCAGCTGTAGTCTCCCTGCTGATGGAGATACTCTGGGGCTCTTCCTTCAGCACGTCCTCCGAAGAAGGGGCACACATCATATACGACGGCCCATCACTCTGCAGCACCTAAGCGACCCAAGCACAGCCAATCACACATGGGAATTTTCCACTACAACATTTTAGCACTACTCTACTTGTTTTTTTGTTTTTTTTTTTGCAGCCCTATCCATGCTGTGCCAATATTAAAATGTGGTGAGAACAGACTGACCGACACTGATTGGTTTGTGAGGGCTGGCGGAAGTTTAGGGGGGAGAATCAACTTTGCCTGTCTGGGTTGGTCAACTTTGAATGGAGTTCAGTAATTTCTTATCAAATAAAATATTCCAAGCCATGAATCTGAACTACTGCGCTGCTTTTGAGAACATTGTGCCATCGGAGAGGGTTGAAGCAGAGCAAAAGGTGCCAACATTTGTTTACTTCCTGCACTTCTTTGTACTGTGAAATTTTACCAATAATTAGGTCATTATGGCTTTCAGGAGTTATTAGGTTTTTTTTTAGAATTATCTGTCATAACCTACAAGTGTGACATGGACATAATTTCCAGCCTAATAGTGTAAGTTGTCACTGTTTGGATTTGGAGAAAATTAACTTTATTTCAGGTCAGACAGCTACCACTTACTATGTAGTTGTAGTATAGTATAGTATAGTTACTGCCATTCACTTGAATTGACTGATACGTTAGCTCTCTACCTTGGTTCATGGACACAGTAAATTGTTGGGATGTAGGCTAGTTTACTTTGTCTCGTGCAATAAGATGGCCAATGAACGTAAATAATAAGCCTACAATTTCGTTCGTGAACAAAGTGTAGTAGCCTGTTTGTGCTACACCGAGATGGTAGGCCTACCTATTGTCATGGAATACCAACCAAACCGAGTCGAGTAGAATAGTGTCAAGCTGGTGCCATGTCATGGAATAGCACCAAAAATGTCAACCTTGCATTAGAGTCACAGTGGAAGCATTTCAAATCATTTCAACCAGTGGCATTCGTGTTACAGTTTTACCTTTGGGGCGATGCGTACCCTCTTCCCTGCACCATATGAGCTGGAGGTCGGCTGTGAAGCAGGCAAAGAGAACTGCCCTGACGAGGGTAAAAACAGTGGAGATGCCAAGGGTAACTGGATTGGAACCAAGTAGGAGTCTGTTCTGGGCAGGAGAGGCTTCATCTTCCTCTCTGGGAATACACACAGATGACACACAAGTAAAAATTATAAAAGTGCATAACAATGAAATGGGTCATGTGTGTTGCTGTCCATTTCAGCAAAGGTGAATATGTGAGTACTAACTCACCTGACGCTACAGATGAAGTTTTCTTCAGCTCTGAGCAGACCCGTTTCTGTTGCTGTGGTAATGAAGAAAAACTGGTTTGAGAATGAACCACAACGACTGGGCCTAGGGCGTCTCAGAAACACAAGTGGTGAAGACAACCTGATATAAACCTGGACAAGACCAGGAAAGTAAAATGAAAAGTGCTCTCTTTGCTGTTCTGTCTCCTCATGATTGTCTCCTGCAAATTCAAATGTCAGTTATTCCACCAGAGCTAGAAGATACTAGCTAGACTGTGGCCTCTCACAGAACAAATAAATAAATTCTCTCTGTCTGCCCACTCCTTCTTGGCTGACTGCAGTTCCAAAGAGGAAAGGAAAATGGCTTACTTGTAGGTCACAGACCTGCATGGTCTGGAGGGAGGAGGGGGTGGTGGGGTCCACCACAGGCTGCAGGGTTGGCCAGAAATTAAGAAGATGGTGAGATAGGTGAGAATGGCAAATAGGTGAGATAAATGATATTTAGGATAATACAGACCTTGCCATGGTGACATTACTTACAATACACGTATAAAAAGCATGGAAATTCTTGCAGACTTGTGCAAGAAAAAGAAACAAAAAATTGACCTTGTACCTTGTAAACCTGGTCCAGTGTGAGACATCGGTTAGCTTCTGGACGAATAGTCCAATATGACACCTTGCCATCTTGAGCAGTCTCACGTACAAACATATCATGTAAAGACAGGTTATGTCGTATCGAGTTCTAAGGGGGGGGAGATTAGACAAACTGTCAGCAAGACATAAACCCAAGATTTTGCACAGAAACAGAAATTTTGAAATGATGCAGAAAGGATCTACGGATCAGGATCAGCCTACGTTACATCAGAATAAAAAAAAAAAAGAAAAAAGAAAGATCACTCATAGCACATTGCAAAACTGATTACCTTCCAGCCTGGTTTGGCTACATTTCTGAAATAAGGAAAGTGGTCCTCTATCCAGGTATAGATCTCCTTCAGCGTCATCCGCCTATTCTTTTTACTGTTGATGGCAAATTGAATCATGGCCATGTACGAGTAAGGGGGTCTTTCTGATTGGGGGTCTTTGACCATGTCATCAGAGTCTCTGGATGGCTAGAGCAGACAAACAAATCATACATTTGTACAACAACTTGAACTGACATGGTAACAACTAGCATATATGCACTAGATAACACACTAATGCAGCATAGTGAAAAGCTCTTTTTACCGGTTGAAGTTGCTGACAAGATTCATTGTTTTCTTTGTTTGAGGCTTTTTTCAAAGGATCAGGCCCGAGACTATCTGTGCTCATCCGTCCAAGCCACTGAATATTGGTCAAGCTATCATCTAATGGACTACAATCAAGCTCTTTGTTCACTGAGGAAAATGAAAGAAGAGTGTATCAATGCCATGTCAATCATGGCATAGGCTATTCATGCCTTGCTGTTTACACATGAGGACTTAACAAGCATTCTGACATGTTAAATGCCAGTGGTAAGGAATTCTTTGACTTACAAGGTTTTATGGTGGTCAAGGATTTGCTGTCAACAAGACAGTCTGTGGGTGTGCATTCTTCTGTTTTTGATGGAGAGTCCAGGACACCATGACATGGTTTCCCAGCTGTATCCATTGACTGGTAAAGACACTCTACTCCTTCTTCAAGACTGCCACTGCCGCTCAAGAGGATAAATTTGTTTGGCCCTTGAGGACCACACTCCTTTCCTTTGGCAGTAAGAGCCCCAATGACACTCTTAAGATCCGCAGTCTTGGGAATGACAACAACTTGAGTGTCAGGCATGCTTGGATGATCCATGATTCTAATGCCATCTGGAAAGGACTGAGCACTGCGTGAAGAGATGACATCTTTGCGTCGCAACCCATCTGGCTCATCACGCGGAGCATCATTTCTTTGAAATGGCAGCTTCCTCCTCTTGAGGATCAAGGGTCTCCGTGGGCTCTCTTTCATTCTGTTCATATCACTGTGAATGGACCTTTGGGCTGATTGATTTTCTACAGAGAATAAAATGCAAGATAAGGGGTTTTGAAGACAATGTGGTTTGTATGGCAAGGCCTTGCAACTTCTTTAGTAAATCCATTCAGCTCTGTAGCAATTGTAAGTTATTACCTTTATGTAAAGCAATCTGGTTGGTGTGAAATATGCAGAAAAGTTAAAGACAGAGATTCGTTAGCTTGCTAACTGCTAATTCGCCGACTGTGACTGACACCAAATGACATTTTGAATGAGGAAAACGAAACAAAGTAAAACTACTTAACATTACCATACAGCAACAGTTTAGATTAAATAAACTACTGGTCATCTAGCTATAAGAAATCTATTAAAGAAAAGCGGTTTGAATTAGGCTAACTAATAACGAATGACAAATATAATATTTCAAATATAACCCTTCCTTGTGACGTGCATCCTTTTAGAATTAAGTCGTCAAAATGTCTTTGCCAGCTACAATGTTGCACCAATGATCTTTGGTTACACAACATAAAAATCCAAATTAGTTTTAGAGTGCCAATATTGTTTGTGGTAACTGTAACAAACAACGTAATTTCTCTAGTTACCAAATGGCTAACAACGCGCACTGATAAATTTAGCCACCGCTGACTACCAAGTCATATACCCCAAGCAATGCTCACCAGCTAGCATATTGTTACCAACAACTAATATTTGTGTCATCGTACAAAATAATCACTTTTTCTTATCGTTATAACTAAATCGATCTGGTGTTATCGTTACATAAGCTGGGAACATAACACCATCGTTAGCTAACTTAACATAGCTTAGCTAGTAACGTTAAGTTGTGTCGCTAACAAAAATAACATAACGCGAGTTTTATCGTTAGCGGCTACGGAGTTTGATACGTTTGCATTACTGTGTATATTACGACTGACAGCATAAATATTAATGTTAGAACCATTGCATAAAACAGACCTTCATATTAGGAGAGTATTCCTTTGATTGTATAAATAAGACTTGACCATATGGCTACATGACACATTGAAGAACAGTCGAGTCGCGCTGGCTTTCTCTTTCAGCAATCAGCAGTCACAGGATTTTGAATTTTGGCGCAGTTGTACGAGGTCCGGTCACATGGCACCTTCCAAACCAAGGGATTTGCTACAACCAGTGACATATCCGTCCCCTTACACATGGAAGCCAATCAAATGAAAGATTACAGGTAAGCCGGAACAAATGCATAATGTTCATGATGTTCACAAGATAATGTGCAAAGGTAGTTTTCTTTTTATTGTAGAATAACACTAATCAACACTATCGACAATGTCAGATAAGACAATTACGTGTATTGTAACATGTTAATATCCAAGTTAGTTAGTGTCTGTAAAAACTACATCGAATGTGTCGCAAACGTTGCTAGCGCGGGTAATGTAAAGAATAGCATTTAAGATCTAAGGATCTACCGTTTTGCCTCAGCCTCGATTACATTTATTTGCTGATTTGCAGGTGTTGATCGGCTCATTTAGACCAAATTCATATTTATCTTTTCTACGCTGTTGATAGCTTCAGGGGCACTATGACCTCCGATGCCCCGTAACACTCGAAGAAGGAGGTTGCCGACCCCCCACAAGAGTCAGCTAACTTTTGTTGAAACACCCATCAACGGAGACCTACATCACTATGGCTCTCAGATACGAAGTGCCATTAATCCAAGACAACTCATCTCTAAGGAGAGACGTCAGAATAGCACGGCTTGGGTAAGCCTAACTTATTGTAATCGGTACTGTCCATGTTGCATCTCCATCGCTAAATTCACACTAGGGGGCAGATCTCAACCTCCTAAATTAATATTTACTGTTAACTTTAAATGTCTTTAGACATATCCAATTACTTGCTTCTGTATGCTTGTTAGCCTGAAACATGAGTGCTCCTCCCTAGGTGTCTCCTCAGTTTGACCAGAGTACACATCCTGAAGTTGGGCAAAAGAGGACAAGAGGCTGGTATTCACAGTCTGTATCAAGTGCAAGGTTTAATTCAAAGTGTTCGAATATAAGAAAGACAAGTACCTGCAAATATCCATCATTATCCTTTGACAATGGTACTGCTGAGGGGCTGCAGGTAAAGAACAAAGGACTGAGAAGGGAGGCTGCTACACATCAAGTGAACCAAACTGTAGGACCAGGGCCATCAAATGCTCAGGCTGAAGTGGACCTAGCAACGCCGAGGCGGCCACATTCCCTTTGGAGAAGATGTAAAAAAAGAACCACCTCTTTGACCAGAACCCTTGAAGGATCTTCAGGGGACCAGAGGGTCTGTAGTTCTTCTGTTTCTCACATAAGAAAAAGAATGACAGTTGGCACTGGGTCACCTGAAACATGTTCCACCATGGGATTCAGCTCACCTAATGTAGTGAATGACTTGATTCCTCCTGATATAGATACCCCTGAGATGCCACAAAAGGCGAGTTCTTCATCAGAATGTACTTTTTTACACCTACTCTTGCCCTCAACTCCTCCATATTGTCATAATTCTGAAATCCTCGTGGAGGACACTCCAGAAAGGGACTATGGTCTAAAAGTGACGTGGAGGGAGAGAAAAGAACTGATGAGGTTACTAATAAAGCGTGGTCAGTTAACCAACCAACAAGTTGAGATTAATGCCAGCTGATATTAAGAATAGAAAGATGCCATACCACAAGTCAACATACTTTGTATTTTTCATGGAAAATGGACATTTAGCAAAACTTTTGGTTTTGTTCCCTACGAACTATTAATAAAGAGTATTGCACAATAAAGAAAGTCAATTGTACAATCTATTTCTATTGAGTGATTATTTTTAATGGGTGCTAGATTTGATTGACATGCAATTAATAGTATTTTGTCGAGTGTTATTGTTATTGTTATTGGACTGGGGTAACTACTGAACCCCCCCCCCTCCCTCCCACCTCAGACATCACCTATTCCTATGGTCATCCTCATGAATACCCCCCCCCCCCAATACACACACAGACTCCCTCTTTCTGCAGGACTTCTGGCAGCTGGGTTTGCACCTTGAGCAGTGGATCTGCCCAAAGTTTTCCATTGCCCCTGTTGCTCTTGGGTGCTCCTTGTTAATGTGTTGGAGTATTGTAATTTTGCCCTTTGTTAACACTTCATCTTTTTTACATGATCCACTCTCCATCTTAATGCAGTTCTTAGCCACCTGCCATATGCACTTTATGCAATGTATGCACTTTATCTTGCCCCTTCCTACCACCACCCCTGCCCCCCATGCACAAATAGACTGACAAACACATAATTTCACTGCATTTTTACACTAAATCACCACATGCAATAAAATTTCCTTGTATCCTTGTATCAAAGCTCCTTAAATACTGACTTAAAAATACGCGTTCTGTGGGTACTTTCCATCAAAGATTCTTGAGGGGTCCGCTCTAAAATGTTTGCTTTCCATCACCTCTGTATGTTAATTTATATAGACGTTTACAGCCAGTTAAAAACATTTTGGAAAATCCTACAGCCAATAGCATAGTCTGTTGTAGGCATGTGGCGTATCCACGGCGAGCAGCATTTTTTTCTCCCCTGCCAACGAAAGTTCGCACACAGGGAGGCCAACAGCTGGGGGATCCATAGCAACCGTGGATAAACATGAGTTACTATACCAGGTAAGCTGTAATATCCAGTCAATAAATTAGTTTCATTTAGTTAACCTCGTGGGTGGTTGAAAACAGAGGAAGCCGACGGTATTGTCGCACGAAGAATTTTTGGGGATCCGTTTTCACTGTGGAGACACTGTTGCATGTATCTAGCTATGCTGGCTAGCAAATGTTGGTTAGCTAATCAGGCAAGCTGACAAGCTGCGCTGCATTATGCAGTGTAATGTAAAGTCAACGTGTGTTTTCGTCGAGAGAGATAGAACAGGGTTTGAATGGAAATTACATTGTAATCCGGTTATTTTTATTCGAATGATAGTGATTAAAACTTCCAAGGAGTGCTTTGTCGTTTTTTATAGTTCACCGCAATACAAGCCAACACCAACAAAAAGGTTTATGTTTCATCCATTTCCACTAAAAGGCAGATAGCTTTCGCTATCATTCAGAAATGTTGATTATTAAGGGTATTAACTTTCAGTTTTTCAACTTTCAGTGTTTATTGAGAGGGTGGTGCAAACAGCGGTTATTAACTTCTCTATGCTAACAGGCTGTATTATACGATATCACGACGAGATAGCGGAGCAAGCATTGTGTTTGCCTCCGGAATTTCTCTGGTGCTTCCATATCAACATGATGTAGCCTAGTGCTACTAACATGTTTTCAGATATCTTTAGTAGAGAAGATAACAGCTGCAGTGCAGTTCCAGTTCAAGGAACAACTGACCAAACGACAAAACTTTATGTCCAGTTATAAAACTTGTTGGCCGTATAGCCGTCGTTAAAATGTAGGCTACCATATCTGGCTTATATTAGGAGATACTTAACATTGGTTAGGTTATAACTTAGACATAGAAATTCATTGTAAACCTATTCATGAAACTTATCTATAAGGCTACATTAAAGGCATTGCATTATAGATATTATATGTGGATTTTTTTTTTACATGAAATGTTGACTTTGATCTTTGCATTGCCTTTATTGTTCCCATTGATCGTCTTGTTTACTTCAGCAAATCACACCTCAGTGATGACAGTTTTTATTCCACATCCATAAACATTTGAATCAAGACTACACCCACAGCTTGAGGTCTTGTCCTGTTTGTGTCTTTTCAGAAGAGAACAATTCAAACAGTTTAAAGCTAGAACAACTGGATTCCAAGGAAGCAGCTGGTTTACCCTAGGGTTACCCTAACCCTAACCCTAGTTCTAGTTACTGGACGTGTTTTAAGTCAACATATCATACCTTAAATCTTGCACTTTCTTTTGTAATTTCCTCTTTCTGATGCTTTAAAGCACTTCTCCCTTGTTTCACTGCTTGCTGCTTTGGGGAAGGAAGAAACCATGTTTACTCATGACTGTAATAACTAGCCGCCAGTGTTTGCCCACATGTCAGAGCATGTTGAACCTGGATGTCCCAGCGATGTTCTGTTGGCTTTCCATGGATACCAGGGTCCCCCTGCCTCCAACCATTTTTGAGGAACACATTATCAGACTCGTGCTCCTTTCCAGTGTTGTCCCAGTGTCCAACACACAATAGTCTCAGAGGATAGGGATATTAGGCTAGGGAAAGTAGGTGCTGGAATTTCCCCTCTACTCGTAATAGGTCTGAATGGGAGATAGAGCAAGCCATAATTATCACTACAGGGACAGATGAGTGTCATATTAGAGACTGCCTCGGGGACCCACTCCATTTCAGATGTTTATAGTTCAGACCAGATTTCTTTGATATGGTGATCCAAGTACCTTGCTCCACTCCTGTCAGTGGTTTGAATGTGAGACCAGTGGACCCATATCTCCCAGTAACCAATTTTCCATTAAGTAGCAAGATAAGCACAGGTGTTAGTGACATCTTTATGACACCCAATAAAGATATGATTCTGCTACACTGAATCCTCTTGGCTGTCATTAGTAACACCATACCTTGGTACTTCTTGGCAAAGTTGGTGAAGCAATGCAAACTGCAAGGCCTAGACAGGAGTGCCTGTAACCAGTTCTGTTGATGTGTCTGGAATGATTTGTGTGTGTGCGTGTGTGTGTGTGTGTGCGTGCGCGCCTGCGTGCCCCTGCTGTCTGTGTGTGGTCCCTCTGACAGCCCATCTGTGGCATGGAGGAGCAGAAGCGGAGACAAACACCAGCAAGAGTGCTACTCATGCTTGTCTCATTACCCTGCCCCCCCAGTACTGAGCAATCTGTCCATGGCTTGCAAAGGGTCATCACAGCATTCTCTTGAGAACACACAGCTTCTGCTCTCCCATATGACTCATCGCTATCCACATGCAGTACCTTTTAAATTACTGTCCCCACAATCGTCAACAACATGTTTGGTGGCTGATCATTTTAATAGTGCAGACATGGCATTTTTAAAGCTTTAGGCCAATTAGAAATTCTAATTTTGTGAGCAATTAAATAAAAAAACAAAAGTTGAATTGCTTAGGCCTACACGATGACACAAAGGTACGTGTCTAGGTCACAGCAGTTTCTCAAGCTCGTTTGTTATTTTTGTCACTGTCTTTCCTCTCTTGTTCTCTCACAGCACTCCGACCCATGTTTGGGTACTGATTCACCCAGGGCAGTGTGTGCCAGCTTCAAATATCTGTGTCTCTTCCAAGGGTTGGGGTGACCTCAAGAGGAGCACATCAGTGTTTTAGGCACTAGTCTCGTTTGGTTGAAGAAAACAGGGCCCACAGAGGAGTAGTGCTTGCGTTAAGGGCTTGGGAGCGAAGCTTTCACAAAGCTTGCTGTGTGGAGATGTTAAAAGCAAGCTTTTGGGAGAGCTTAAAGAATCAATGTGTTGCACTGTTCATAATGGCAGCAAACACACAGATATTATTTCTAAAACACACACACACACTCTCACTCACTCACTCACTCACTCACTCACAATCTCTAGCCTATTTCTTTTGTTTCAGTGTCAATGTGCAGTCTTGGTGCTGGTACATTCTTTCTACTTGAAGAATCTGGACTGCATTATGTACTTTCTGAGTCAGGCAAGCATCATTTTTCTTGCATACTCAAAAGGCCTGTGGCTAAGAGGATCACTAAATGTGTCGTCATTCTTGGAATGATGCATCAAGTGATTGTGATTTATGATCAATTCAACTTGGTCTGTGCATCGAATCAGGCCTTCATACTTTGGACATACAGTACAAGAAGCAGGCAAGGCTAAATGTTTTGATATATTTCAAAACAAGCTCACTAGTGACAATATGAGGTGTTGAGTCTCACAGCATGGGAACCAGTGCCAGCCATTATAAACATCTTTTTTTCCCACCTTGTTTATGTAGCCTATTGTAAGTACTAAGAACAACCTTTTGGGTTATTCCTTGAGGCAATCTCTACTTTGTATGCCACTATGTTCAGTAAGTTGATTAGGTCGTTGATGTTAGTTAGCATCTAATCTTTCTCTACACTGTACCCAGTGCCCATTGCCCAGTCACAGGATAGTTTTGCCTCATTAGTGTGATTGTACTCAGCTTGTCCCTGGTGTGGATGGATTGCCTCGACCTCTCCTTTCCGAAGGCATCAGAATTGCCAACATCACATCTTTCCATGTTCCATTTGATGTAGTTGGGCTCCTCTGTGATCTCAGGGTGGGAAAAGGCTGACATGAAAGCCTTTGGAAAGTAGTGCCGGCTGGAAATAGTACTCTTATCGGTCACTGGCATGTTCATGGCCAGTCTTGTGATTGTGCTCATGAGTGGCAAGTTTGATGGGCGCATTAGTCTAGCCGGATGTCATTACGCACATGATAGATGGGCTCCACGGGGACCGAGTCAGAGAGAGAGGGAATGAGAGAGAGAGATGGAGATGGAGAGAGTGAGATGGAGGTCAGGCTGACTTGACTGACTATAAACAAGCTAGATTTCTTTCCCTCTCTCTTTCTGATTAGAGATCTGCTGTTACAGTAGACTGGACCAGGCCCCCATGGGACAGGGCATTACCACTAGAAACTTTCCTGTTGTTGCCCTCATTTGTTTTGGCATGGACTAATTACTCCCATAGGATCAGGCTCCCTGAAGACTTTGGTTGGCCTCGGTGGGTAGTGAATGCCAGACCCATGTCCCTGTCCTAGTGCACACGCCTCCTCCTAGTTTTCTGACAGCATGGCCAAGTCCCCCATGTCTTGCTCCTTTTTTAGGTCCAAGCGAGCTCCTCAGTGCTTCCATCCATGCGGTGCAACTTGAGGAGTGTTATTGAAAAACCTTCTGCCTCCTGATATTCTAGGTGAATGGGTGGAATCTGCAATAAGCTTACCAGACAGATGGCCTAACCATAACAATAAGAGATGCAGATGTTTATTGTTCTGCACATTCATTTTTCACTAACCTCCAAGTGGCCTGAAGTAACACTATGCTGATGTTTGAGGGGGATGTGGTTTTACAGTTTGCATCACCCACACTGACTCAGAGGAAACAATGTCTGTAGTGATTTCCACATATTTCTTTAAACAGCTTTTGCAGTTTCGAACTGACCTATCTGAGTAGGTGACCTTGAGGCTTTGTGTGAGCTGTGGAGACTTGGAATGAAGAGTGAGAGAATCCGGAGTGACTCACGACAGGAGCACAGTGGCACAATCGGGTAAATGGTGTGGGGGGGGGGGAAAAGCAGTACCATACCACAAAAGCATAAAAAGAGAGAAATGGACCATTAAGAGTAAGAAGGGGTAGACTGTTTGCCTCATCACGTCTCCATCAACTACGCCCAGCGACATCGACATCACAGTGGGTGAAGTGCCACAAGGTGTGTGTTGAGCGTGTCGTCACAGCAACCAGCCCCACTTGGCGTTCAACCTCAGCTGTGCAAGCTTTCAGTCCTGAGAGGGCTGCTCCCACCTGACCCGAATTGGTAGGGAGGGAGGTAGGGTAGGCAGAGTTGGCCTGGACCTAACTCCAACCAGCGTCAGTTGTGTGCCAGGACTACCAACTGTAACATGGACACCTTGAAGAGCAGCGCATCCCAGCCAACCTATAGTCGCTGGTCTTACAGGTAGAACTAACATTGCTCTCATCCTCTTTCTCTCTCTCTCACTCGTTTTTTTTGTGTTTGTTTGTTGGGGTTTGTTTACATTATTTGCCATAGTGTGGAGTGTGTGAGGTGACGTGTAGGTAATGATCTTAACGGTTTGCTGATAATGGTCTCCTTTATTAAGCTCCACTTCCTCCTTCTCCTCCTCCTTCTTAGAGGTCCTCTCAGGTTGACTGCACTGTGACTCACCCTCTGTAAGAGATCTGCTCGCTTTCTTGAGTTGCCTGTTGACTTATTTAGAGACTTGGAGGGTGCTGTAACCATTATCACCAGGGCGAGGGCCTCTCTCTGTCCCTTCCTTCGTCCAGACAGATATGCAATAGCCAAGGAGGATGTGCTGACCATATTTGACTCTGTTAGCTCTAAAGGCTGTTATTTCTGTTAGGTGTACATGAAAGCAAGACATTTTCAACACACTGGGTCAGCCAGATTTGCAGTCATTTCAACCCAATGTGTTTCACATTTGTTTTCTGTACAATGATGATCCAGTGTTCTTTATTTCTGTACATCAATGTTCGTATTGATGAGGATGATTTATCCTTAAGTGATGTTGCAGCCACTGCTGCTCTCGTCCAGTCCTCTTTGGAGTCATCTCTTTCTATTGGAGCAGACTCTACTTTGGTGTGTGTGTGTGTGTGTGTGTGTGTGTGTGTGATTGTGTGTGTGTGTGTGTATGCTCCAGTTTTATCTTCAACTGAATGTCACGTCCAGTGGTCTGCGGCGTTAATAATTTATTTCATCTTTCACCTCCCGCTGTATCGTCGCACCTCACTTTCTTTTGTGAGGTGCCCACAGATTTAAGAACATTCGCTAGAACACACACTAAAACCATCTCTGCCCATCCAAAACGTTGTCGCCAGTGTGCCGAGGATAATCCATATTCAAAACTAGCCAGAGCTTGTTCTTGCGTAACAATGGCCGGGAGTGTTTGACTCAGCTATCCTTCCTGTTTCTGGAGGTTTAATTACTCAATAATAACCCTAGGTATATTTCTCATCTTGGCCTATTTATAGTCATTTTTCTGCTTTCACAAAATGGGAGAAAATTGCTCAGGGATTAGTGGATGGTATTTGTGTTTGTAGAGACAAACTTAGGGTATAGCAAATTTCTCTTTCTCTCTCTCTCTCTCTGTGTCCCCATCCTGTCTTTCGCTTTCAGACTTCAGTTCAACTCAAGCATTTCTTTTCCAGACAACTGTAGAGCCTCACTGTCTTGCAGCTCTGTCTCCTGAGTACACACCAAGCGCTGACGAGTCGACAGCAGGCGATGCGACTGCTACAGGGTTAGCCCAGATGAATGTGTGCTTTGCCGCCGATCGCTAGATCACCCCTGGCCTCCTGGCTATTCCGAGGCGGCAGACTGCAGATACTGTGACGCAAATCATTAGCATCCATACGGCTCCGTCTGGACCGCACAGCGAGATGCACGCACTGCTTACCTGCGATGGTGTCTGGCACATTTACAATGACACAGGAGAGGAGTCTGTGTGTGTGTGTGTGTGTGTGTGTGTGTGTGTGTGTGTGTGTGTGTGTGTGTGTGTGTGTGTGTCTGTGTGTGTCTCTGTGTGTCTCTGTGTGTGTGTGTTTGTGCACTTGTGCATGTGTATGTGTGTGTGTCTGGAGTGGAGTAGTGTTGAAGCAGCTGAGATGAGCTTTTGTTTTTGTGCTCACTCTTATCAAAATCACAGTCTTTTGCTGACATGGTGAAAGTTGGCCCGAGTCTAGAGAGGTTTTACACCACGCCATAAGCACTGCCCTGACACCTTACCTGCATTCGCATATTAAACATTCATCGGGTCACTGAAAGGATTAAGACCTATTTGCATTGCAGAGTAATGACAATCACATAAAGCAGACATTGTCTAGCAGGCCACAGAGCAAGCCCTGTGCATTGCTGTTAGAAGCCAGCAACATTTGCAGGAAATACAACGTTTGGGGAGGGGTTAGTTGTATTCAAAGTTGTAATCAAATGAATGTGCTCTTAAACACACATGTTCATTCACTGTGTGAAATAGGAAGGTCATATCCTGGAAACGGTCCTGGAGTTGAATGACTTGTCTTTGTCATTTGTGTTCAGCTCTGATTTCCATGTATTTTTTTTTTTTACATGTCATCATGTCCACGCAACTGGCTGGCCTGCCTGCCTGCGTGTCTGCTCCTCTTGGCTGCCTGTCTGTCATCGCGGTGACCATGAAGGCCCTCCAGCTCTGCCAGCTTCTCTTCCACCTCGACTGCAAGGTAAGTAAAGTACAGCCTGACGCCACTATTTCATCATACCACCCATGGATGTCACCCAGCCTGCAATAGCCCTTTTTTTTTGACACACAGGTTCTGGTGAACTGTTTCTGTCACTTCTCCCAACCAAATTTTGTTCCTGTCTTATCATTTTTCTCCATCATTTTTCATCATTTCTCATCATTTTTCTGTGTAACCGTATCATTGGCCTTACCTCCTAAATGCAGGCAACACCCTCTGATGATGACACACCCCTAGGTGTTCATTCAGAACTGATGGAAATGCAGGCTGATTCACAGGGTAGCACCAAGGTCCAAAGAGTTTTGAACAGAACAAGCTCAAAAAGGCGGGCATTGTCTCTAAAAAAGTGACATAGACTAACACTAGCACAACTTTATCTTTATCTGACATTTGCCAATCTAAAAATGCTTTTGTTTCACCAAAAGCAAGTTAGTTAGCTTAGCACACTGTTTACAGTTAGCCTGGATAAACAAAAACTTGTTATGGTTGGACACAGGTCGAATGCAGAGAGATCAGGGGAAATATCACCAGTGAGGTCACTGTCATTCTTAGGTTCTTCTTCTTAGGGGGGCCAGACCTTTCCTAAAGATGGCGGGAGGTGGTTCACATTGTTTGCAGTACCGAGAGACCCCTAAACACGATCTCTGTGGTGACACTTGAGCAATGTTTTTGGGGGCTTATACCCTCATAGGAAATATGTCCACAGGGAGTCAGGCTTCCCCTGGGCCCTTTTGTAGAACCTTTCCAGGGACTGCTTATGTGGGCAGCTGCAACAACAAAACTAGTAACCTCTTTCATCTCTCTGTCTCTCTCACTCTCTCTCTCTTTTTTTTTTCTCTCTCACTCCCATTCCCTTTAGCCACCAAGTGTAATGATCAGTCCCACATGGTGCAATTATCGCCTCCTGTCCCCTCTTGCTCGGCTGTGTGACCGTCACAGGATACCTCCAACGCGTCAAATCCCTCCATTTCTCCCTCCATCTATCCCTCTCTCCTCCTCTCATTCACTCTCTCTCTCTCTCCCCTTCCTTCTCTAACTGTCAGTAACACCTGCTGAAGAGCTACAGCTATGTATTCCCCTAGGGCTTTTTTCCCATATCACTATAAGAGCCTTCTAATAGCAATGTGCCAAGTCAGTGGATGGATCCGCATCCAAGGACACGGCTCATTTAAGGCCCTCTTGTGAAAGAAGAGGTGTGTTTGTGTGTGTTGTAGTCCAGGACCCATAATGAGGAAGTAGGAAGGTTTAACAAACAGTGAAGAGGCTTGGTAATGTTGTGGTGATGAGTGCTGTTTCAGACAAGTAGACATTCTCCCTCACACACACACACACACACACACAATACACACACACTCACATCCGCTTTGCGGCTGACCATCAGCTGTCCCGTTCTGACAGTCCTCGGGGATTGGCTGTCCTTCAGCGTGTGCTTGTGACGTGTGGAGGACGCGGCGTTTGGCCAGGAGGTGAGACACATGGCAATTGAGGCAGGTTTGCGAAATGCCACCGCTGACACCAGGGATAGAGGAAGCAGCTAAAACGCACAGAGGGGGTGGCAGACACGATGACCACATTTCACCTCCCACTCGGAGGGGTCTCTTTGGCGCAGCACCTAAGTTATCTCCAGACTCTTCTAAAGAGAGTATGTGAGGCACAGAAACACAATGTGTTTGCATTGTTCTGGGTACAGAAATCAAAACTGCCTTGTGATTTTTCCACAATTAGCCTAGATCTACTCCGGGACTCTGGAGGTTTACCTTGAGACACTGTAATTGGACTTTCCTGGTTGTTATGAATGCTTGTTTAAATGATGCGCAACTGAACTTTTTAAGTCCTTTGTTTTTTCCATGACGCTGCTGAATGTTTGGACATGTTTTGGATTTGGGTTTGTGTGAGAAGGGATGAGTCAGAGGAGGATTGTCTGTCATGTAGGGGAGATTTACACTCTTCTTGTGTAATGATCATACCAAGAGACACACAGAAGGTCTCTGACACACACACACACACACATACACACACACTCTCACACGAAAAAGACATGACTTCTCAACTCAGTTTTCCAAAGTCACTCCCCCTCTGCGATTCTAGCTGCTAGTTGCTGTAACTTAGCAACATGCGACACTGTTTTTTTCCCCCTTCTCTCTGTGTGTCTCTCTGGAGTGGCAGGCCAAAGAGCAGAAACTCAGGGAGAGGCCGGAAATCAAACACTGCCGAGACACCCAGCCAGAGTCAGAGTCATTGTTAGACAGTCTGGGGTGTCACATTTAGTTTTTGTTTATTTAAAAGGAACGACACACGTTAAACTTCAGAGTTAGCAAGAGAGCTAATTTTCATCTGTGGTCCCTCAGCAGTCAGACCAACACACAATACACAATACAGACAATACAACACCAAAAAAAGAATACTTTTCCAGAAGTAGGCCTACAGGGTTATCTGAGGGGATGATAAGATTTACCATACCATACTTACCATACTTGCCATACCATGTACTTGTCACCCATCCTCAGCTTAGCCACGGGGGAGCCCAGCGTCATCACAGCTGCACGTGTGCTATAAGGGCTGTTAAGTGCAGTTCCTTGTAGTATGTGTGCCAGAGGTGTAAATGTACAATGTTCAAGCATCTCCCCCTATAGTCCCAATGGTGTCAGTTTTCTTTTTTTGTTTTGTGTGTTGTAGGAACTGGGAAGAAGCTATAGTCCAGCTATAGTTTATACAAAATGAAAAATCATGGAAGAAATTAGGGTTTAAGGTTAAAGTTGCGTCTTGACATTTCATTTCATGAATCATTTTTCCAGTGATTCTTGTTGTTCTTCCTCTCTGTATTCAAATATTGGTTATATGAGCACAATGTGGTGCTATCTGGGGCAGCTTTGGGAACATACCAACAGCTCAGGGCGACCTCTAGTGGATGCTCGAGGGAATGGCCAAAGCTGCTGCACACCGCCACAATGCTGACTTTGTATGATGGACCGTGCTTTGATCCTCTACCATGTCTGTCTGCAGTGCCCTGGACGATGACAGCCTCAGTCTCAGGCAGCAGAAGCTGGAGAAGCAGGTAAGGAAAGAATCTCTCTTCTCTTCCCTCTTTTCCTGCCTACCTTCCTCTCTTTTTTCTCTTCTCCCTCCTACTCTCTGTCACCCCCCATCTGCCTGTCTTGCTGTCTCCTTCCTGTCTCTCTCTTTAATTATAGTGTCTCTCTTTCTCTCCATTCTCCTCTCTCTCTCTCTCTCCTTACCCTCATACTTTAGTTCTCCCAAATTCCTAGCGGGTTGTCTCTTTGCTTCAGTCATCTGATTGACCGCTAGTGTGAAAATGCCACCGCTCTCTGCCCTGGGAGATGAGCATCAAGATATGCACTTACAGTAAAAACAGAAGAAAAAAAAATGGCTGCTCTGTGGAGCGCATCTGCTTTAAAGAGTATCTCCTTTCATTTCTGAAAGTTTGCAAAGGCAGAGAGGGTGACAAAAGAAAGGTGGAGGCAGAGGAACAAAAGGGCCAGGTGAAGGAGAGAATGGGAAAGGAGTGACGGATGAAGTAAAGGAGAAAAATAGCTTGCTGTCATCCTTTTGAATCGCTAATGGTCTGTGAGTTTTAGATCGCCAATGGCACACTGGGCCTCCAGCAGTTTGTCCACCAAACTTTTCAGTACTGAGTCTGATTCTCTCTCTCTCTCTCCTCTCTCTCTGTATTTCTCTCTTTGACTGGCTCTGACTCGGTGCGCCCCACAACTCTCTCTCTCTCTCTTCTCTTGTCTTTTTCTCTCACACAAAAACTCAGAAGTGCTTCAATCGGCATGACAACGAGGCCGTTGCATCACTGAATCAGTCAGTACATACAGCACAAGAGATGAAATCACATGGCCCACATAGTACAGGCGAGATTTCATGCTATCAACTGATTCAGAACAGATTCTCTTCTTTATTTACCAATAACAGAATGTGAAGCATTAGGGACGGGTCTCTCTCTCTTCGTCTGTCTGTCTCTAAGAACTAGGTGCATAGAATCTACAGAGTATGCGTCAGAATTGTGATGCTGCTGTGGACATTAATTTCAACGGTCGGTGTGTGTGTGTGTGTGTGTGTGTGTGTGTGTGTGTGTTCCTGGTCTCCAGACCCTCAGTGTCTGTGCATATTTCAGCTGGGCACTCTCTGCTTTGCCTTACATAACTAGCGCTGGGAGTTGTGAGGGGGAAGGTAGCCTACTGTTGCGTTAGTAAACAGAGCGAGAGCATGGGAGAGTAGCAAGCCCAGGACGAGGGGCCGCACCACCACCTGCTGGCGTGGAGTTGAGCACTGGGCTGGCTGTTGGTTCTCTGCCATGCAGGCCGGGGGTGAGTTCCTGAGTGGCTGTCTGAGGTGGGAGGTTAGGCTGGTTTGGTCCCCCCACCCCCAACCCAGCACAGCCCCTCCTGCTTGTTTGCAGTGCTACTGCCTGTCTACGACCGAAGCCCCTGGATCTCGCTCTCTTACTCCCTGTCTTGCAGTCTCTCTCTCGGTCACACATTCATTCATTCATTCATTCATTCTCTCTCTCTTTCCCTCTCTCTCTCTCTTCCCCCCTTCTTCACCAAATCTCTTCCCACTGTCTCTCCCTGTCTGTTTGCGTCTCTCCTCAACACTTTTTCTTGCCCTAACCCCCCTCCACCATAGCCCCCTCTCTGCTTACATGCACACATCTTTGTGCCTCCGTCTCTTTTTCTCTGTCTTGTCTCTTACCGTCTCTCATTGTTTTTCTCGCTCCCACACACACGCACACGCACGCACACATATACACACACACACACACACACACACACACACAGAGAAACACACTCACACAGCCACATGTACACACAGATTGAGGGACCTAGCGTGTCGGATCTGTGGCATTTGCTGCTTTGCTTGTTTGTACGTTCGTGTTAAGTCGCTGCCCCCGGAGCTCAGCTCTGAAGGACAAATAGCGAGGGAGAGAAAAGCGGGAGAGAGAGAGAGAGAGAGAGAGAGAAAGACAGAGACAGAGAGGCAGGGACACAGGAGGTGGGGGTGAGGCTGAGGCTGAGAGGGGCATGCCTGTCCACAGAGCCCGTCACCAGGCTAGAGTTTGGCTTCACGTGGCTCCAGGAAAGCCGCATCCGCAGTGAGCAGCGAATGTCCTTTGAAGAGAAACTTCTGGCTCCTTGCTGTCTTGATCTCTCGCTCACTCAAGGATGTCAAGTGAACGGGTGGGTTTCGCCTCTCTGCTTTGATCCGCACATCAGTTTTCTCACTGTACTTTTGGTACTGAATCCTAGACTCATGCATCTCTGTTACTGTTGCATGTGTTGCATGTTGGGGGGAGAATGTTAAAGCCTCATGTGTGAACGTGCAGGTCTGTGCGTCTGGCTGGCGTGTTAACTTTGTCACACCAAGCTTATCCTTATGATATCATTGTTTTGCTGGTGTGTCTGAAAGACACTTCCTTGGTTAAGAGATACTGTAGTTCCTCATCTGTCTGTAGAGGTCATGTGTTGTTTCCATTAGCCTACTTGTGTTTCCAAACTGACATAATTTCCTTTTTGACATGGAATTATTTTTATCAGTTGGAAGGAACTCTCTCTGTGATTACCTTCCCAGTTCTTCTTTTCAGGGGTTTTGTTCTTTTTGTGCTTATTACCACTGAAGTCAATTGGACCTAATTAGACCCTAACATTTAATTGTGCAGGATGTGTGTGAAATCAAAATATTGATCTGCTGTCGTGGTTTACATTGATCAACAGAGACATGACTTCTTGTAAGTTTGCATCAGTCTATCTCTTCTATGGCTCTTCTATGGCTTTTGGGCCTGCGTACTTCTCACTTTTTTTGAATGCATTTCCTACCTTTGAAATCAATAGCATTATTCTGTCATGGGAAGGTGGGGTATATTTAGTCACTCTTCCGCTGTAGGTCATTTGCTATCACCCAAACAACTGAGTGTTCCTATTATGCACGGCTCAGTAACCCCCCTGTGGCAATATGTGTCTTCTAACCCCTGCGCCCTAGAGATCAGCACCGCTCACTCTCAACCTCATCATTCCTCCTGTTGCCACAGCATCGTTCAGATACCTCTGTGGACTTCGGTACCAAAGCAACAGAGACGCACGCATCCACAGCATGCTGAGACAACACCTCTCTTCGCTCATCAGCTATAATACAGTCAAAACACATTTGAAGTGGTCACCCTAAAGAGCCCATAGCCTAGTAACTCTTAGGACCTTTGTGATGAAGGGAGATGAAAAGGGTATGGATTCCCCTGAGGGGGGGCAGAGAGCAGGAAAGATGATATCAGAACAGAGCGAAGATGGATTAAAGGATTGTGTTTTTTTTCCCCTCTCTCTGTCTTTTGTGGAAATGCTTACAATACTCTACTATGCTACATGAGAAGTTTTCATGTGCCCTGTCTGTCTTTCTCTCATAATATTTGGATCTGTTCATTATTTGAAATGTTATTATGGTAATCCACTTTAAGTTCAGTTAATGCACTGAGAGCTGTCTGGAGCTTGATTAGAAACCAATTAGTCAGTCATTCTGGCTTTAGAGTGAGAGAACGTCACCCTGACTCCTTTTGAAAACAGTCAGCAGCCCTGAACTTCCTCCCTCACCCATTTCCATATTTAATCAGTGACTTACATACACACACACACACACACACACACACACACACACACACACACAACGGGGAAAAAAGCCCTGAGTGTATGACGGATATGTATTTTAATATTGGCTGTGTCAGGACTAGTGTGCGTCAGAGTGTGCGTTTGCAGAGAGAGGGATTTTGCAGCAGGCTAGGTCGCACTATTGTGTCCGTCGGGTTATGAAACGACACGGGGTGCCGATGGAGCGGCATTGTTATAGGTTTCCGGCTCACTTGTCCTCATCTAACAGGACTCCTTGTTTTCAGTCACTCGGCTAATTCATGCAGTTATGCAACAATGAGTCGGAACAGAGAGAGAGAGAGATGAGGGGAGAGGGGGGAGGTTCATGGTGGTATAATATTTTGTGAAGAAGGGGTACAGCAGATGTAACATCTGCTGGAGGAACTGCTGTCAGCTGCCTCTCTTGTATCGAGTAGTCCGGTGCAGTGCCATTGTGAGAAGAGCCACAGTGCTGGCTGCCAGATAAAGCTGGCATTAGAGACTCTGTGTGTGTGTGTGTGTGTGTGTGTGTGTGTGTGTGTGTGTGGTGGTGGTGCGGGTGTAGTGGCGATAGGTTGTGGATTTTGGGTCTCATTTTGTTCCCCTCAAGAGCCAAATCCCCTCCTCAGAATGGAGAAAATAGCAGACGAGAAGGGTGGACAGGAAATGGCCACCAGCAAAGATGTAAACAAAAGCAAAAGCCCAAGTTAAAGAGGGCAAGGGTAGAAAAAGCTAAGGAGAAGTTTGAATGAGAGAAAATAAGCAGGAATATAAAACAGTGGCTCCTTCAAGGACAGGGGCCACTTTACACTCGCCAACATGCTGTTACCATAGGAACGTCTCCTTTCTCCTCGCTGCCTTTCTCTTTTTCAAAAGGTGAAGGCAGTGGCTGGGAGAGCAGCTTCCTCTGGTCGTTTTCTGGTCAAAACAGAAGCTTGGGGCACCTCCAAAAACACTGTATGCGTCAATAAATTAAGTTTTCTTTCTCAGGAGATGTTGTCTGACTCAGGCCTCTTAGACTTCACCTGCTGAAAGATGTATGTAGCTTAATTGTTAAACGTAGCTTGATTGTTAATCCTCTTGTGTAAGTCGCTTTGAATAAACGCGTCTGTTAAATGCATAAATTTAAATGTAAATGTAGATGTTTTAGATGTTTTAGAAATGGTTCCTAAATACTGGGGTTTTCTTGTTCAATGACAAAAAAAAAGTCTGCACTGTCATCACTCAGCAGGGCAAAGCCCTTTGCCATCCATGTCCTACTGCCTCATCTCCAGGCTCTTGAGTAGGAAACATGTTGAAGACGGCCCAAGAAAGTGTGACGCTGCTTTTCAGTGCTGTCTAATTGTGGAGACATCGCCCATAGCAAAGAGGGCTGTTTTGCAGACAGTGCTGCTCTGAGGTGCCCAGAGAACAGCAGCTGTACACACAGCTGTCAGGCCCAGGGGTAGGGATTGCTGCTGCTGCTGTTGCTGCCAGGTCACTTTAGGAGAGAGGGGGGTGTGAGTGTGTGTGTATGTGTGTGTGTGTGTGTGTGTGTGTGTGTGTGTGTGTGTGTGTGGAGGGGGGGGGGGTTAAGCAAGTTTGTAATCCAAATCTTTGCACTCAAATATCAGCTCTAGCCTGGGTGTAAATGGGTGATTGATATGACTCATGGAAGATCTTTGATCTTCTAGCCCAGATGATGGCATGCCTGAAGCATTATTAAAGGTTAGGCGATCTACTGTGATCTCCATGGGTAGCTTTGTTTGTCCATCGATAATTTATTATGTTGGATATTTCTCAACTCTCCATTGCTGTAGGTCATCAATGATACTGTTGTGATATGTAGGGCACAATGTGATATGTTATTGTGATTGAACTAAACTACCCTTTGAAGTGGTCATGATCACATCCATGGTGTTCACACAGATTTCTAAATTCTGTCTACAGTTTTTGCTTTGTGTTCAAAATACAGTTATTACACATTCACTCTATTCAGAATGCCAGCATAAGACAAGTACAAGGGAGGACAAGTAAATAATACAAGTATGAGGAAAATAGCCATTTAATCAGCAAAGCTTAGCAAATGCTGAACAATAAACCAGGAAGTCTCCATAGCAACCAGTTGGGAAGCATGCTGAAATGAATTTGAAGGCTTAATTTCAACCAAAGAGTGTAGAATCTTTGATTTGTAACTAACAAAAAGTTTTGTTCGCCATTATAATGTCTAAAAACTTGAAATGAATAAAAGACATGTTGAGGAATTTTACAGGTAATCTAGTAGATGTCTGAAGGCTATGGCAACTAATAACAAGCAATATATATTGGTTTTATATTAAAAATTTGATTCTTGACATATTACCTCCAGGTCCTGTTCGATGGTTCGATTCAAGATGTACGTGATTGCAAAATAAATCTTAAAGGTTTCCTTTGTCTTGTTGTGTGTTCCATGTGTCCCCTGCTCTACAGAGGGCCCTGCTGGAACAGAAGCAGCGGAGGAAGCGGCAAGAGCCCCTGATGGTGCAGCCCAACCCGGAGGCTCGGCCCCGGCGCTCACGTCCTCGCCGAAGCGAGGAGCAGGCCCCGCTGGTGGAGTCACGCCACAGCATCACCAGCGACGTCATCCTGGATGGTGAGAGAAGGGTTTTTTTCTGTTTGGGTTTGAATGTGTTTGGAAGGAAGTGTCCGTGCTTCCTCAAATGGGACAGTCAAGAGCAGCCTTAAGATCAGCACAGCTAAAAGTAAGGTTGAGAGATGAGAGCGCTGGAGTTGTCGCCAGATATGTGCTTCAATATGTGTGTGTGTGCTTGGCTGCATGCTTGTATGTGTGCTCCACCCGTGTGTGTGTGTGTGTGTGTGTGTGTGTGTGTGTGTGTGTGTGTGTGTGTGGTGTGTGTGTGTGTGTGTGTGTGTGTGTGTGTGTGTGTGCTGTGCCAGAGTCCAGAGAGAGCTGCATGCAGTAGTGGGATGATGAAAGTCGGCCGTTACTTCTAAGGTCTCCCGCCCGACGGCGGTCCAGGTGGTTCAGACAGGGTGACGGTAGAGCAGGTATAAGGAGAGTCGTGCAGGGCTGCAGAGGGACTAGGGACTAAATCAAGGGCACTATCCTGTGAATTTAGCAAAAAGTTGGAACAAAAACTGTAGTAAAATGGGAATATATGACTGAAGCTGCCTTATGATTATGCCTGAGTTTGATTCTACGTACTGTATGTGTATCTGACATGCATGTGCACGTGCTGTATGTATGCCTTTGGGCTTAATTCCACTTTAGTCCAGGAGAATCCTGTTGGGTCAGGGGAGGTGCACCGTACCGACGATAATTTTGCGGGGACGAGAGGGCATTCAGGGAGGAGGAGAGAGGTGTCAGCAGGAAGACGAAGAACAACAGCAACAACAGCAGCAGCAGCAGCTGTGCTGGCCTGAGGTTGTGGCAGGAACAGGCAGGGCTTTCCAGGAGCAGGAGAAATCTATTCAATTCAATTCAATTTTATTTATACAGCGCCTTTTACAATAGTATTGTCTCATAGTGCTTTACAGAAGAAGCACCCAAGAGCAACAGGGGCAAGGAAAAACTCCTTATGGTTAGTTAGGAATTCAGAAAACCTTGGGCAGATTCACGACCCAAGGGGCTAGCCCAACTGCCATGGGTCATGCAGGAAAAATACAATCAATAGTAACCATGATAGACTACAAGTTGTCCATGATTTTAGCTAAGGATCATAATAGTTCCACAATATTATCCCATAACATTACATGGTAGTCAGTCCATGGGTGGTTATCAAGAATTATGGCTGTTGATGAAATGTAGTGGGATGACAGGCACTCTGAGGCTACTGGAGAAACAGCAGGGATCCAGTAAAATGAGCCTCAGAGAGACAGGCCTTGCTAGCAGCTCTGAACACAGAGTCACTTACGATAGATGCTATTAGTTGTGCAGTCCCAAATCAAAACAGTCACTACTGCAAAAAAAAATGTTGGCCCTCTTTGCAACCCACAGTGGAGCAGTGGATGCAGAAAATGCATGGTATTAAAAACTGTGACCTGTTCCTGCTTTATAAGAAATGAGTAGATTTGTAAACCTGTAGTATCAATGCAGTATTGGTAATATTGACCTTTGACCCTGAAGGGATTGATGGGCCTGCAGCGTTCTTGGGGTCCGAGGCCCCTGACATGGGATCCAGGGTCCAGATCCTCTCTGTGAGCCAGACCTCACAGTCGCTCCCTGCTGAGGAGCCGGAGAGAGACGGGGACACAGAGACGCTGCTGGAGCCCAAGACGGACATTCACGAGCTGCTGCAGAAGAGAGGTGAGCTTCTGATTTATTAGAGATTTGTTGCAAAATTGTGAATATGAGTACAACAGCACTGGCACAGCACTGCCTGGGGGAGAACAACCCTTTATAATAGAAGAATACATACCTCTGATTAAGCCACGTGGAATAGCTTTTGCAACCAACAATTATATGAAATTAGATTTCTTTGGCCTTAGTGTTTGTATTGCATTCCTCATTGATATCCTGCACCTGTTTCTCTTTTTAATCACAGTTTGTGATTAGGAAAATAAAGAATTAATAAGTGAGTGGCGGGTGCATGAAGAAGGGGGAAGAGAGTGGAACTGAGTTGGAAACATACAGTGTACTTGATCTTCTGAGTGTGGGTAGCCAGAGACCAAAGGCAAAACAGTCAGTCAGGAAGGACAGTCTACTCAGTCTGTCTGCCATTTACCCAGCGTACCCCTCAGGGGCTGGCACAGACCTGTTAGAGGGGCAACAGACTTGCAGTGGCCCTGTAGCACACTGGCAGGCTCGCACACACTCACACACACACACACACACACACACACACACACACACACACACACACACAGCTACAATGATGAGGTCAGATGAGAGGCCAAGCTATCAACCAACGTCAGCCATTTTAGTCATGGTTTCAAGTAAGACTGTAAGATAAAGTAACAAAAACAGGCAATTCTGATAATCACAAACATGCAAGGAGTTTGGTATTTTTAGTTGATTTTTTGTCTTTTTTGTGGTAGCCTATCACTGAGTAGCAGGCTATGGCAGGTAGGGGAACATTTTGCAGCTGAAGTGGCCTTGTTCTTCTACTCTCCGAGAACATATGATCATTTTTATAGGTTTGATACTAAAGGTTGCTTGAACTGAATGTGAATGAAGATGTTCTAATCGCCTTATATTTAGTACTCTCTGGTAGGATACGATATTTAATCTCTACAGCCCCCAGGCTGTAGTGTGCACACAGCACCTCTCACTTGATACACACACACACACACACACACACACACACACAGTTTTCATTCTGGTGACCTTGTAAGAATGTGAATAAAAATCCCAGGATAGCATCCACTATGCAGGAGCTTCTTATCTTCGTAAATTATCAAGAGTATTCTCTGTGTGTGTGTGTGTGTGTGTGTGTGTGTGTGTGTTTGTGTAAAGTTTGTGTAGTATGTGAAGTAACTGTCTCAGTGAGAAATGAGGCAATTTATCCAGTATAGGGCTATTGTCCATTTTCCTCAGACTGTGTTCTTGCTGTGCCAACAGCTCTTATTGATGGCACCTCTGAAAGACCACTATTACCAACTCTAAAATATACTCGCCCCTCTATGAATGAGAGAGTTTGTGTTAATGCTGGATTGTTAAAGTCGCTTAGAGCCTTACTAAATTTGCAGTCTAAGAAACTGCCTTTGAACTTTGATGGCTACTGTTTAACTGTGTGTTAAATAACAGTTGCATGGCAGGATCTACACAGGAAGCTATGACTTAATTTGAAAAATCTATGATTTATGTCCTCAAATTAGAACCATTATTTAAGAACCACAGGAAACTAATAATTACCTCAGGAACACCCAAAAGTGGTAAATTTGCCTTTGTCTTAGTATTTTGTTGTAGAAGTTACCCTTCAGTAATGCTGGTGAGGCAGGATAGTCAAATACTGATCTTAGAGTTTATCACCCTAATCACAGGGAGAGAGAGAACATAAAATGCAGAAGTATCTGCACAGGAGTCTTTGACTAAAATTAAACAAAACTATGATTTACTGATAGAAAACTTGAGAAGTGCAGTTGAACGATTTTAACCTCTTGCTGTAGAAGGACTTCTAAAGTGGGGTGTAACTTGCCATGTGGGTGATGTTACTGTCACCATGTTAGTGCCACAATACACAATATTACTACTATCCAGTACATTTTACAGTCTAGGGAGTAATGTGATTTGATTCTGCAATGAAATGCAATTTATTTCTGCTGTATATCACCTTTTCTATACAGCCTCTGCAGACGCTTGATGTCTGGCTGGAGTACACACATGTACCACACTCAAGCAATTCAATCACACATGACAGTCCCAGAAATAAATTCAGCTTCCACACTCACATGGAAGTAGATGGCAGGAAATTGTCTCATAGTGCTTTACAGAAGCACTTTACAGATGGCATATATTCCACTACAAGGAAAGCTTCACAGAGATGGGCGTAGCCGCCAGCGTTGTTTTGCATTTTCAGCAAACAAAAGATTGTTCCTGCTGATGCGTTGTTTGTCTGGTGCCAACATTGCTTTACAGCATCGTGAGCATAACTAATAACTGTTCATAATTTGGAAGAGAGTTTAATGGTCGTAGGGGGACGGGAACCTTTGTGGGACTGCATGTTCTCCCAGACACTCAGCATAAAAGACTGAACAGGAGGCCTTGGCCCATAACTCTCTGGTGTGCACTGCAGTTCATCTCTTGTGAGACAAACATGATGTGTAGCATTAGAGTGTCATTTTTAGAGCCACGGCTAATGGGCTTCACAGCCTCCAGGATAGTCAGTGGGGTAAAATGAAGATCACATCATTTCCTGGAAAGGCTTCTGTTTGCCACAGCTCCCCGTCACATATTTCTAAGAAATGGCCCAGATGGACACAGATAAAATAACTCCTCGGTGTGAAAAATAGAAGATTTAAGTTCTTTGGTGATGCAGGCAAAATGAAATGGACAGAAACTATGGGAAATACAATAAAGAAGACAGAAGGTGTGCATAGATGGTCAATTTTTAATGTCAGGACATTTTTGCTTTGTACCTCATGTTGTTGTTAGTTTCAGGTCACGGCTGGTAGAGATGAGGGATAAGCTGAGGGAGTCATCCCAGCTCTGTCCCATGTGACTGGCTGCGGACAGAGTCACTCTGTTTTCCTCAGTGTGGGGAGTGCTCAGCGACACTCAGCCTGCATTTAATCACGGACAAGCCTGCAGGATTTAGACCAGTGACACAATGGTGCAGTGCAAATGCAAAATCACGACCAGTCCTTTTCCTATTCTGCGCGTTTCTCTCTGCCTGTCTCTGTCTGCCTCTCAAGAGCGGTGCAAGGCAAGCAGACATTCAGGTCAGCCATGTGACTGAATATGTGATGCATCTTAGACCAAAATGTAAAATGTCTGAAAGTAAAAATAATAATAAAAAAAAAAAATTCAGAACTTCGAGACACAAATCTGACAGGCAAAAAAACACATTCTTCCTTCTCAAGGGGGTTAAAAAAAAGACAGAACTTGACAGGCTCCTCGCTTGCCTTTGCAAAAGTGTGCGCCTTTCTATTAAAAACAGCCTGTTTCACGAGCTGCCAAGCATTAATATAATCCATAGAGCGGGAGTCATGGATCACAAATCCAGTAAGTGGCCGTAATGCAGAGAGACTCAGACCAGGCCAGCTGAGCAGTGAGCCATCCCTTGTGTTTGTATGAGTGTGTCTGTCTGTCTTGAGACAGATATGTGGATATGCATGGTACGTCAATGTGTGTGTATCAGCACTTGGACTGATGTAACAACACTCCAGAAATTCCTCTTCTTTGAGCATACCTCACTCTTGTCTGTAAATAAATCCACTTGAAACCGCTGGCCAAAAATGGGTTGCTGTTAGTTAGCTCAGTAGTTGGGTTGAGTCATGGTTGTTCAATTGACTAAATTTAAACATGTGGCTACTGTGCACACGCTATCGCCGTCAAAGACCCCCTTTCACTCTGAATGAGGCAGACCGAAAAGCTGCGCTCCAATTAAAGGTATTAAAATCCAGGGCAGACGTGAGGCTAACATTACTGTCTGCACTCTCCTCAGTGTTTAGTTGCTGGGAAACCAGGCCAGCTCACCTTTACATTAACAATCACAAAAGAAACTTGTCAGCCATGTCACTGCCTCCCTAGACCCCATCTGTATGCATATGATGGGGGCTTTTCAGGAAAGAAAAACTAGCTGTTGAATATTTCAAGCTACAGTTCAAGCTCAGCTACGCTACAATAAATTATTAGTTGCAAAAATATTGCATCAGGGATGATGTTGTTTGGGCTTTTAAATATGGAAGCTTATGGATGTAGAGCTTATGGATATGTGTTTTTAAAATGAGAAAGGGTTTCATATTTTTTCCATTGAAGACACAGGAATACTAATGAGTATACCCATGCTTTTTATAGATCTCACTAGTCCATTTCTTGTCTTTCTACTCTATTTATGTCTCTTGCTCTTTCTCTCCCTCGGTCTCAGGACTCTCTGGCAGCATGAATTATGACGAGGCCAGTGATGATGATGATGAGGAGGAGGTGGAGGAAGATCACACTCTTTCACTCTCGCCCAACACAGAGTCCAACCGTCCAGCGTCAGCCTCCAGCACAAAGTCCAGCACAGTGAGAATCCAATTTCTGCTTTTTTGTGCTGTCATTTCTTTCCACCGGTTGCACCCAAATGTGTCGGTACTGCATCATCTGCTCTGTGAAGACACACATTTTGTGGTTAGGAATTGAGTGAAATTGAAGCTAGTGAGGTGGAGTGAGGGAGTCCAGTTAAAGCAGTTTTCATTTCAGAGGCACTGACACAAAGTCAAACATGCTAAACCAGCCAGTTCCAATTGGATGAACATGACTCTTGCTTGCCTTACACGCGTTTCATCACTCAGGAATATGTGGCACCGGGGTCGCCTTCAACGGAAATCCCTCCGATTGACGCGGACCACCTGGAGGAGTTTGTGCTGCGGCCCGCTCCTCGTGGCACTACTGTCAAGTGTCGCATCACCCGCGACAAGAAGGGAATGGATCGTGGGCTTTACCCTACGTACTTCATGCACCTGGAGAAAGATGATGGCAGAAAGGTTAGAGGGGGAACAGAGAACTGGGGGGGGGGGGTATTTCTAGCTATTTCACAGGCTTGAAATACTTTATTTTATCATCAAATAAACAAAGAACAGAGGTGCCAGTATTTTTGTAATGCATAGGTGTATGCGCAGATCGGTACCGTTCTCTTCTCTGTTCTCTCCTCCATCAGTTTTTCCTTCTGGCTGGGAGGAAAAGGAAAAAGAGCAAAACGTCCAACTATCTGATCTCTGTGGATGCCACCGACCTGTCCCGCGAAGGAGAGAGCTTTGTGGGGAAGCTGAGGTAGATGTTTTACATACACACACACACAGACATCCTCTGCTCATGGGCAGGAAAAAGGGCTTTTGTTGTCTCATGCGTTTCTGTCTTACAGTTTTATTTCCCCTCCCCTTTCACTTTCAGGTCCAATCTTATGGGGACAAAGTTCACTGTGTATGATAATGGCACAAATCCTACCAAGAACCCAGGAACCCTCTTAGAGGAGAGCAACACACGGCAAGAGCTGGCTGCCATATGCTATGTGAGTCACACAATCTCATACACACTTAATAATAAACATTATCATAATTACTTTTTTTTAAATAATTTTTTTATAATTAATTAATAATAAGCCTACAAAAAACATATAGCCATCATCAGACTTACAGTACACATACACAACAGTCATTGCAGTGAATTGATTAGCATTTTGCATGATGACATAATGTAGAATGTTATATAATGGATTTCTCTTATTATAGGAGACCAACGTTTTAGGTTTCAAAGGGCCTCGTAAGATGACCGTCATCATCCCTGGGATGAACATGAACTTTGAGCGGATACCTGTCCGACCAACCAGCGTGAGTTTGTTTGGTTTGCCCTCTTTGTTAGATCATTAGTTTACACGTCTTCTGTCCGTTAAATATGTAGTCAAGAAGTGAATGGGAAAGAAGCTAATTATGCAGACGACCTGAAGGACCCTGAGAAATCCAGATGGTGAGCACCGTTGTGCCCTTCTGTGTCTGCAGGAGCAGGACACCCTGCTGGGGAAGTGGCAGGGCCGTGCGCTGGACAATCTAATTGAGCTGCACAACAAGGCACCCGTATGGAACGACGACACGCAGTCCTACGTTCTCAACTTTCATGGCCGAGTCACCCAGGCCTCTGTCAAGAACTTCCAGATCGTCCACGACAATGATCGTGAGTTCCACCTTTCCAGTAACATTTTGCTATTTCAGCTATTTACACTGGTGAAACCCATTAATGATTATTCAGTACCACTCAGTAGATTTGAAAATGAGAGACTGATGAGACATTTTTCTCCTTTGTTCTCTTATCGAGTCTCTTTATCATGTTCCTCTCTCTACAGCGGACTACATCGTAATGCAGTTTGGCAGAGTAGCCGAAGACGTCTTCACTCTGGACTATAGCTATCCAATGTGTGCTCTGCAGGCCTTTGCCATTGGCCTCTCTAGTTTCGATAGCAAACTTGCCTGCGAGTGACCCTTCCACCCACAATCACACAGTCACACACCTTTTCTCACCTATACAAACACATCCACCATTAACAAGTGAACCCCGCCCACCCTCAGGACAGCTGTGTTTGTGTGTGTGTGTGTGTGTGTGTGTGTCTGTGTGTGTGTGTGCATGCATGTGTGTAAAATGCTCACCAAACTCATTGCTGCTACACAGTAATCTCCCATGCTGCCCTGTCTAGTACCTTGCGGCTAGCACTACACCCCTTTAGAAGAAATAAATTCTTGTCCTTGCGAACTTCTCTGTGATGTTCTGCATTCAGAGGGACCAGACATTGAATCACTGGAGAGAAGTGAAATTTGAATCAGCATTTTTTTTAAAAGGAGAGAGAAAAAGAAATGGCCTCCTTGAAGTGAAAACTATTCTCTGGACACCTTATTTTCTGAGTGTGCCTCTGTGTAAATGTGTGGGTGAAACGAATTAGCATAAGGTCTTTAATACTGTATGTCTGTGTTTGTTGTTGCTGCCGCTGAAGTGGACAACTGTAGTCAATGTTGTTTTTATTTCCCCAACAATTTGGTCAGCCAGAGGAAAAAAGGGAATGGTACTTTGCTGTGCACCAGTGCTATAGCTTGCCTGGACTGACCCTCTGTTGGGACAATGGACAATGATCTGGTCATGGAGCAAGTCTTAGTGGTCTCTTAACATTTCATTTTGATGTTCAATAGTATTCAAAACAACTTTTTTTGTATACTTGGATTTTATTCATTGATGTTATTCTAGATTTCGCGTGTGTTCTCTTTTGCATTTTATCTGTGTTAACACTTGCCAGTAGTGCAAATATTTCTTTCAGTTGCTTATTGTGATGCCTGCGTCACTTTTCATGACAGACGGAGCACAGTTTTGTTACCTGTAACTGTTCAATTAGATGAGATGTTGAATGTTCAGACATGTTTGCACCCTCAGAGTCTTTTGGAGTACTCTGTACGTGAGAGTTGGTGATAATGACTAACTGAATCATGCAGAAGAGAGATTTCAAAGGAGTCTTTGACACACACTGCACACTGACATAGATTTACCTGGCAACTCTTGTGTGACCTTCCTATTTTACCTTTCTTGTTTAAGAAATGTTTCTTTTTTTTTTGTGGTGTGTTGTCAAAGTAAGATGTAACTGGAGTTGTGATGTTCTTTCCCAGCATGCACTTTCGTTTCCTCTCTCACCCAGTATCTTGTGCTCCCTGTTAGCTTCCC
This sequence comes from Tenualosa ilisha, assembly GCA_015244755.2. Taxonomy (NCBI): domain Eukaryota; kingdom Metazoa; phylum Chordata; class Actinopteri; order Clupeiformes; family Clupeidae; genus Tenualosa; species Tenualosa ilisha. Next base: position 2,387,667 of record PYXC01001308.1, on the reverse strand, counting down.
AAGGACGCTTTGAAAACAAACCCAATCCCATGACATGCACAAAACAAACAGAATTCTGTCAGTATATTTGTAACATTGCCTTAATATTTAGAACTTTTATTACGCTGTGTGTGAAGGTCTTAACTAGAGGATGGATGAGTTTGAATTGGTATGACTGGAGAAAGGTGTTGCATCTTAATGGGAGGTTTTGTGTGTATGCACAGACCATGTCTTGGGACATGCGTTCCTTCGGTGTCTAACTATTATTATTACTATAACTATTTCAGGCAAAAAAATGAGGGTATGTGGACACACAAGATCAAAAAGTCTACTGGCTCAGTAATGTGGATTGCAAAGTGTTTTTGTGAGTGTTTTGTGTTGATTTTGTCTTATGGGCTGCGTCTCACTAGCCAGTCATATACTGGATATCAATGGAGTGCTTATTTTTCCATTTAAATGAACTGTTATTAAAAAAAAAGAAAATGGAATTTGCACAAAATAACAATTATGGAAAAATAATCTCTTATCTTGAAGCATAACCAGGGGAAATTAATGTAAACATCAGCTTTAGCTCAAAGGACGAAATTTTATTATATTTTTAAAAGATGTTATTGTTTTACAGTCATTTGTAAATATAATGAATTATGTCATGTGAAAAGTCCCATCTGTCTTATCTGTCTGTTTTTTTTAAATACAAAATCTTTCTGCATGGAATGTAAAGCTTCATGTGTTGTTATGGGATACTGGATGTAGAACACTTTCTGTGTTTCTGGTACCTGAGAAAAAACCCATACAAATAACATCCCACAAAAGAACACAAAATGCAGCTGCTTAATTGCATTAACTTGATTAGATATGTCTGCATGCAACTAAAAATACATTTTGTAAATTTGACCCCACATTTTAAAAATCTATTTATAGTGTAATTTTGGTATGGCGTACAACAAGTAACATTGAAAGAAATGTAAACAAGATGATATTATTTAAATGTTTAAAGTGTCTGTCTTAAGGCATTAAAATGTTATAAAGCGCATTTATGGTTTCGAAATATTATATGTGACTTGTACTATGCCTCTCTGTCACATGTGAGCACACTTATGGCTTCTGAATGTCATATGCAACCCATACAGATGCAGTTATCACATGTGATCCACTGAGGTCACGCACAACTCTCTCGGCTCTATTTTGAGCGGGCATAGTTTACAGCCCACCCAAAAGTATGGGTACACCTTCTCAGCAAAGCTGTGCTTGAAGGTGTAGATGGACGTTCCATCTGCTGCATCCGAGAAAGCCACCCGGCCCCTGTCGTAGTCCAGCACCACACGCACCCTCTGGGGCCTCTTCTTCAGGTTCAGACGGGTCAGCGGAGATGTGCCAGCAAAGTACATTTTGTGGTAATAGTAGACCGACAGGTAGCCGTTCTTGAGCACCGATGACACCTTCTCCTTGCGCTGCACCCACTCTTTGGCTACACCCAGCACCCAGGCTGTGTTCTCACCCACCTCCACATCCCAGCAGTGGCGGCCTGAGCTGAAGCCTTCGGAGCCCAGCACGGCTGTGTCTGGGCAGAAGCGCTCGGGGTTGTCAGGCAGTGCCTGGCGGGCCTCGCCGTCCCTGACGCTGGTCAGACTGTCAGACAGGATGAGCCAAGGTGCAGCGGTGTTGGGGTCCAGAGTAACTGGAGCTGGGAAAATAAGAGAAGAGAGAGTGGGTAGCTAGTGCTGAATGTGCCCTCTGAAATGCTGGTATATTTCTAGACAATATTTCAGTCCCTGTACTATGCATGGTCAGCCAATTAAGTGGATTTAATAGACTTCCTGTTACACCACAGCTAATGCTGATGCCACCATATATACAGTCATTGGTTACCACTTCTGACTTCAGAGTGTGTACTACTGATTTTTGATTGACAAATTTGATTTTTTAGGTACTCACTGTACTTCACCACGTTGAGCATCTTCTCCCACACCCTGAACTTGAGTGAGCCTAAATAGCGGGCCACATTGATGAGCGCACCTGGGTTCATGGTTGGCTCTGGAAAAGTGCACTGGGCCCTAAAATGGAAATTCAGTTTTTTAGTGCAAAGGTCTTTTGAAAGCCTTATCAGGCTAATAGTAAATTCACATGATCTTACCTCAGTAATGTTTTCTTGCATTTCTGAGGGAAAAAGACACGTAGCTTCAGATGGTAAAATGGTTGTATATGGCCTAGTTGTAGCGCAAGTAGGCCTACTTGAAAAAAATCTTAGAACTTACATGAAGGATTGACAAATTTTCCATCTCCATTTCCTCCTCGATGGCTTTAATAGTATCTGAGAGGGCGGTCATGTTGCTAGCTACCTCGGCCACCTTCTCGCTCATCTGTTGACTCTTTCTCTCCTCTTCTCTCCTCAGCGCTGAAAGGCGCGCCGCTTCCTCCACACGCAGAAAGTGGTGCAGCTTCTCGAACTCCTCCTGGATGCTCGTGGCCGTTTGCTGAGCCTGGGCCTACAGAAACCCAGAAACAACATGGAGGTCTGTCTACGTTGTTGTTTTAACATGTATGCTACTTTCATTCAAGAAAAAACCTAACCTTTATGTGTTCCACCGTGCTTTCAAAGCCACGTTTCATTTTGTCAAACACCTCCAACTTCTCTTGTAGTGTGTTCAGAGCAGACCTCATCTCCTCCTGAAAATCATTGTTAGGAATACAGGCAAGATTTTTTGGGTGTGTCTCGATAAAAGGAAATGAAAAATCCACAAAAACTGTAAAGAAAATCAATCCTACACACCTTAATGTCAACAACGGCCTCTTCAACAGGGCAGCACTCGTGGTTTTTGTGTTTTCTTGAAGTGTGACAAACGACACAGATTGGCTCTCGGTCGAGCAAACAGAATAGCTTTAGTCGCTCTCCGTGATATCGACATAACTCCCCTGGCTCACATTCCTCGCGGATGTCTGAGGGCACGGAGACACCCTCTTCAATCAACGTGTCACACAGGTTTTTCAGGGTCAGACTGGCCACTGGTTCGTCCAGGGACTCAGTTCGACAGAGTGGACAGCTTCTAGCTGCGTGCTTCTGACCCCAGTACTTCTGCAGGCAAGTGGAGCAGAAACTATGACTGCACTTTAACACGACGGGGTCTCTGAATATGTCGCAGCAGATCGGGCAGGAGAGGTCCTCTTCTGACAGGGGCAATCTGCTTGCCATAACTACAGCACAGGCGGATTCTGTTGCGGAAAGTAGAATAAAACCAAAGTTTACGTCAAAACAACCAACAAACAAGATTAGCCCAGAGCTGGCCACCTAGCAAGTCCAACCTTATCACTTAGGTGTGAGTAGCCTACTTCCACAACTGTACTGACAGTTATCTACAAACTCTGTACAAGTTATGGGCACAGGTTTCCGTTCGCTACATCGGGTTAAATGCAGTTTCCCCACATAATTCATCTGTGTTTTGTAGCCCACTACTTACCTTAGTCCCCGTTCACAATGTTTACAAAAACGTCATTGGGTGAAGTCTGACACATACTTCCTATTTCCTGTTTAAGAGACCTCCCCAAAAAGGTTGCCGTTGGATTGTCAGGACTGAACCAGACATGAGCACACCCTCCTTTTGCTGTCTATCCTTTAGACTAGCCTTGGGAGAATTGGGAGAAGGAAACAATATGTATAGAAACAAGCGTAATTATTGCTACGTAGTTTTTTGTTTATTTGCTGATTAGATTTTATGTTTGTTTATTTTCACAAATCCAAGTCTTTCGTCAAAAGTAGCATTTTGCTGTTTTTGGACCTGTCCATCAGGTCAAGGAAAAAAAACTGAGTCACATGTGCCACGCCACAATACAAACTGTGCACTAAGCGTTCTGTCACCATCTGGTGGAAGAAAAGTTAAATTAATTTCAGAGCCGTCTCTAGACTTGCTGCTCTAGGCTAGATGACATTTTTTGCGCCCCCTGCCCCCTCCAAAAACAAAACAGCTTTGAACGTTTTACAAATCACATATATCACAAAAGTATCAAACTACAATTTCAGCTCAACTCTGTCTCCAAGGACTGAAAGCAATTAGGCATTGGCCCCAATCTTTAATTGAGTGCATGTCTGACAATAGGATATGTGCCCTATGCTTAAAAACCCATGATTTGACTTGTTTACACTCAAAACATCTGCATTTGCACTTTAAACTGACAAGGGCCACAAACCACAAACATGGCCATACCTTATCACCCCAAAAAAGAATTTACATGTTGTGTGAACCTAAGACACCAAAATGTATCTGACCAGATTTCCAACACATATTGGCTTATTGTGAGTGGATGCATTGAGTTTCAAATGTGCCAACAAACATAGGCCTATATGGGTGTGCTTAGGTGTCAGTGTGCATTAGAGTTAGTATGACTTGTGAACATTTAGCGATCACATTTGTAAAGACCAGCTTGGGAAATTCTTACTTTCCTAAATGCTGTGTCTTCTCACTAAATAAGCCTCTGAGCTCAAATAGCTAGCTGAAGAGTTCCTTTTCACCAACTTGTGAATGTAGATTCTCTTTCAATGTCTTTCTTTAGCGAATTACCAATTACTACCACAAGGTAACAATCTTAAGAGACCTAAGTGCTTTCTCTTTCCTGTGCACGAATGTAACACCTGTTGTAGAGTTTCGTGAATTCTCTATTTTTGCTTTCTTTTGCAACCTCCTAACTTCAATGGGATATTCTTTCTGAAGTTACATTTAAATTCAACAAAAGCAAACATTCACTGTGATTAGCTGTTTTGTCTGTGAAACATGTTAATTTCACAGGGAATAATCTGTATTCAAAAGATATAGGCAATTACCGTGCTACCTGACTGTAATGTAATTTTTTGCATATGCCTGCCCTGTTACCCTCCACACAAACTCCTCCTGCGTTAGTACTTTGATTTTCGTAAATCAGTTAGCCAGGTAATAAAACCCGACCCTTGTTCTACACCTTCATTTTCATACAGAGGGTCGATTGCTTGTTTGAGGTGTTTAAGTTTAAAAAGATTGGATCAGCCCTTGCCTGATAGCTTGCCTTGACTGATAGCATTCTAGCTCTGCATTCATAATGAACAGGTTAAAATGCCTCCTGAGACAACAAGCTCAATGGGATTAAATCCAGACTAGCACTGTAGGGAAATGATAATCAAGCGGAAGTGCTAGGAAGGCATGACCAGGCTATGAGTCAATATACAAAAACAATTAATCACAGCAAATATTTATTGGTTCTTGGTTTCACTTGATAGCCCTGGTTTAAATGTGTTAGCATCAGACCCAAAGTCTGCTCACTTACATGTTCAGGTTACATTAAAATAGATTTTATGAACAGATTTTGCTGCCATTTGAGCTAGCAAGTAGGCTGCTGTACAGTATGTTTATAGACATATCCTTATGAAAGAGGTTGTTATCCCATGCACAATGTTAAGTCTAGGTCAGTTTGTGCTTTCTCCTGGATAGAGAGTCATTGGCCAATCAGGGTCTCCACTACAAAAGTATGGAAAAACTTTTTCTTTGAATTTGGAAGTGAAGCTATACAAGGTGTAGTTCTTATGTGGGTCACAAAATTGTCCCTTGTCATAGTCCAGCCATACTCTAATTATCCAAGGCACATTAAGCACAGCTATTTCTGTGTGTCTTCTCACGCCTGCTCTGTATACACCATCACTGAGACGTATACTCCAAAATCGACCTTTAGGCTCCATCATGAGAAGCATCTTCCGGTCCACATTTTCTTCAACCACACCAACATAAAATCTCTCAGGGTTATCTGGAAGCGTCAGTCTCTGGTTTGAATACTGGACAGCTGTGCAGCCCTCTGAGATGGTGAGCTTGCTGGAGGCAGTGAGGGGGCTGAGTGTAACTGGAGCTTTGTTGAGAAAAAGAAATGCATTAAAATGAGCAATCTATTTTCTCTGTGGTTGAAAATGATTTTTCAACAAAGTGCTCTTGGGTCATTTATTCAGTAAACACTGTAATTAAGCCATGCCTGAGAGATGATACAAATTATATTTAAGGATGGATCTGCTGGAGCATGTAGATCTTTGTTTTTATTTCACTGTATAAAGAAAACATACTTAGGTTTGTGGATAAGATCTTTCAATTGTGCCCACACTGTAAACAGTGAATCAGGGGGAGTTATGTCTTCACAGTGGACCTTTGGCACCGTGCCCACCGGTTCCATGGCACTTTTTTGAATTCTGGAATAAGGAATAGGCTATTTGTCATGAACCAATATTAAAATCAAATGAATTAAATGAATTGGCATTAAAATCAAATTAATTAAAATTTGGATAGATAAACACTGCCTCACCGTTCATGGCTGACTCTCTGTAGTTCTGAAAAAAAAAACAAAAAACTACAGTATATTTACTGTATGTTTTGAAAATTCGTCCAATTTAACATTCACTTTCAGAGAAAGGTACTTTAAGAGATAACTCTGACATAGGCAGGAGAAGGTACATTAAAAAAAATCTAGTGGGACTTCATGCAGGACTGAGACTCCACCTGTAAGAATGCAGTGTCTTCCTCTTCTATTTCCATTTGAATGGTATCTGAAAGGCTTGTCATCTTCTGGTGTAATTTGGCCAGCTTTTGTTGCACTCCACTGCATTTTCGTTTCTCCATTTCTTGGAGAGTTGTGATCTATTTTTCCTCCTCATTATGTAAAAACTAGTAAAACCTCTGAAATCCTCTCCTTACCTCTTGTTCTACAGAGTGGGCTTGGGTCTGGTAGTTTAGAACAACATTAATGAATGTTGGTGATAACAAAATTACATTTGTAATGTTTTGGTTTTGAGTAACAACAGTATACACATACCTTTATCATCTTAATAACTTCTTCAGGAGCCTCTTTTGCTTTATTTAACACAAGCAGTTTCTTCTGTAATGTTTCTATTCCAGTTCTTAACTTTGGCTGAAACTAAGACAGTGACACTTTAGTAATAAAGAACAAGAGATGGACACTAAGACAGCTCCTAGAGAATTTTACCTTAAGATCTTGAGCTGCCTCTTCAATAGGAGAGCATTTGTGGTTGTTGTGTTCCTTGGAAACATAGCAGTTGATGCAAATGGGCTGATTTTCCCTGAAAGCAGAACAGTTTCAATTTCTCTCTATGTAGGGAGCAGACATCACTCTGTCTTGTGGAAAGATTGTGAGTTTTGAACGACTCACAGAGTCTTTTGAATGCCAGACTGAATGTGGGCTCCTCGAACAAACACTCCTTCCTGCAGACAGGACATGGCAAAACGATCAGGTCCTTCCAATACGCCTACAAGCACTCCTGACAGAAGCTGTGACTACACTTCAAAGTCACAGGGTCCTTGAAGATGTCATAGCATATTGGGCAGGTAAGATGAGACAGAGTAAGTTGGTCAGCCATGAGGAAAGACTGTTGGCGCTCTTCAGTTTTGTACTTTGGTAAATGTCACGGTTTTAGTTTCATTTACTGTGAAACCTGTTTTTTACATTGTTATCAGCTCTATGCAGCCAGAGCCTAGGATGACTGAACAGAACTAAGAGCCTCCAGTTACACAATACAGAGATCCCCAGAGTTCATTATAATAAAAAGCCAGAGTGGTCTAAAGTTTAAATCACTCAACTTTATTGAACTATGTCTATGTAACTGTAAAGCAAACTTTGAAGTTAACACTGATAATACTGATATATATGAATATATATAATTATATATACACACACATACATGCATATACATTCCAATATTAGCTTTGATATAATAATTTACCAATGTAATATTATGAGTCAGGCGAAGAATGGTGTGTGACGCTGTTGAAGGGAAGGGACATTCTCACCATCATTACAACAAATGGACTTTTCCTGTTTTAGTCGCATCCTGCACATTTCTACACCATTTTTACACTTCAGTGACAGCTGCACAATGTGTACCTTTGTAACATTTTTGTACCTTTTTAGTTTAGTAAGCTGATGTATATGTCTTGTGTATGCAATTGATGCTTCAGGGTGCCTTCGTTTTAAATTTATCTATCTAGATATCTGTTACTTCTTAGGTTTCATTTGATGGTCCTGGTCTAAATGTGTTAGCGTTAGACCTTGACCCTACTACTACTACAAGATGAGGTTACTTTAAAACAGACAACTTGAGATTTTGCCGCAATTTGAGCTAGCAAGTAGGCTGCTGTGCAATCCACTTCTGAACATATCCTATTATAAAGAGATTTTATTATCCCATGCACAATGTTAAGTCCAGGTCAGTTTGTGCTTTCTCCTGGATAGAGAGTCATTGGCCAATCAGGGTCTCCACTACAAAAGTATGGAAAAACTTTTTCTTTGAATTTGCAGGTGAAGCTATACAAGGTGTAGTTCTTATGTGGGTCACAAAATTTGACAAGTCCCTTGTCATAGTCCAGCCATATTCTAATTATCCAAGGCACATTAAGCACAGCTATTTCTGTGTGTCTTCTCACGCCTGCTCTGTATACACCATCACTGAGACGTATACTCCAAAATCGACCTTTGGGCTCCATCACGAGAAGCATCTTCCGTTTTACATTTTCTTCAACCACACCAAGAGTCCATTTCTCACTGTTCCCAACCTCAACATCCCAGCAATGAAGGCCTGAAGTATAACCCTGCAAGCCAATAACACCAACATGAAACCTCTCAGGGTTATCTGGAAGCATCAGTCTCTGCTTTGAATACTGGACGGCTGTACAGCCTCTGACACGATGAGATTCTTGGATGCGGTGAGGGGGTTGAGTGTAACTGGAGCTTTAATGAGAGTGAGAGTAAAGGCATTGAAATTAGCAAGGCGTCAATATTATCTTTGGTTTGGCTTAATGTTGTTTTACAACAAACTGCACTATGATCATTTAATCAATAAATATGATTTATGTGAGTGACCTGAGTATAAGCTGTCATTAGATCATTAGATTACAGAATTACAAAATGCCTAGTATTACACAAGTTTAACATCCATACCACACAATTATGGACAATGAATAAAAAATAGTAGACATGTAATTATTTTTAGTCCAGATTATGCCATATGAACAAAACATACGTTTTTGGATGAGATCTTTCATTTGTGCCCACACAGTGAACAGTGAACCTGGGAGAGTTATGTCCTCGCAACAGACCTTTGGCACTGCACATGGCTTCTCTGTGCTATTGTGAATTCTGGGATAAATAATATATTTGTTATTCATCACTCATCACATGAATACCAATAAAATGGAAATGATATTTGCTACACCTCCTTACCTTTCATAGTTGGAAGTGTAGTTCTAGGGAAAAAAATACAAACAAAACAAACAAAATAAACAACCAAGAATTCATATTCATATTGATAGGGCTGCACACTATTGCCATTAGCTAACTGCAATGGTTGCACTTCATTGTGCAGCTCACAGCTCTGTCCCCTAGCCCTTTGTAATTCGTATTACATCTCTGAGTTTTATTGATATAATCACAGTCAAGCTCATCTATCAAAAAAAGGGCAACTTTCTCCATTGTGCACCCAAAGAAACAGCCAAAGAGTTTTATTTTTGTTCTTTTTGTGTTTGTTTTAATCTGGAGGAGCTGGTTATGTAAATAGTGGAATTCAAAACTTAAACTTTACCTTCAGGAATGTAGTATCTTCCTGTTCCATTTCCTGAGTCATCGCTTTGATGGTATCGGAAAGTGCTGTCATCTTCTGATGTAGTTTCGTCAGGTTTTGTTCTAGTCCACAACATTTTCGTTTCTCCATTTCTCTGAGATGTGTGATCCATTTTGTCTCCTCAGTTTGTAAATATTGGTAGAACTTCAGAAATTCTTGTCTCACTTCTTGTTCAACAGATTGAACATGGGTCTAAGCATGTAGCATAACATACATAAATTTTGATCTTGTATAAAGGTATAGATAAAATTATGTTTTGGATTTGAATGAGTGCCAGATAGACATACCTTTATCATGTTGGTAACTTCTTCGTTAGCTTCTTTTGCCTTGTTTAACACAAGCAGGTTCTTCTCCAATGTTTCAATTCCTGTTTTTAGCTTTGGCTGAAAGGAATACAATAAATGTACATTTTGGTGAAAAGGAAATGTTTACTATCTAGACAGGACAAACAAGGATGCTACAGAATCTTGCATCATACCTTCAGCTCTTCTGCTGCCTCTTTAATAGGAGCGCGTTTGTGGTTGTTATGTTCCTTGGAAGCATGACAGATGACACAAATAGGCTGATTTTCCTCAAAGCAGAAAAGTTTTAATTTCTCTCCATGTAGGAAGCACATATCAGTTTTGAACGACTCACAGAGACTCCTGAAGGCCAGACTGAGGGTGGGCTCCTCGGACGAACACTCCTTCCTGCAGACGGGACACAGCAAAACCTTCAGGTCCTTCCAATACGCCTGCAAGCAAGCCTGACAGAAGCTGTGACTACATTTTATAGTCACAGGGTTCTCGAAGATGTCACAGCATATTGGGCAGGTAATATCAAGCCGAGTAAGTTGGTCGGCCATGGGGACAGACTGTTGAGGTTCTTCAGTTGTGGCAGCTGGTGAATGTCATGGTTTCATTTCCAGTGAATCCTGTTCATTACGCTGTGGCACAGGCCCGCCCCTCTCTTTTCCGTTCTACATAGCCTATGCTGTAGATGAAGTGTGCTGGCACTCAGTACATTCTTTCTTCTTCCTTGATATTACTAGTTGTGGACAAATCCTACCAACTCCCACCCGCAGATATTTTACGCCATCAAAATACCCTATTGAAATCGATTTGAAAGATGATGGAGTTTACCAGGAGAATAAAACCATCTTACTCGGATGAACACTGACTATATAGACGCTGTACACAGGTCTAAGCCAAATACAGTAACCATTTTATGCTAGCTTGAAACGGGAGATGATGTCTTATTTTAAGTAGTGTCATGGCATACACGTCCAATGAATGTTGAAGCTTTTATGGTTAATGGTAGGTTAATGCAAATTTGTCACTATTCATGCGTTGCGCTGACAAAATGAAACATAAGGCACTAAGTTCCAATGCAAAAAGGTGACCATCTAATAGGAGACACTGACAGCGCCACCCCATGTCCATTTCAGGTACCGTTACCATTTAAGTCCCGTTATTAAAATAGTTCGCCAGCCTACCCTTTTATCAGGCTTTTTCTATTTGTATGATCTTCAGTTTTGGTGATGTATTGTTTTCTAGTCCAAAATGTTGTTTTTGGATAAAACTAGATTTGTCTAGTTTTATCCAAACTAGGTTGTCTTTGTTTCATCTCATTATACTAGTATAAGGGAGGAAAAAAGTGCAGTGTGTACAAAGTCTAGCACAAAGACTGACAGGGACAGGCATAGGCTGTCTTTGTTTCCGTGTTCATGAGTTTCAGTTTAAGTGGAAAAACTGTTCTGGAGTCTGGTGGTCCAAGCCTTAAGACTTCGATATCACCGTACTTGCCAGATTGGCTACCTCTTCCCCAAGTAAGTGTTTCCCTTCTTCATTCTTGGTATATAACAAGCTTAATTTAGCATAAAATACAAGAATATACAATATGACATGTTTGGAATTGTCTATGGCCTAATAATTGCTCATTACTGTATATTACACTCACTAATTTTTTCTCAAATCTGTGTTTTTAAAGCTCTAATCCAGCATATTTGCATTTTGAAAAGAAAAGAAAATACTCTAATAGTGTCCCAACTAAAGTGATTTACAGTCATAGCATTACAGCATAGTTGTACATACAACACAGTTTATTTTAGTGGTACAAACATTTAAAAAAAAAATTAGAGACCTATGTTTGTCAGAAAGGCCCACAAATCATCTGTCTCTGGTTTCGAGACACTTAACACATGAGTTTATATTGGCCTTAGGCAGTGGAATCTGACATACCTGTATGCATTTCTGAAAGAATAAAAAACAAACTGTTATATAGGCATCCATATTTACGTCAGTATCTAAGCCATGTTTTAAGCTTAAAATACCTTGTTCCTTCTAATTCTGACATGACAAGCAACTTCAGTGCAGCTTACATCCATTATTGCCAGTTTAATTTAGTTAGCTGATTCATACCTGAGAAAAAAGGATGTTGGACTCCATATCTCTGTTCATTGTATTGCTGGTTTCTATCAAAGTTGCCATCTCTCTGTACACCTTTTCACTTTTGTTGCTCAGTCCCTTCAATATCTGCTCTTTCCCCTCTCTCAAGGCCACTAGCTTAACCTCTTCTTCCTTGCGAAGCAACTGCTGAAGTTTTTCAAATTCCTGAATTATCCGAACCTTGGAATATTGAGCCTGGTTCTGGAAAAACATATGGTTAGATGAGACTGGTGTACAAGGATAATTTGTCTTATCAGTAATTCTCCATAGAGCACATGGATGTGTATGGCTTTGTTTTTGTTTGCTCCAGGCTTTGATGAAAAGTGGAAATTAAATCTCTCAAACTTTGTGAATATCTCTTAACGAACTTAAATGCATTGAGATGTAGTGACAAATGATATAGAAGCATCCTGTACTTTCTCTAAACTAAATGCTTTAAAACTGCTGTGACAAGGTGGGAGGAAGTTCATCTTTAGATCAAACACAACTTTCTCAGTAGTAGAACATGCATGGTTTTTATGTATCTTTGATGTGTAGCAGATGACATAGATGGGCTGCTTGTCTTCAAAACAGAATCATTTCAGCTTCTCTTCATGCACGGGGCAGAGATGACCAGTTCTATTTTAACTTTTGACAGTCTCACAGAGGGCCTTAAAGGCCAGGCTTAGTGTGGACTCCTTGGACGAACACTCGGTCCTGCAGATGGGACACAAGCACACATCCAGGTCCCACCAGTACTTCTGGCCCTCCTGACAGAAGCTGTGGCTGCACTTGATTGTCACGGGATCAGTGAAGATCACATAGCAGATGGTACAGGTGAGGTTCTCATCAGGGTAATACACTTTGTTGTCCATTCTGGGCTCGTGTCCTCATTGACTCTGGCCAACTTGACTGATTTTATAGTCAGGTCCCTGCCTTTTTGAGCCCTGTAGCGTTTCTGTTTCATTTTCTCAGGCAGAGATTCACACAGCATGCCAGAGGTTCCCTCCTGGCAGTTGTTATGTGTGGAGGTGGAAAGTTTGGTTTCTAAGCAACATATTTGAAACACTGTAAGACTGTCACATGATGACAGCATGTTCTGAATTTCAAAAAAAAAAAACTGCTCCAAGGATTAAAGTAGCACTGTGTTTCTGTAGATGCTTTTCCAAATGAGTCTATCTCTTGATGATGACCCATCACAAACAAAGACAGTATCATGAAAATAAGATTAGAAAATTACCATGGCTCAGTGAATGTTTTCACTGGGTTATGTTTTGGTAATGCCCGACCAGGTACAACCTTCAGGTGCCATTGGACATTCATATAAAAAAGTAAAGATGAGACAGCTCAGTTATGAGGTGGAACAGGTCTGGGGTTTAGTCGATCAAAGAAATGACTGTTGCTGGTTTAGTCACTTGTTTGTATACAGGTGCCTCAAATTTCTCAATTAGGCTCTTGACTGAAAATGAGCACAGATTTATTTTTGACCACTTTTTAGTGAAAGTGTAACCAAAGTGACAAAGCATAATAATAACAGCCAAAACACAGTCCTTCTCAAGTAGCCTCTCACTGCAGTCTGTAGGATGGCCAGGTTGGAAATCCAACTCCAGTGTGCAATTTTCAGTTATTCCAGTAACTCCAGAAACCGCCACTAGATGTCAGCAGACATCCATACAACCTCACAAAAGTCTCACTTCATGCTTGTCTACACAACTCAACCCCACCCTAATGTACTGGCATAAATCTGCTAATGACTAATGTATAGTGCTAACAATACTGAACAGCTAAGGCAAAATCAAACACATTCTTATTAGATACAATGAATACAAATCCTTGTTGATTTGGAAGGACATGCAAACGTATGGAAATGACAAAAAGGGCATCCAGGGTTCATCCTGCACTGTAAGGTGCTTCTGACTGAGCGCTAGTGGCATCTTCCTTTTTAACTTTGCACAAAATGCTTTGGAATAGATGGAGGAAAATAGAATTCTATGTCTGTGCTGCCCAAAACTGACCTTTAATATCCCCTTTCAAGCCTGAAAAACAGATTAATATTGTGGAGAAATCGATATTTATCCACAGCATTCTCAGATGAAAATGCTGCAATGTTACGTGCTCCAAACAAACTTTAGTGGTTAGAAGACGACATGGAACACTTCAGGCCACTGACTTTCAGATGGATTTTCAGATTTCCTGTGTTTGGTCAATATGCAGTCACCTATCATCTGCTGGCAATACGCATCGACATTTTTGAAAGCTATTTAAAATTTAACACTCGTGTCATATCATTAAGCGGAGACTAGACACACAAAGTCCTTACCTAATCAAACACTGAAGTGCAGGATGTGGAGGAACTGCTATTCTGTGAATTATTTGACTCACTAGGTTTACTCATGCCACAAAAAAGCAAATGTCACTCCAGCTTTCTCTCTCCATTGTGTGTGAACTGGACCTCATTCTTTGCAAGGTTTCCATGGATGAATCATTACAGAACCAGCAGTTTCTACAGACAAACCTTCTCGGAGCATCACATGTGTATTCATCAAATGTTTTGAAATGAGCAGAGTGTGGTACAGCTTGTATGTAAACCTGACCAGTGCTGTGTATATGGAAAATCAGTTAAATACAGAATGGTTTGTCAAGAGAAGTCTTTTGTTTATATGCATCTGACTTTCATGACAAAGTCAGTGATTAGTAATTTCAATCATGAGAATGACCTTGAGAGGCTATTACATGAGCTAGAGTTTCTCTGTAGACACCTATGAATAGTTTCTACTCTCACCTGTGGCAGTCCAATCAGACCTCCACTACACACATATAGCTCACGTCCTCACAAAGCAAAACATATAGGCCACAACGACATTACGCTCATAGGCAGGACAGAAGTAGAAAACAAACTGGATAGCAAAGGGAAACTGTAAATGGAAGTAATGAAACTGAAGCCCTTTTTTAACAGTGATGCCATAACTTTTTGTCAATTTATTGACTATTCGTTTATCTTTTTATTGCTGTTTATTTCTCTCTTCACCAATGTGTGGCAGAGTAATGTGGTAGAGTCGCTCATGTCAAAAGCAATCTGCCTTTAACTAAATCAGAGGGATCTCAGCAGATGGATAAGGCTTGTGTGATCATGCAGTAAGTCTGATCCAACTTCAATTTCAAGTGGAGAACGGAAAAGAAGTCTTATAAACAAATTAATTATGCCATGTCAACAAATTGTTTTCATGCCTTTCACGTAGCAGGTGAAAACTCAAGCAACTGGAAAGGAACCTCCAGCATATTCTATTTCAGTGGATGCTTTCATTTCAGCATTTCACACATGATTTGAGGCCCCCATTTCAATTGGATTAAATGCACAATTTCACTCCACCAACCAGGGCTGCTTACTAAGTACCTGTGCCATTGATCCCCCTCCCTAACTGTAAAGAAGCTCACTGGATTGCACTCAGGTGAAGGATGCATTAGTGCCCTGGGCAAAAAAAAAAAGAGAAGGAACAAGATAATGAAGAAGAAGGCAACGTTATGAAGTGCACTAGACACCACTTTAGAGGCTATATTTGAGGTCAGTTGCCTATTATAATGAGTAAAATGACTAATGAGCAAGCATTTGTACACACACACACACACACACACACACACACAGTTTCTCCCCTTCTGTGTCCTTATTGCCACCTCAAGACACCAAGCTGGTGGCGGTGTAGGGAGATGAGATGATGAGGTGGTGTAGCTGGTCTCATTTGGGGAGGCCTAGTGGAAAGCCTGGGGCTCAGACTCCTCCTTGAGGCGGCTGGAGGGGGGCCAGCTTTCTCAGCTGCTTCCAGAGAGGGAGAGAGAGCGAAAGAAAGAGAGAGAGAGATGGAGGAAGAGAGAGAGGGGGAGGAAGAGAGATAGATAGAAAGAGAAAGAGAGGGTCGGCAGTCATCACACCCCTCCACATACTCCAAATGGAGTTTAAAGCAGCAACATCAATTCAATAACCCAGAGTTGACAGGACGGCGCACATTCACTCCACATTCACTCAGCCCATTCCCTTTTTTCTTCTCTCCTCTCGTGAAAATCCTGCAGCGAGCTTGCAATTGAGAGAGAGAGACGAAAGAGAAGGGATGATGTTCTCTGGAGATAGTTTTGTACTCTGCAATAAACTTTCCTTTCAGCTGGGTTGCTGTACCTTGAGGTTAGAAATCTCTTTTTTGGGAAGTATGAGCCTCTCAGGAGCTTCTCCCCCAAATTATTGTCAGAAAACACCAGCAAACGTAACTGTCTGTGTTATAGATGGTTGATTTGAAAGATTCTCTAAAACTTTTCCAGGGTCTTTCTACCAATATTCTGTGTCCCTGCTATCAGCTCTCCCAGGTATGGGAGCTGTGGGTATTTAATCTTGCTAGTTCATTGTAGTCAAGAAAGAGAGCTCCCGAACTCATAAGGATCCAGGGTGTCAGTGATTCCTTTTTGGTGCCAGTTCAGTGCTATGAACGTTTCTCTAGAAGATGGTTTTCGCTACAGTTAAAAATGGCCTTGGACACACTGGTATGATCTCACACTTGTTACAAAATGGTGATTTTTTGGGGGGGTTTTGTTGTGTAATGAATTTGCTATTGACCTCTTTGAAACTGACTAGACTTGATCAATCAAACTTCTCTCTTGGAAATCTTAATGTACACAGGTACACAGTCCAGGACACTAATGATTTCCATCAACACAGTCTTATCTATGGATACATGTGTGTATCACTCCTTCAAATCTAATTCAAATAGGGCCAAAAGATGGGTTATGCACAGTAGAAATGGTCTGTATTGAAGGATACAGACCTCAGCTGAAAAGACCTTGCTTTCTCTGGGTCTTTTCAGAAACTTCACACTTCACAAGAAGTGTTGCATGTGAAAAGCGCCTTTGCGTTCACAATAGTTGTGGGTTGATGAGAAGTTTAAGGCTGCATGGTCAGCTGTTTAAACCATGAAGGCCATGTTCACTGTGGCAGAGACACAAGCATTGAACTGTCCGTCAAACCAGTAGATGGGTGATTGTTTTTTTCCTTTTTCCTTTAGTTGTCTGGCAATTCAAGGTGAGAGAGCATTGACTTTTCTACACTCTGTGATGATACTCCATTGGACTTAATTTATTTCTTCTTATCATCATGTGAGCACACATAATATATACCTTAGCACTCTCCCACGGAAAGCTATTTAAGACATTTGTAGCTTAAGTCATTTGTAGTCTTTTTTTGAGACTCTGCTCGTTTATAATTGAATACCTGTAGAAAGAAGCCTTTGTTCTGTGGTGAGGATTAGTGGAGAGAGGAACAGGCCAGAGAGTCCAGAGTGACTTCTCAGTTCATCTCTTTGATTGAGTCGAAGACAAGCTGTGTGTTCCGCGCTGAATGGGATCCGGATGCCGTCACTCGGGTAACACTCCATTGTCGTCAGGTCCCTTTCACCAGAACGGCGACGAAGACAGACGGAGACAAGAGGCCCGCAGCCGGGATACTGCACCGGAATGCAGTGTCTCATTCTCCAATTAGAGCTCAGAATAGCTAATGACAGGAGCTTTGTGCCTCGTTAGAACGAGACGGTGGTGGTGCACAAGCTCTTGTTTGACACCTCAGACAGCTCCGAAGCTCTGAATGTGGCATTAGAAAAATAAAGTTTACTGGGGTTAAGAACTAAGTGCTAATTTATAGCAGGAACAAATGTTTCTCATCTCTGGTTAGAAAGGTACAAAATGCTTTTGAATATGAAAATGTCTGAATCATGTTAATCGGTTTCTATAAACACAAGAAGAGGTTGAATTTTACGTCAGAAGAAGTTGAATCAGGAAAGGTCTAGAAACATGTTAGATTTCTTGATGCTGCACCATAGATTTATTATGTTGTTGGCACAGAAGGATGGACTGATTTTGAGTGAATGTCATATCTTCAAGAATGGTTGTTACAAGATCACATTTTTTTGCAAATCAGAAACATCTAAATTCACCTGTTACACGTTACACCACAAACTCCACACTCTTTATTTTAGATAGAGTGCTGTCAGTCATCCATACTTTCCCAGAAATTATCTTCTGGGAGGCGTAGACAATAATTCTGCTAGCGTGCAACCATTATAATTTGTGGTCAGTAATGCATTGCAGATTTGCAGATGAAAAGAGAAATACTGAAATTAATTTGCTTCTTTTAACCTTCTGTGAATTCAGTTTGGGTTACATTTAAATTATTATGGCTTAACAACATTGGTTGCATTAGCTGCCCAGCTGTGTTAGCAAGCAGCTGGTTTTGGGTTGTTTGGGGTAATCTCTGCTTTGCCATTAAATGCAAGGCAAGATGATGTGTGTATCCACTGCTCCTAACACCTGGCACATCAACATTACAGTCTTATGGCCCTGAAAAAGTAAGCCGGTAGACTGTGGTTCTTGATTCTGCTTACGGTGTATATAATCTCCTTGCCACCAGGATCAACTGCCTCAGTGACTTTTAAACTCTGTTTGGACTGTAGTGGACTGGTCAAGAGTGGGTGAGATGAAAAAGTGGAGAGAGGGAGAGAGATAGAGAGATAGAGGGAGGGAGATGAATGGAATGTAGCTGGGCTTTAAAAGTAAAGCCCTAATCAGCCATTGATCTGCTTCTGTGGGGGCCAGGTTCTGGGTAGGTCAATATAAAGTGGTGTGCTCTTCGATTTTGATAAACAATGATGTATGGTCGGCTTGGAGAGCGGGAAACGAGGCAAGATAATTGTTTTGTTGGTGTTCACTCCCCGTTTGGTGGACCCTAGTGAAGGTCATGCTTTATTGAATGTTTGGCAGCGCTTTTATCCAAGTCGTGCTGTTATGGATGATAGCATTATTGATTATAGTGATTGCCCTGATCGTATTTTTTTTACAGGGTGTTCATGTGGCCCCATAAAGAAGCAACTCCACATTTAAATGAATTCCTCCAGTCAGGGTGAATTAAAACGCTACTTCATTGGTCCAGTGGGGGGCAAGACATTTTTTATAGAATATAATATACACAGACACACACACACACACGCGCGCGCACACACGCAGTCACGCAACAACTCCATTAGTACATTGTGTAAGTGTATTCAGAGTCGACACAAAAGCTTAGACACAAATAACATACCATAGATAGCCCCTCGACAGGAGACCACCCTCTACACACATACACACTCAAACACACACACACACATACACAGATGTTGCATGGAGATGGAATGAATGAAGGCAGACATCCTGACTGTCATTTGACTGTGATCCCCATCATTAGCCAGTGCCAGAATGCTGGAGGGCAGCTCTGGTCGATTCAGTTTGCTGCTCATACTGTGGACTGGAGAGCCATAATGTCACAGAAGTTACATAACCTCTATGCTGATGTAGCCTTTAAAGAAAGACTGCATCTCTCCCTCCTGCTCCCTCTTTTTCTCTCTCTTTCTCTCCCTCCATCTCTCCACTCCTAGGTACCCATGCGAAGAAAAGCCACTTTCTTTCGTGTTTTCTCGTCTCCCGTCTCTCTTTGGGTTTCATTACATGGATTACATTCGAGCTGTCCATCTGTCTGTCTCTCTGTTGGAGTGTGTGTTTGTGTTTGGGTGTGTTGGCCTGTTTGTTTACACACCATCCCGCAGCGGTCTGCCCTGTGTCCTCCTGTCTGTTTGTTGCTGGATGGGGTTTGGTGATGGGAGGTGGGGGGGAGGGGAGAGGGGGCCCGAGGTTCTAGAGGTCGGGTTGTGTCTCAGTCTCAGTGCCAGATGCAGGGCACCACCGAACCTTATTAGCGCTGACCTCCGGGCCCAAAGCACCAGGCAGCGGTCGTCTGCACGCGCCAACACATCCTAGTCTTCGTTAATGTAGTGTGTTTACATGCAGTAACAGCCTGCACTGGTACCAAAACATGATGTAGTACAGGACAAGTGTCTCCCAGAAACATAGTTCAACGAGTTGAACAAGTTCAACAACAACATTTTGGTGACTATGTCTTGACAAAAGGTTCAAGTTTTGTTTTGCTTTTAGTTTGACCTCTGTTTTTTTTAGCACATTTGAAATGCAGCCTGCAGTGCCTTAAAGGTAGGATTATTGTTTGTCTGTTTTGGCACACACTGATTACTGTTGTTAAGCAGCTTACTATGGTCAGCGTATAAGTAAACAACAATCAGGACAGCTGATCTACATTTAAGGTCATAGGCGCATACTGCTTTGTGTAACATACAGACCATGCTCTACAGACACACAGGTGTGGGAGAAAATGTCATCGATAAACTTGGTTCCTTCTAATCAAGAGAGAGATTAAGTTAATTCAGTCCATATTTTGTCACATTGTTCAATAAGAATTAATCCTCTTCTCCCACCCTCAAGCCTGAATGTCAAGTTTCATGTTGCCATGGAAATTAATGCATAGTCTCTGCAAGATGCAGTATTCAAAATTAGAACAGAGAATATGGCTTCATTAATAATGCATGTTCTTCAAAATGAGCACTGAACATTGCGATCAAACTTTAAACTCCTACTTAGTGAGAGCTAACTTTTTTATTCTTTGTAATTACAGCAGATTATGTGGGTTTACGTGGGAAGTAGTTCTGGTAGATTAAGTGTAATACCAGTCTACCTAATATTCCAAAATGCTGTAATTTTCCACTGTATCCCATGAAAATGAACTGATAATAAAACCCCATCACTGGAAGGTGTCGATGCACACAACTCACTTTCTGTATGAAAGTTAGCCACTGTAAGTAATGTGTTGCAGTGGGTTGCAAATGGGTTTGTATTAAGTCCCACTGAACTGTGAAAACAAACCCTCCAAGGAGAATCACAGATCTTTAAGTTGGACTGCTTTTGTCAATGTCATTGATTTTTCAGTGATTCTTTTTGGGATGTTGTCAAAGTAGCTGCACTCTCCACCCATCTGACTGAAACATCAGTTTCTGAGATATGTTACGAATTGCATAGGGCAACTGTATCAGACATGGTGAAGATTTCTGTTGTAAAACACATACAAGAAGAGAAGGAAACGTAATTAATTAATTAAAGAATTAATGTATGAGATAATGCAGGAAGAGAAAGAGAAAGAATGTATGATGGAATTGAGGGATAAAAAAACGCAAAGAAATCAAAAGTAGGATTGAGGCTCCCACTTAATGAATTTGGTCCAGTGTAGAATCAGAGAGCTACTTCCCTGAGACGCTCTCACCAGCTATGTTTGCTGATTAGTGGAAAAGCAAATAGACGGGAAAGTGTGTGTGTGTGTGTGAGCATGCCTCTGTACTTGTGAGTCAGAGACTTGAATTATACTACCGACATTTACCTCTGTGTAATTAAAATTATCGCTGTTAAATTAAACCAAAGGCATTATGGCATGAGTAATTGTAACTACAGGTAGAACGTCACACTTTAAGCCTGCATTGTGTTTTTGATGATAAGCAGACTCTTTCTACAATTAATGTAGTGTTGTCCTGGTACAACATACAGGACAACACTACATTAGACTACACAGTAAGAATTCAGTTAGAAGAACTTGCACATTAAGTGTCTATCCTTTCCTCCTACTCTCATATGACAAACAGACACACCACACACACACACACACACACACACACACACACCACACACACACACACACACACCCTGACTCGATAAGGTAATACTTGAACAACAGAAAACATGTTAAACATTTTGCGGTAATGATAGCCAAGCTAATATCCCACAATTGTCTTTCATATTCATGTGTTTACATGCACAACATGTGAGATGTGTGATGGTGGCGCCGTTGAGTGGCAGAGTTGCTGTTCGACAACCAGAGGGTTGCAGGTTCGGGCCTCACTTTGCCTGACCCCATCGAAGTGTCCTTAACCCTGAAATACCCCAAATACCCTAACCCTGCATGGCACTCTGCCACCGGTGTATGGATGCATATGGGTGAATGTGAGACATACACTGTAAAATGCTTTGAGCACTTTGAGTGCTTGTTGGATTAGAAAAGCAGTCCATGAAAGCCATAACCACGGTTAGCTGAGATGGAAAGTTCAGTTAGCCCCCCTGTTGGGGACATAGAAGATGTGGCTGTATTGTGGCCTTTTTCAGATCTTTACAATCGTCTGTCATCCTTTACAGTACAACTTCATTAAAGCTGTGGGGTTGCATTGTGAATGGCATAGTCTCTTGTGAATGTAATTCCCTTTGTAAAGTCTCTCCAATGTTCTCTTCCAGCATCACACATCTTGGCCAGACCTTGGCTTTTGTTGTAAAGTCTTTATATTTTAAAACACTGACCTGTATCCCAAGACAATGTGTGAGAGACTTGTGAGCATGTGAGTGAAACCAATTACACAGCAAAGGAAACAGAGATGGATAGCTCTTATTGCCCAGCTTACATTTCCGTGACTAATCCAGTCGCTTGAATGTAGATGTGGATTCAGTAGGGTGAAATACACTCAGAGCTCTCATCAATTACCTGTCATCACAGCTAAAGGCTGTATTACCCTGTCTGAAAGCAACATCACGTCCGTTAATTATTCTGGTGCAGACAGACATGGATGCCCTCTGTTGCCTTATCCTGCTGCCTAGGAACTGGTCTTATGACATCAAAATGGGAATAATTTTTCATTTCAAAAACAACAACCAAAAGAACAGTTAATTTGAATTTGTCATAATGCATCTGTGAAAAGAATGGAAATTATATTGATGTGAACAGGGAAATAGTCGTAAGCATTATAGACTGTAGTTAGGTGAGATGTTTGGTGAAGGTCTGAGAGCGATCATATGAATAAGAAAAGCAAAAGTCATTAAAAAACTAAAAGGTGTTATATATTTATTCACACCTCATCAGGTGTGGACAGATATATTCCACGGCATCAGCCAGTGCTTTTTCGCTATACCCAAGGACAAACAAAAACTCCCAAGTGTGTACAGCAGTGTGATCATGCACTGTGAATGTAGGATTCTCAGTGACAGACTGAAAGGTCTTTCCATGCCTGTGCAAATTCAACTGGCCTCATGTAATAGTACCAAAGATAGTTTAGGTTTTAGCCTGGTCATGCCTTCCTAGCACTTCTGCTTGATTATCATCTCCCTACAGTGCTAGTCTGGATTTGATCCCATTGGCTTGTTGTCTCAGGAGGTATTTTAACCTGTCCAATCAGCAAACAGAGGGAGGGGTTGCGAATGCAGAGCTAGAATGCTATCAGTCAAGGTAAGCTATCAATCACAGGTTGATCCAATCTTTTTTAACTTAAACACCTCAAACAAGCAATCCAGTCTCACTACTGCACGAAATGAAAGTGTAGAACGAGAGCCTGGTTTTATTACCAGGCTATTTAGGTTTAGGTTTGATCCACCAACTTTGATGATACTCACCAGCATTAGCCGTTCCAACCACATACACTGGCCATTGACTAATGCATTCAAACCCCTGACAGTACAAGCTGCTCTGGCTCCATTGCATGTTTTTGTGTCTGGTCCTCTAGTATCTTTTATAAGAGGCCGTTCACCTTTTATTTCCCTTTTCAATTTTTCAGTGCCAAATTGGCCCTCCATCAGTATCTGCTGGCACGGATGTTCTGTTTTACATTCCATGTTGTTCACTCTGCCATGAGTCTATAGAGCGGAGCTCCACGCACACAATAGATGTTTTGACCCCAGCCGTCTACGAGAGAGCTCTGGAGTGCCCTTGAGTTTGATGCAGTGCAGCGATGAGCCTGTGGCTCTGTACAGATGCACTTAGCAGACACTGACCTAGAGAGTGATGATATTCGCTGTGCAGGCTAAGGGAAGACGGGAGGGCAACCCTTCTGCTCACAAGATCAATAAATTAGAGATGGGTAAAGGCAATTATCATTGAGTGCCACTGCTCTCCTACAGCATTGTAACTTGCGTGGGAGCAATATTGCCTCTGTGATAAGTAGCAATATTTAGCCACAAAGTTAATGTATGTCAATTCATTTTGGCTATTGCCACTGCTCAGCAACATCCTGTTGTGGACAGTTTACACTATATGTAATGTACAGGCTAAATTGTAATTTCCCAAATACTAGCCACACCATGTATAAATTACATGGCAGTGTTTTGTGGGAAACCAATGTATTGTCCACACCGCTGTGTTAACCTCACTCATGTATTAACTACTTAAAATAAAGTTGTATTGACTGTCATTTACGGTAAGAAATCTTGCAAAATGTATATATTAACCTCAGTTAATAGTCTGTAAATTACGGTAATAGAACACAGTAATAGAACAAGAACAGTGTAAGTCCCCCTAAAATTAGTGTAGCCTAATCCCAGGTAACATATTGAAATGGGAGACTTGGCCTAATTGTGAGGTTTAGTAATACTGTAAGCAAAGCTTTGCTTGTTTGGAGAGTCCATCTTTACTGGAGCAAAGACTTGTAACATTAAGCTGAGCTGCAGCTCTAATTATCAACCAAGCTATTCCCTGATATATACTATATCATTAGTCTAGGAGCTATTTAAGGAAACATTGTTTAGTTCTTTCCCACAAATATTATTTTGGAGGAAGGCAGCCACATTCCCCATCACATTTGCATGATGGACAACACAGGTGCCAATTCTTGGCAAAAGAGATAAATCAAGCAATGTCCATCATAAATCCCATAACTATGACAAATCCTGCCCAAACAGTTCATGGAAGACTATTTGAATTGTGTGTTTTCTGTATTGAGTGGCAGATATCTCCAGAATGTCAGATTCAGAGGCTGTAGCTCATGTCATGTTAAAATAAATGACAAGAGAGAGTGCTAAATACATGAATGAGTCTAATTTCTCCCCACAGTAAGTGATGCACATACTTTATGGTCCACAGCTGATCCGCATCCTGATAAAACTCAAGCCAGTGGTGACATTAAGAGGTTTACCTCCTGCAAATAGTGTGGTTCACAATGATAAAACACGCTAGGTAAGATCAGGGATTAAACCATTTATCATAAAGGCTCCAACGCAGCTTTTCATAAAGGGTACAAAACAAAACAAAACAAAAAAGCTAGGATTAGAGCCTATTTCCAGTGACAGCAATGCGAATTGGGAAACATAAATCCATGTAAGAAAGGGCCAGGGCTCTGTATGACAGAGCTGTCTGTGGTGCAGAGGAAGCTTGAGGGGGCAGGTGATTAATAAAAACAAATGTGGAGCTGTAGCGTAAGAGGGCATCTGAGAGAAATGTAGAAATGTAGTCAGAGACTGTGTGAGTGGGGAAGATGTGTGTAGGGAAGTGTTGACTCCCAAATGCTAGGAGCAGCCGAGGGATGTCTGGGATTTGTTGTGTTCTCAGTCAGCAGTCAGGGGGAAAAAAACAAGACACGAAGCCCTCCAAAACATTTGCTGTTATGAAAAAAAAAAAGAATTCACACACACACTCTGTCACACAAATACACTCAGGGGTCTCCCGGTCTGCGTTAGTATTCCATTCAGTAGAAGAAAAGAGAAAGATGGAGAAGAATAAAAACCATCCTCCTCTCTTCAAACTATTTTAATAACCTCACCTAGGGTTCTATTTATTTGAAAAACGCCAATGCACTCATATGGATGACAGGAGAGACAGAGTTTTGAGCCGGATCAAGGCAAGTCTAGAGAAAGATCCCCGCTACGTGCACAGACTTAATCGCATCACTTCTGGGTTTCTCTCGGCACCCCAGGGTGCATATTTAAATGATCAACACTGACAGAAGACGGCATCTAGAATGCCAGGCCCTCGTGCTAGTCGAACTTGCCTCTATCTCAAGTACTGTAATACTTTTAAGCACAGTACTGATACTGCTACCTTGGACAGTGAATAAGAGAAAAAAAGAAAGAAAAAAAATTAAATGACAAATGGGGCTGATGTTTGCTTCACCTTTTGTCCCAGTGAAAACACAGAAACACACACACACACACACACACACAAGCACACACACACTCACACTCACACACAAGCACAGTCTGAGGGCGAGATTTTTTTTTTTGATTATTGTCGACTGCGGAAACACTGGGCTCTACACGAACCCATTAAAGAAAACACACACTTGTCATTTTTCAGTGATGAAATAACCCATTTCACATTAATGAGTTTTTCTTCAGATAAGCATGTGTCTGTGAAAGGCTTAGGGTGTCTGGAAAGAGAAAGAGGCAGAGGAAGACAAGGAGAGAGAGACAGAGAGAGACAGAGAGAGAGAGAGAGAGAAGGAGAGAGAGAAAGCATCTTTTCATTCTGCTGTTCCTGTGGCGGCCAGCCCTTCAGTTCAGTGAACCGACAGGCTCGTTTGACTCCCGCAGATTAATTGTCAGGCCTAAATTAAGTTTCCCTTCATGTAGTCGGCACCTGAAAACTCTGCTCCAGGGACTGGGTCGCTCCGTCACTCACATCGCTGGCACAACAACAGCAGTGACAGCACGGGGAGCGGTGAAGGCAGGCGTCAGGTGACAGAAGTTGTCAAAGCTCGCCTCCCCGTACAGATCAAAGAGCAGCTTGGAAGATGATTTGCTCTCCACCGCCACTGCTGTCCAAACAGCCTGGCTCGCCGATGCCGGCAAAACCTCGATTAGACATATATTAGACAAACGCATGGGGCCTCGCAGCGAGAGGTGCCACGCTCACAGACAAATGTGGCAATGTTTTTTTTTTTTTTTGCACAGAAATGGCAACAGAAATGGCATAACATTGAGCTTTGAAGCACAGTGTGTGTGTGTTTGTGTGTGTTTGTGTGTGTGTGTGTGTGTGTCTTCAGAAAGTCACAGTGCTAGCTGTGGTGGTCTGCACTCGTGGCTGCCTCAGGAGGGTAGCTTGGCACCAAGCAGGGAGCCACAGACAAAGTGCTGTGTGCTTAGCCAAGGCCTTGTGCACTAATTGAGATTTAATTGACTATTATTAATATGTGAAGCCAGGAGTCTGCAAGGGCACTGTAGCGCATCATTCTCTAAGTCTCCCTTGTCTCTTATTGTCTCTGCTCATTCTCAGACTATTGGGCTGCATGGTTGAACAACATTTATTTTTCTTGTCGTTACAGAATATTTCCAGTCTCTATACTAGTTATGAAAGTAAGTGAACTGCCTGAGATGCTAATTCTTTTCTGTTTGTTTAATGTTAAGCAGCTTACTATGTATAGGCTTACAAGTTGAAACAACAGTATTAGTTTTGAAGAGGAGTTCATGGCCTTTTTGAAATATTCATAATTACCCAATTGCAAGAGTTTAGTGAATATTTAATAAAAAAAAAAAATCTTGTTTCGTTTATCAGTGGCAGCCCAGATATATAACCATTAATAATTAACAGAAAGATCATGATTTATTAAAGTCTGTGAGCTTCTTGAGAAATTAAATTGACATAATAAGATTCCTTTTATTGCTCCATCTTGAATTAATTAGAGCCATAAAATTCATTTAAAGATTCAACGGCTTTCAAAGCCACTTGATTCAGATTAAAACGGAGGGCCATTTTTTTTTTTTTTGAATGTCAGGTTGGTAACAAACCTTGCAGAGTGCATCGGAGAGAACTAAATTCAGTCTCCCAATTAAAAGTCACCTAAAAAATTGTATAGGTGGTGTGTATGTGTGTGTGTGTGTGTGTGTTGAGGTAATCCCCACTCACCCTTGCACTGTCAGGTCCACTTCTGCTGACCCACCGAGGAGTAAATGACCAGTTGGAAATCATGACCCTTGGTCAATAGACATCGAGGGGCTGAGGACGCTGGCTGAATAAATTAGTGGACCTGTCCGCTGGGAGCATACAGCCGCTCACTCAGGCTGAGGCTCTCCACCTATTACGTGTCATTAATGCACAGTGGACAGACACACAGACAGCTAGCTCCAGTCAGCCCTTTGCTCTCCTCCCCAGCCACTGTCCATGGAAATATATGAACAGCCAGTGACACTCATAAGATAGGATAGAGATGCTCCTGGACTGGTGTTTGTTTATTAGTGGATGTGTCTGTGTCTGTGTGTGTGTGTGTGTGTGTGTGTGTGTGTGTGTGTTGTGTGTGTCTGGTTGGCTGTGTGCTCCCTCTGGGGCTTGTTATCTACAGCCTCTCTTAAATCACTGGGGTCTAGCCATTGCCTCCAAAACGACACGTGGAGGCAATCACCCCCACGAGACCCCTGCAATGGCTGCCACCACAGATTGAGATCACTCTCAGCCTTATTGATGTTGTCAGCTCTCCTTCCCTCCCCTTCTTCCTTCACCCTTTCTTCTCTGTCAAACTCTTCCTTCTCTATCCATCCATCCCCCCCTCTCTCTCTCTCTGTCTCCACTCTTTGTTTTCCCTCCTTTTCTGTTTCTCTTGTTTTTTTGGGTTTGTTTTTCCCTCTGCATCTCTTTTGCTTTGTGTTTGTCCTCTCTCTCTCTCTCTCTCTCTCACACACTCTCTCTCATTCTCATCTCTCTATCAATTCTCTCTTCTCTCTCTTCCTCTCTGTCTCCATCCATTGCTGATATCCCCCTGTATCCCATACTCCCAGCTTACAGTCCACTTCCCTCATGGCCCAGTTCTCTCTCAGCTCAGTGAAACTGCAGGGATCTGGTGGCACTTGTATTTCAGGGGAAATGCCTTAGCATACTATAAATAGTCCCCTCCTTGCATATGACCTGTTGGAGTCTGGACTTGGACTCGCAGTCAACCTGCATCCCCAGACTAGAGTGACTCATCTGTCTGGAGTCTTTAGCTACGCAGAGGGTGGTTCAGTGTAGCCTATGTGTTGTGTTGCTGCTGTTTGTCAACTGTCAGGCTTGATAGCCTCTCTCTCTCTCTCTCTCTCTCTCTCTCTTTCTCTCTCTCTCTCTCTCTGTGTGTGTGTGTGACACCAGGGACAGCAAGTTGTGTGATGGGGATGTGTTGGCTGGGCTGTGCTGGGCTGGGCTGATGGACAGGAGGTATTTGTGCCTTGCCACTTTCAAGATGGACTCTGGTATCTGTCAGGAAAGACTCGTCGGGGTTGATCTGTTCATTTGCCATTTTGCCGCTCACTCACATTCTGAAGGGGAAATTAGAGGAGGAAAAATGCCTCTTCTCTGTCTCTTTACCACCCCCACTCTCTCTCTCTCACTCTCTCTCTCTCTCTATCTCTGCTGTCCATTTTTCTCGCTCTCTTTCACCTTCCAGAAAAACTGCATGTTAGGATCTCTTTCTCAGCTCAGTAATTTTGCAGGGCAAAGCTGTATTTGAGGCTGGAAATGACAGCGCAGGAGATTGTCTATCTGGGGCCCTCAGGAGATGTTTCCTATGTCACAGTGGCAGCAGCAGGCCCAGAAATTTCGTTTAGTTTCATCACATGTCAATCTCACACACACACACACACCACACAAACAACATGCATAACACACACACTTTGTATTATGGCATCTTGCTCCTAGTTGCATGTGTGTTAGGTCAGAGTTGTAGGATGCAAATATCAACAAAACAAATATACTTAAGTACATGTGACACACAGATGTGCAGATACACAAACTTATTCAAACTCAAACAATCTGAATATCCATCCATCTATGTCCATCACATCCAGACAAACTTGAATCCACTCTGTGTTATCATGGTACATACCAAGAGAAACACCAGAAACCAGTACCTGCAGTCACCGTGTCGGTAGACCATTTCAGCACATGACACCCTTCCTGTGTCTCTCAGTGAGAGGAAGCATGATCCTGATTACACAGACCACCATGGATCATTGCACTGTAAGAACACAAAGCCTCAACACGCACAAGAGATATGTGCGAATACAAAGACACATACATGCTGTGGATGATTCTGAGAATGCATGCCCTGAGCACACACACACACACACACACACACACACAATATCACACACAACCAGACACACATACACACACATGCACACACACCTTCTCTGGCACAGCGAAGAGGAGCACAGAGCCCTGCTCACGGAGAGCCCCAGATGGAGCGCGTTCATTATTGATGAGCGGAGAATGAGACGGCGAGGAAGGGAAGACTGGCACTCAGACGCCGCGGCGCGTCACCAGAGAATGACTCACTGTGGGCAGATGACCAGCGCTGGCTTGCCATCTCGTGATTAATGTTTCATATTGAAACCAAAGACCCCCCCTCCAACCCAGCCGCACCGTGAAACTTATCCGGGCAGCTCCCAGACAAGTGGGTCGATACCCAGATACAGGGGTATCTGTTGACAGCAATGGACCAGTGTCACCAGGGAATTTGTCTGACAATGAAATAGTTTTGCTTGTTCTCAATGGATGATACACAGTCCTAGATAATGCTAAAGAAAGATTTAAAACACTCAAATAATGACACTAAATAAGCCGGACCCATTCAAATGAGCTCCACTCCTCTGCTCCTTGGGGTTTGATAACTATTCTGTGTGCTAGCTGACTTGGAAGATTATGGTTATGCACAGAGCGGTTGAAACCGGTGCCCTGAGCCTACTCTATTAGAAAGTCTCTAGGCAAAGTCTGGATTTGTGGCTTTGTATTTGTGGATGTGTGTGTGTGTGTGTGTGTGTGTTTGTGTTTGTGTGTGTTCTACTTGCATGCTTGCATGTGTATCTGTATGTGTGCATACGTGTGTGTGTGTGTGTGTGTGGGCACGTGGCCCGTGTGCATGCGTGCCCAGACATGTTTATGTTTGTGTGTGAGTGTGAGTGTATGTGTGTGTGTGTTGGGCTTCTGTCTGTTTCTGTGACATTAGTATCATGCCTGCAAAGGGGACAGAACTGATGGCTAAAGGTTATTGATTCAACTGTGCTATAATCTGTCAAATCAGTGCAAGCCAGCTGTGCTAGGAGCCCTCATGCCCATTTAAGGTCACCCGCAACCATCTGCTCCTCTGCACAGCTCCATCAGTCTGCCACTTGTTACCAGTCCTCCTTAAAAAGATGGCAAAAAAACAAAACAAGTGGATGTCCAAATGGTGCCTCAAACTGTCAAAACACAGCTTTCTGTAGTGTCTCTGCCAGCCTGTCTGCTTGGGGGGAATAGTCTGACTTGAAGAGTCTCGACTATGTTGCGTGTCTTCTGCCTCTCTCGTATTTTCCTCCTGCTGCGCCTTCCTGATTTTCATCCGACACACCCCCGCCTCTCAGAAGCCTTGTGTTATCCCCTGGCAGCCATCTCCCCAACCCCCCACACTCTGAGTCTGTGTTCGGGTGTTACTATAGTGCAACACAGACCACAGACTTCATCACTGAGTGCGCTCTCTCTCTCTCTCTCTCTCTCTCTCTTCTCTCTCTTTCTGTGTGTGTGTGTGTGTGTGTGAGTGGTGCTCCCCTGCCAAGCGGGACGTCCCTGGAGTGACCTTGAGGTAATGAGCCTCTGATCACGAGTCAGAGAACCAAGCTTTTAGCACGCCCTCATTGCTAAAGAAAAAAAAAAACAAAACAGTTCCAGTCCCCCTCCAGCTCTGAGGGGGGGGGGGGGGGTGGGGGGGTGGGGTGGGGTGGGGGGGAAGACAAGGGGAAAAAACAGATATCGTTTGCCTAGCCGTGTGGACAGACGTGAGGGACACAGAGACTGACTGAGAGGGGAAAAAGTGTGGCAGAAAAGGGGGTAAAGAGCGAAAAAAAGTGGATGAGAGGAGAGGAGGCAAACTACTTGAAGTGCTGAAAACACCTACCATACCTCTATTTGAAAGTAAGTACTTGGGGGACTTGGTTGGGTTTTGACTGGGCGTTAAACGCGTAAGTGTGGACGAGGCAGCGTGGGACCCTGGGCAAAGATGAGGATGATATTTCATCAGTGAGATAGATAGAGAGAGAGAGAGAGGCAGAGAGAGAAAGGGACTACAGGTTTGGATGGGAAGCCCTCGGGTATGACAGGCGTTCCAAATCCGTCACATTCTGTTCCGTAAGCTTTGCGAGAGACTCTCCGAGAGTGAGGATGAGGGGGAGAGAGGAGGGGTGTGGTGAGAAAAAAATAGACGCCGTTTCCGAACCCAAAGGGAATAACGAGATGGTGTTGGCAACGCTCACCTACATTTTTCGCAAGTGATTTTTGACACTTTGAAACTCCTGGGGATTTTGTCCATTTCTCTGTTGAGTTCCGCTGTGACAAAACTTGAGAAAAGGCTAATCAACGCTAAGCTCTAATCTATTACCTTAATTGATAAAACATGACACGTTGTTTAGTAGACTACTCATTTTACACAGTGTTGTTTCCTAGTTTCCAAGTTAGTTTGTGAAAAAAGCTTTTAATTGTGCTTGTGTATTTGAAATGATTGCAGGCAGGAAATGTTTATCAAACACTGCAAAATGTTTTTTACTAATATGATAGTATGTTTTCTATTGGATAACCAGCCAGTAGAAAGTACAAAAAGATGTGACAGATTAGCAAGGAAAAGAGATAAACCCTGAGACTTTAAGCAATGGATGTAGCTGTAGCTCTTCTAAAGAGTTGAATGATTATATGTAAAACTATAGATCGATAAGTTGATAAACTGGACAGGCATCTCTTATGGATGTAGGCCTGAAAATGTTATCCAAGTATTCAAGGCACGCTAGTGGGATGTGATGAAATTAGATTGTCAAAGTGATAACATTATATAGGGTGCAGAAAATTGCTTCTTTTGTTTGTTTAGGTCTTTGGGGGAAATATTACACAGACAGAAACGCATGCTCAAAATCACCACCGCTCCACCCAAATGCGTTCCCTACCGTAATGCCCTTGATTTGGTTTTCAGTGTTGTTGTTTCCCTTGTTTGAAATACACTCAGCACATGAGCAAGATGTGCTTGGATTATGGTTCCAAGACCACATTTGTGTTTGTGTGTATTCACGTGTGTGTGTGTGTGTGTGTGTGTGTGTGTGTGTGTGTGTGCGCGTATGTGTATGTGTGTGAGCGAGAGCCTAAAGGGCCTGCTTTTTCCCAGGATGGTGTAATTTGGGTCAAGCCTGACCGGAATGAAAAACTAGACGGATCGGCATTGAGGCGTCGCTAGTCAAGTAGAGCCTGCAAGTTGGTCGTGTTACCATAGTTATGTCCACCCTGGCTACAGCCACTCAAGTCTGACTAACAGATCCTCTGTGTAGCGGCTTTTCCTACTGTGTACAAAGCAGCCCCGGCCCACATTCTTGCCTTGAATGGCTCCGTCCAGCTCATTTCAGTAGAGTCAACACATGGTGAGCTACTAATGAGAATTCGAGATTAAAACTGGAAGCACCAGGTGGAGCTACGCCAGAGAAGGCTGCCATCGCTGGAGAGAGGTCAAACTCATTATTACCACTGGTGGATGGACTCCAGCAAGCCCCTACTGTCCAGTGCCATCCTCACTCAGGGTGCTGTGTGTATGTGTATGTGTGTGTGTGTGTGTGTTTGCGGATTTGAGTTTGAAGAGTGCTTCCTTTCAACTGTTTCAGTGTGTTACGGCGATCCTTCTTTGGGCTTTGGATTTCACCGGTTTTCCATTATATTCAGAGACTAAGCAGACACACGCACGCACACACGCA
Organism: Tenualosa ilisha; assembly: GCA_015244755.2. NCBI lineage: Eukaryota > Metazoa > Chordata > Actinopteri > Clupeiformes > Clupeidae > Tenualosa > Tenualosa ilisha. The sequence continues at coordinate 2,354,280 of PYXC01001308.1, read as the reverse complement.
CGCTCACACATATGCACAGACACATTCAAAGAACGTGAGACCATGTACTTTCTGTGCGTGTGTGTGTGTGTGTGTGTGTGTGTGTGTGTGTGTGTGCCGTACTGACAAAGGTTTGCATGGCACTCGTCCTTCGCAGTAGCTTTTCATGACAGAGGGCTTCAAGCAGAGGCCCTGAGAAGGCTGCTTCGCAAGTGCAGGGGAAGCACTCAAAGGAGCTGATTCTGACCGGGGGCGGCCCCACAGTACAAGGGAGAATAAGGCACAAGGGGGGTTGGGGATGAAAGGTGGGGGGCTGGTGGGGCATTAGAGCAGGTTTGGAGGGGTAAAGCAAAAGAGGAAGAAATGCAACAAAGACCTCCACATTCAGCGCTCCTTGTTGGGGGCACATCGAGCTCTCTCCCATGTAGGCAGAATAGAGGCCCTGTTGAAGGGCCAGGGGCCTCCTGATGGTAGTAGGCCAGAGGACAGTCTCTGCCAGATGCTTGGAGCTCAGGCGGTGGGAATGTGATGGGAGTGGTGGTTCGGGGGTGGGATGTTGGGGGCGAGCGTGAATTATGGATTTGTGAGATAAAGTAGAACGGGATCTTGATCCGAAAGCAGCCAGACGACACAGGACAAAATACCAAGACACATTGCAGTGTTGCTCTTGGGAGTCTTAATGATACAATCCATTTTATTGTTCTTTGCAAAACAGTGGAAGACTGGTCTGTGTGTAAATGTGTCTGTGTGTGTGTGTGTGTGTGTGTGTGTGTATGTTTTTGTATGTGTTTTGGGGGTGTGAGAGTTTGGATGGAAGCGGGGGGATGGGGAGGGGGGATTGTCTCACCAGACTCACAAATGAATAAGGGAGGGAAAGAAAGAAAGGGGGAGAGAGGGGAAAGAGACAGAGGGATTTTCAGTTTAAAGGGTGTGCAGTTAAATGGTCCAACGTTCAGGCCAGGGAAACGCTATTGTTCTAAATGAGACATCAGGCAGGCCTCCGTTTCATCGGCACACAATCGAAACAGTCGGAGGCTGAGGGAAAATCCCTTAAGCCCAACGAGAAAGAGAAAGCCAGTCTCGGGCCGAGGGGCCCATTGTTTAACGCAAGCCTTTCACAAGCAGGGATGGCCTGCTCTTGATTGCACTGGCAGAGGCTTTTGTTGACTGAAATTCTGCAGAGGGAGGGGTGTGTGTGGGTGTGTGTGTCTTTCTATATGCACATGTGTGACTGTGTGCAGGAATCTCTTGAACCTCATTTCTCTGTTTTAATCAGAAACAATCCTTAGACACAACAGCTCAAACACCAACCCATTCCCAGACACGTTCTTGCGCTCAGTTCCAAGTGCTATAAAGGTGCGAAGAGGAATCTGCTCAGCGCCAACTAGTGATTTGCTCCCAAACTGGCCCTCGATTGACTGCTCTGGCCCCGTGAGAGCCCACGGCGCTCTGGCAAGATCAATTAATCAATTAGACACGTTTTTTTTTCCAGCCTGCCCCACAAACTCGGCCCCTAACCCGGCCCTCTGATTGGTCCAGGAGGAGAGCGCAGGCCAGAGGTCAAGGAAGACTGCTCTGAGGAAAGAAAGAGAGAAAAAAATCCCCTGCGTGTTCCGCTTAAGCAATTGTCAAAGGCCCTCTACATGTAGTAGTCTGCTGTCTACATTTGAGTCCAAACTTTTGAGATTGGGTCAATTCATGTCATTCAGCAGCCAATCCGATGACAGCAGCAGTAGCTGTGCTTTATGTGAGTCATACATATATGTAGGGTATGTATAGGGATGTGAGAGCAGATTGTTGGTTTTCCTTTTCTCATCCATCATCTTTTCTTCTTCTGTGCTGTTCCTTCCTCTCTGCCAGTCATTTCTCCATCCGCCTCCGTTGGTGTTTGTCAGCTGTGCTTGCCTCGCCACGGGGGAGTGCCGCCTGTTTGTGTTTCTCTAATGAACTGAGAGACGATCCCATCTCTCACGCATCAAGTCACCAGAGAGCACAGGGGAGAGAGGGTGAGGGAGAGACAGAGAGAGAGAGAGAGAGAGAGAGAGAGAGAAAAAAAGAAAAAGGGAGGGACTCGGTGAGGAAGGGAAAGAGGTACATAATCAGTGCTTGGATATTTTGTGCAGTTGTAGATTTGGCTCTGACAGCGACAAGGAATCCCTGCAGAGGCAAAATTATTAAATGATTAGAATTATAGCTTTTTGAGAACGACAAGCTGTTTAATCGAAAACCTATTTGTCTTGTGTGAAAAAACTTGTTTGGAAGGCATTTTGTGAGACGTCATTGATGTCCCATTAGGCAGATTTACAACTCAAATCCATTAGCCCAAGAGTGGAGTTAGACTAACAGAACATACTTGGCCCCAAATGACAGTTCCCCCAAGGGCTCTCAGCTTTATTGCGAAATCAAGGCAAGTTCTCTTCTCCTTGTTGTTTCTTTGGCACGTTTCCTGTCTGACCTTGTCATTTACAGATGGCAGTAATGCAGGGAGTGCATTAAATCTGACCTTGGTGGGTGGAGGAAGACAATCAATGAACCTCATAACATTCAGGGAGACGCAAACCACATTGCCACATGGAGTGTAGACCAATTTCCTGAGCAACTTGTTAGCCAGGTCCTTCCTTAGCCACTTGTCCACCAGGCCCAACACCAGGTATGTCGCAACACGTGGACACGTGGACGTATACATGAAAAACTTACACAAAAAAACTCATAAAAGTGGCCATCACAGAGGAGTTGCAAAACAATGTGTGAAAATCTATAGTGCTGCGATCGATGCGGGACACCATTTTATTTACCCAGCTCGTTAGCTCCTCTGAGACGCGAGCAGTGCACGTTGGTCGATCTCACCGCAAAGCATTATTAAAGATAATATGGCCTCTGTTAATCAGAAAATGAGACTGTCACTGGACATAAAATGCATATGGCTAATGAAAAAAAAGCAATGGTGTAAATAGCTGTGGATGAAACGCGAAGACCTCCGCTCAGAGAGGAGCTGCTATTGATCCACAAAGCGAGTCAATAAACCAGACAGTCATTTTATATAGAAGCGTATTAAAGCTATATACTGTAACGGGACCGTAAAAACCACAGAGGGAGAGACCCATTTGAAGAGGTCAGAACCACTTTCCTTGGCGGATCCGATGTCATAAAACACCTCACAGATGTTTCAAATGGCACAGGAAGGTTACACTACATCAAGGAGAGATCCGGTAATGATTTTATTTTGTAATTGTCGGCATTGCTGTCATTGCCGATGTTGTGGTTGTTGTTATCTTTCCTTTCTTGGCCAACGTTATTACGATTGTGGCAGGTTGTGGAGGGGAGAGAGCGGCCCCTAAATCAACGGAGGAGGAGGAGGAGGAGGAGGAGGAGGAGGAAGTGGAGAGCAAGGGGCCCCTTCTAGACGTGGAGCAGGGGGACGTGTGAGCACTGAGCCGCGACGCTCTGCCTCTTAGCCTGCGCCTTCCAATTTTGTCCCTAATAGCGAAGCTAATACAAATGGGAGATGCAATGGCTTGGAATGATTGTCTAATGACGGCACATTCTTATGTGCTCAGGGTGGCTTTGAGTATGCTTTTAGCCTGGTGCTGAGTGCATAATAGACTCACAAACAGAACAAAAGCATACACACACACACAGGCGCACACACACACACACACATACACTGACACACTGCATTCAGGCCATAGGATAATGATGTGCATCTTGTATGGACGCTGTAGGCGTCAGTCTTGCCTGAGGTATGCATTACATTTATGATGTCATGGGCACTACATCCTGCCTTTGCCCCATGAGGAATAACTTCAGTGGGTCTTCAGATCTCAAGGGTTGATGTCTCAGCAGTGTTTGCACATCACACAATTTAGTTTGCCTCTAAATCTGTTCCTTTACAGGAGGGAAAAAAGCAGCACATTTGGTTGCTTGGATGCTTGAAGTTGCCTGAGTAGAGGCGATCTCACTTAAATTTAAAATCCCCACACAACCTTGTTGCTTAGCCTGTCGAAAATGAGATTGAGGCAGGGGTGAAGATGATGACTGAAAGGCTTAATCTATGAGCCTTCTATTTTTATTTGCTTTCTGTGAGACGTTCACTTTTTTTTTTTACCTCATCAGGTTTTAATCGAGCTTTGTGTCGAGTTGTACTCAGTATACACCCACGCTTGGGCTCAATGTGTGTGTGTGTGTGTGTGTGTGTGTGTGTATGTATGTGTATGTGTGTGTTTGTGAATGTGCTGAGTGTGTGTGTTTGTGTGTGTTTGTGTTTGTGGATGTGTTGAGTGTATGTGTAGTGTGTGTTGTGCCAGGGCTTGGGCTCAGTGTGTGTGAGTGTATGTATGTGTATGTGTGTGTTTGTGAATGTGCTGAGTGTGTGTGTGTGTGTGTGTGTGTCTGTGTGTGTGTAGAATCAGGACGATGGGTGAGTCAAGAGAGTGAGAAAAAAAAAAATAATAAAAATTTGTCACCAGCATGAGAAGGGATTTGCAAGGGGGAGAGATTAGGGGAGCCCACGCTGCGGGACTCTGTCCCATGCTGGGCTTGTGTCCACCCACAATGCACTGCTTCTTCAGCCAGCCTCTCACTCTCACACCATATGGAGATGAAACCCTGATAAATGTGACATTGAGAATGTGGCTCGGAGGAAAGTGTTGAGAGGGAGGTGGAGGAGGAGGAGGAAGAGGAGGAGAGGAGAAAGAAGAAAAGTAGAATTCGCTATTGTCTTCGCTCAGTCAACATCCAAGCTGACCCCCCCGTCTCCGACCGAAAAGCCTCCTTCAGATCTCACACCTCAGTGTAAATTTATCTAGCAGACGGTGCCTCTCAGATGTGTGTAGGTAATGAAAGTTAAACTTGGCAGAGAAGCACGTATTGTGGAGTGCGGGGGAGTGTCTCAAAGAGGCGGAGTGTTTTTGTCTGTTTTTTTCCCACTATGTGTGGTGACACACACACACACACAACACACACACACACACCACACATACACGTATACAAACACATACACACAGAGGCACAGGGAGCAAAGAGAAATAGCAATTGGTATTCCATTCACAGGGATATTCTGAAAGACAGCTGGCCCAAACAAGCAGGAGAGGGGGAACAGCTCATTATAAGTTTTTTAATTTCCACTGGCTGTAAACAGAGTCATGGCGCACCGCCTTAACCTTCATTTCCACAGAGGGAGCATTGAAAGTGGGTCAGTGAGGGTGAGGACTTAAAGGCATAGTCTGTCCAAAATGGAAATATCCTGTACCTGTGGAGCGTGGTGGCTGTTTTGGTTTCTGTGAAAGATGAAAGGGGTGGGGTGGGGGGTGTTGGGAGTAGAGTATCAGAGTAGGCTTTTTGTTCTGTTCAGCAGCAGTAAATGGTAATCGGTTTGTTCTCGACAATAATGTTCAGTCGAGAAAGAAAAAAACGCTGTTGGGCTGCCTGGTGTGAATGAAATTCTGTGGATAATGTCAGAATTTCACATTTTTTGGGGAGAACTATATTTTTAATATTCTGCACAGGAACAAGATGCAGACCAGAGCCGGAGAGGGAGAAATATTGTATGTGTGTGTGTGTGTGTGTGTGTGTTTACAAACTTGTAATTGGAGTTGAAGTGCAGAGGATCAGTCGGCGCTTTTCTATTCTTCCTCCTATTTTAGTCAATGTGGACTTAAATGAAGTGACACTGCCCACCTGGTACCCCTCTTGTGTATTATCCCTCCCTGTCAGTGTGTGTGTGTTTGTGTCTGTCTGTGTGTGTGTGTGTGTGTGTAAACATCTTATTACTCTATCATACATAGGTAAATAAAACCATGACTCTCCTGATGCTCTTTTCTGCACTTTTTACCCTCTCCACTTTCCACTCACGTGTGTGTGTGTGTGTGTGTGAGAGAGAGAAAGAGAGAGAGAGTAAATGCATGAAAGAGTGTGTTCGTAAGTGGTCCCAGGCTCATGTAAGGTGTGCCTCAGTAGGTGATGACGGGAGGTGGAGGCACTTCAAGCGAAGTCCCCCCTTCCTCCTCCCTGAGTGCGCGTGAGGTTGACAGCTTGAAGGCGGCCGCCTTGACGACCGTCACAACAAAGTTCTGCCTTTAAAAGCCTTCCCCCTGCTGACACCTCCTCTGTGGAGATCACAGCCCAGCTCCACAACCCTCTCCTCAAACATACCCACATTGCCAAATTCCATTTCAAATCACTGAGAGGCTTCTTTCAAAACCTCCCCATGCCTTCCCTATGCTGCCTGATGCCCGACTCACACATACCTAGGATAGGATTTATGCGCACAGGGCTTCATGCAAAATGAGTGTGGACCCCTAAATTGGATATCGCCCAGATATCAGTGTGGATCAGTGGATTGGATGTCGTCTAGATATCTATATTGGTCAATGGATTAGATATTGGCTAGAATCTAGATAATAAGAGCAGCAGTTTTACCGTTTCCTGCTATAAATATTAAGTGGCTAAAATGAGGTGGCTGTAGACATTGTGTAGCTACAGACACGCACGTAAACAGGACTGTGAGACTAAGACAAAGTTCAGACATTTGCAGCAGCGTTGACTATGAAGGTCCCAAATGCCACCACCACTCTGTCATTTCCCTCCCTGACCCACATTTCGCTGTGACAGGGAAAGAGCGCAGACCGGCGACCCTGGTCGCGGCCGCAGCGAGCCCGCCGCTCCCGGCGGTGATGTACTGGAACACCTAATACCATGTGGCAAGTCTGAGGGGCCAGGGAAGTGCTAATGGGCAGGAGCTGGTGGTGATGGCCTCCCCATGGTAGGGCGCAGGTGGCGGACCCGTCCTACGTTAACCTCGGGCGGCGTGCGTGACGCGGCGAAGTGCCGGAGAGAGACGCTGTCGTTGCTGCTCAGCCTGATGGAGGGAAGGGGATTGGAGTGTGTGTGTGTCTGTGTGTGTGTGTGTGTCTGTGGTGGTGGTGAGGGGGTGGGGGGTGGTTGTTCAGCATCAGTGGGGATGGGGAAGGGGAGTTGTGGCATTAACACGCAGACGCTGTCCCTTGGCGCGACGGATGGTTTATCACCGGAAACGTCACTGAAAAAAAAAAAAAAGACATTTTGGCAGCGGTGAGTATTAAGATCCATATTTCGATGCAAATTGCATGTCAAGGCGCAGGAGTGCATGTGGAGTGGCAGTTGAAATGGCCGATAGCTATGAATCATGCTTAAATGATTGCTCAAATAGCTAAGGCCACGTATGAGACGAGGAGGCCCATGTGTTTTTCAAACACACTGTGGATTTTCCTGATTGACCACCAATGGCTCCATACAGTAAACAGGCGGGCTGGAGCCCTAGACCACAGAGGGGTTAACCACCGTGAGCTTTCTGGGTCCCTAGAAGCCGCTCTGCAGTGATGAGGATAAATGAAAACCCATCTGAAAAAGGTAGCTCTCTGCCAGGCAGGGGAATTTTGCATGCAAATGAACAAAACCTTGCACACTCTTATTTAGAGAGCAATATCAAGTGGGTCAAAGCCTCCATTAGAAGGCAATACTGATGAAAAACACTGTGAGTGTGTAGTGTGTGTGCATCTGTGTTGTGTAGATCTGTGTGTTTGTGTTTGTGTGTGTGTATGTGTGTGTGTGTGTGTGAGTGTGTAGGTGAGTGTGTGTGTGCATCTGTGTTGTGTAGATCTGTGTGTTTGTGTTTGTGTGTGTGAAGGTGTGTGTGTGTATGTGTGTCTAGGTTAGTGTGTATATGTGTGTGTGTTGTGTGTGTGTGTGTAGATGAGTGTGTGTGTATGTGTTGTGAACTACCATTTGTATAATGACCGACTGGGAGGACTGAGGCATTGAGTTAGGTGGCAGTCGGCAGAAGGCACGACTTTGCTGACTCAGTGTCGTTATCTTCCACTCTGGGACAAATTTGTCCCAGTCGGTCCGAGTTTGTTATTTTCGCGGCTTGCCGTTAAAAGAGTGCCTGCCTGCCTCTTTTTCTCCATCGGCAGAGACACATTCTCAGTCTGATGCAAGAGTCATTACGTTCGGCCTCACTGAAATTGACTGCAATGTTCACTTTAGATGGTGGTCTGAACAGGTCAGATTAATGGTCATGTTTTGATTATTTCATCAAGGAAATGGAATCGCCACCCTCACCAGAAAACGCAATTTTCCTAGAGAGCAAGCAGGCGGGCAGTCAGAAGAGAATGTGTGTGTGTGTGTGTGTGTGTGTGAGAGAGAGAGAGCTAAAGGTAGAAAGTGTATGATTGACTGATATACACAGGACTGGTTCTTGCCCCATTTACATAGGTACAAGCAGGACACCACTAAATGAGCATGCTGTATTTGTTTTTCTCTCTCTGTGAGCAATGAATGCTTCATGACACCCACCTACTCATTCTCTCATTCATTCACTCACTCATTCACTCACTCATGTACTCACAAAAAACAAAGTTTGCCTGAAGTTTGCCTTTTTTTCCCCAAATCATGTCTTAGCCCACCTAAGTGAGTGAGTGAGTGAGTGAGTGAGTGAGTGAAGTCTTTGTGACATGTTTTATTTCCTAGGAGCTAGGAGTAGAGAGGGAGAAAGGATTGAGAGAGAAAGAGAGAGAGAGAAAGAGAGAGAGAGAGAGAGAGAGAGAAAAAGAGAAAGAGTTACTCGAGTCTGGGCAATGGCACTAGCTAGCCCACAGAAAATGACATGGGATATGTTTAGTGTGGCAGGCCAAAACACACACACACACACACACACACACACACACACACACACACACACACACACACAAACTGGAGGTAAAAATGAGTGACATTATCACAGACTACTGAGGTAAACAAAGCACAAGTATACATCAGTGGCCCACAGTTTGTTATAAAAGGACAAAGGAAACACTTCATCCTTGTCTTCAGGCTGCTTTCCTCTTTGTGTGAACACTTGAAGAGGCAAATAGCTTCCATTGGATTCCACATTTCTGTGGCGCGGCAGTAGCAGTGGCATGCCAAAACAGTGTGCTGAAGAATGGAGAAAACCAGAAGGAAAAAAATCTGCCATTGCTCCATACGCTGCCATGTTAGATCCCGCCTCACCCACTCACAGAGTAACTACAGGTTCCAAACATCAAGCAGTGGTTGATTGGTCAACGCAGACGTCACCTCCCATGAAGACCAGCGGGTGAGGCGTCTCGATGACAATAGGTTCATTTGATTAAAGCAACACGTTGCCGTCTGTGCACCTCCACCACTTCCTATGATGTGATGAAGTATGATTTCAAGAGAGCGCACTTGGAAAGAGAAGAAAAACGAACAATCAGACGCGAAGAAATCTGGGCCCTCTTGAGAGGCCCTGTGCTGATTATTGTCAAGTCTCTTTTTTTTGGAGGCAGGGTGTTAGTGCCCACCCCCCCCCCCCATGCACACACACACACACACACACACACACACACACACCCCATGCACACACACACACACACCCTATATGTTTTCACTTTATTGCGATTGAAGGACTGCTTGCAGTTACGCCAGACAAAACCCTCTTTCTTTAAGGGTTACCATGGTTATGAAAATCAGTACCGAGAAATGGCACTCTTGTGTGTGTGTGTGTGTGTGTGTGTGTGTGTGTGTGTGTTTGTGTGTGTCTGACTGTGTGTTGGGGGTGGGGAGGATGTCATATAGCTTCATTACATTTCCTTCAAACAGTTACCGCTGTCAGTCACTAGAGGGCAGTATGTATTTGACTTCTTAGTCTGTTCTGCATCTCCGTCTGAACGACTGGAAAAAAAAAGAAAATGTAGCCTCCTGTAAGATTGATGCTCAAATGTAGTGATGTGGACACAGACATAAAATGATGAAATAGAATTAGAACAAAAGACTGAACAAGGATATTGCATGCAGGCCGAAAGGGGGTTTGGTAGGCTCATGGTCTTTACTCCTTCGATTAGATTCATCTGCAAATTAAAATGATTATGTTCACCTCTGCTGCAAATGGAGATGAGATGGAGATGGAATGGGGGAAACTAGTTGATTACATCTCTGTTCACATCAGTTCTAGCCTATTCCTTGTTGCAATTTTAGAACACAATTTCATAGCTTATTATTTCTTCCCAAAGTGCTTTCGCCAGGTATTCCATTTATCTTTATTGCTGCCTCCACATTCTTAGAGGGCACAATATGAAAGAAGACAAATTTAGGGCTGCTATCGCGCATACAACGACGAGCCAAAACCAGTATCCACGTGTATTTTGGTCGCTGCCTTTGGCTAATGGGGAGCTATACACTGGCCATGAGTTATACAGCAGACTCTTAATTTGACAAGGCTCTGTGAACAAGCCCTCTGCATCTGCCTGTCAATGCCTCATACAGTTCATTCATTGTTAATGCTCAACAATATGTTAGAGAGGACTATGTTTCTCTCATCCGGTGAATATTGCAAAGCAACCCAACATAATCCTGTCAGATGGGAGTTGGGCCGGAAATCTTTCATGGAGAAAATAAATGTGACGCAATATCTCTGAATACTTTTCAAATCTCTCTGTCAAATATTGGCCTCTCTCCGAGTATTGACTGAATGACAATCAGAAAGTTTTAAGATCCCAAACTTTGAGAAGGAGCTTTTCTCCATGAGCAGGTTTGTCTGGCTCATGAGCCTGTGAAACCACGCAGTCTATATGTTTTGATAGCTTGAAGACAGTAGCTATATTGAGGATTCTAGAAACTCTGTCATATGTAAAAATACTTGACCTCAACCACATTTTATTCATTATCATATTCAAAAGGAGTCTAATCTGCATAGAGATTTAAAGGCATTGCTTAATACTAAAATCATCACTGTCTTGCTCTTCTGCTCATCTGGTTGAAGTGTTATCATGCAGCCATTAGTAGGATGAATGGGAAACCATTTCAAACTAAAAGTTATTGAAAGAGATATTATTGAAACAAGTGTTTAGATGAAGGGAAGCCTTGATACTTGTTCATTAGCTACCGGTAATGTCTTGGCCCTTGAGAGTTGAGACGAAGCCCTTAAGCCACTTAGTCACTAAGTTTGACTTAAGTGGCTAAGTCAACAAAATAACTACAAAAAGCAACTGCAAACAAAATGTCAAATTTAATGAAAAGTGGACCTGAACCTCTTCTGGGTAAAATAAAGCACAAAGACCTCGTCCAAGAGGACTGCCATGCCAAACAGGCTATTGTAAACTTGTCGGCAGGAGTCTTCCGCCCAGCATGTATTAGCGACGCTTAGAGTCAGAACGTTTTAACCAGCCGGTTTATTTATATCCTGCTGAGAGAGCCGACAGAGGAGAGCGGAGACTAGACCCCTGCCGCATCATCCTGTCCTTGCTGTGTAATTACAGTCGGGCTTCAGTCACTGGAAGCCCTGGCAAAAAGGGCAAGGGTGTCAAAAACAGCAGATTTGTGATACTCTTCCCTTTTCCCTGTTTTTTCACTCTCTCTCTCTCTTTTACTCTTTTTTCCACCTCCTGTCCTTCCCTTGCTTCTTGGATTTGCTAGTATGGTTCAGTGTGGGGTGGGATGTGGTAGAAGGTCAGTGGCCGCGGCTGAGTGGCAGGGCTGTGGTGTCTGTATAAATGGGTGTGAAAGTGGTTTGGGTTGCAGGCGACTGGCTGCATTATCTTCCCGCAGGTAGATTTAGCGGCACTGGTTTCGCTTCGGCTGCATTCGCAGAGGAGGCTATGCATTCTGATATGTCAGAGTTGGTTGGCTGGGGTGATGCAAGGCTTCTCTTTCCCCCATCGTATCTCTCTCTCTCATTCTTTCTCTCTCTCACTCTCTCTCTCTCTCTGTCTCTCTCTCACACACACACAAACACACTTTCTGACTGACTCACTTTTACTTTTGCTTCTCTCTGATGAACTTTGTGTATGTGTATGTGTATGTGTGTGTGTGTGTGTGTGTGTTTGTGTGTGTGTGTGTATGTAGAGTGTATGCGTGCCAGTAGAGAATGGTGCATCAGAGGTGTAAAGGAATCCTGTCATGTAATTGCTTTGTTTTGATATATTTGCAGGGTAATTGCTTTGGAACTGAAAAGTGACACACCGAGTGCCATGAATAGAAAACCGAGTAATGATTTTAAGATGCAGAGTCAATAAAGAGAGTGAAATTGCATTACACAACAAAGAATAATCTCAGTAGTCCATGGAAATGGGACTCAGTGGTAGCAATGAGCCTAAAGGTCAAGCAAGTAAGAAAAAAATGGATTAAAATTGATCAAAAAAAAAGTTTAAAGGATAAATTACTAATACATTATGATCCCAAACTCTGCTGCTTTTAAATGTCAGTGTTACCATGGGGAGTGGTTAATGAGAATGAGTGATAACGATAAATAAAGGAAATATTCAAAATGGTGTCTTTTTGGGAAAGCTGAGGCAAACTTCTGAGAAAACTCACATTACCATCAGATTCAGATCGAACGCTCCTGATAAAACAGTCTGCAAACTTCCCTAGATGGCACGCTGACTCACCTCGATAACACCTCGAGTACACCCCCCCCCCCAACACACACACACACACACACACACACACAGCATGCACAAACCACAAACCTAGCCCATCTGTACTTTCCTCTAAGAATTATCAGCTTTCACAGAGTTCATTTTTGATCTGAAGAATTTTCCGTGCAGCAGTGTGCAGCAGTGCTCTGTGCTAAATGAACTGCGATGGGAATAAATGAACCCTTCCATGCTACTATAATGCCGTTTGTCAGCAGCATGCTGTTTGTCACAATAATGTTTACACTGGCTGGGTAAATACGTCACATGCCTTTCTCTATCTCTGTTTACTCCTTACGGGAGATAAGTTTGCAGCAATGAAGTGGCCTCTCTGCAGGTTTGTTTACTTAAGGCCATTAGGGAAAAAAATCCACCCCCCAAAACACACACGCACACTCATACACACACACACACTGTACACAGAGAAAGAAGTATGCATACACACATTTCTGGACATAATGTGAAATGATAGCACCTACTGCTCAATGACTCATATAAAATATCTACATGCAATATTAATTTGATGAAATACTTTGATTTGCACTGCAAAGGCGTAGAGCAAAGGGAAGAAGAGTAAGATAGGAGAGGAGAGATGTGGAGGGAGAGAGAGAGAGAAGAGAAATGAAATGAAAAGAAAAATGCTATAATGATTGAAGAGCAAAGCAGAACAGAGGCTCCATGCAAAGCCCATACCAAGGCATTTGGGCTGAATGCAAAAGCCCTTCACATGTTCATAAACACCTATACCAAGGTTCTTCAAAGCGGCATTCACGGATGGGGTGTGCATTTGTGTGTGTGTGCGTGTGGTGTGTGTGTGTGTGTGTTTGTTTGTTTGTTTGTGATGGGTGGCAGACCAGAGAATTGGACTGGTTCATATGTGCAAAGCTCCAGCGAATGGGAAGCTTTAGAGTGTGGATCTGTGAAGGGAGAACAGGGAAAGAGTGGTGGAGGCAGTGAGCCTATAGAGAGAGATGAAGAAAGAGAGAGAGAGAGAGATGGAAAGAGGGAGAGGGAGAGAGATGAGGGAAGAGAGCTGGGGGCTTGATGACAAACAGGCCACACCCGAAACCCCTAAACCCCCACCCCAGCCCATCTCCCCTCTCCGCTGGGCGCTCTGTCTACCACCATTGTGTGTTGGGGATCAGAGGATCTAATTGAACAAGCTCCATTGCCAGCAATCAAGAGGGAATCAAATCAGAGAGATGGGAGAGAGATGAGGAGGAGAGATAAAAGTCTATTGCCCCAGGCACTCCACAGGTAATGCAGCCGTGACTTCCACCCTTGTCAAGGGATGATGAAATGCAGATAGAGAGGCATGTTGGCCTGTGTGTGTGTGTGTGTGTGTGTGTATGACTTTTTTGACATATTGCACCATGGAAGAATGAAAGGCTCAGTGTGCATAGAATAAATGACACTCCATTTGCCCTTGTAGTAGAATCCTCGTGGGCTCGGGAAAAAAAAGAAGACAAAAAAAAATCAGTTCCTCCTGTGTTGCAAGAAGAGAATCAAGCTGGTCCACTTTGAAATCTTTTTTTCTTTCTCTTCTTCTCTCTCTTCTATCTTCCTCCCTTCTGTTACCTCATTGTACATTAAATTCAGTTATCCTGCGTAACTGTGGTACCTATTACCTCATTTCCATTAAGACAATATCAAAGATAAAGTCCTGTTTTGTCAGGCCCTTCCATAGTTAATATTAAACAAGTGAAATCACCACATACTACTGCACACTGCACATAAGCTTAAACATACATTGTTTTGCAAGCTAGGTGAGATATTACGCTATGTAACCTATTACATATTTTTACATGTTCTTGTACTAAATGCAGAGAGGATCTGTAACTAAATGTCTTTGTCTTGGCGTGCTGACAAGCTATGCTTAAAAATATCAGTTAAAAATTTAAAAATGTATTTGTTGAACTCTATGCCTCTTTATGCCTGTAACGCCCCTAAAGTGGTTTCCTGTGCCCGTGGAATAGTATTTAATTTGCTCTGTCTGGAAAAAAAAACACATCTCTGAATCCATGGATCCTTCCGGTGGAGTGGGAGGCCATTGTTGCTGTTTAAACTCAACCTTGGAAGACAGAGAGTGGCGGCACGGCGACGCCATGGCGATGCAGCGCACGCAGCTCTAATGAGGATCCCACATAGAAGCTTTGCGCTAAGCGTCAGGGGAGCCTGGACGCGCTTAAAGGAAATCTTTTTCTTTTGATTGATATCTGCTGGGGATGCACTGAGGACTGCAAATGAGTAGATTTGGAGTGTATAGAACTGCACACACACACACACAAACACACACACACACAAAAACACACAAAAAATGTGTGTCTTTGTCCAACCCTTGACCTGCGTATGGATTTACATCAAAAGGGGTCATGGCATGACCTCCTGGAGGGGGACCCTAGAGCTGCCTTTTTGCATGTATTCCTATGCTAGATCTTCATATCACTGTATGTTGGAGGTATTCAGTAATCAGTACCAGGAGCACATAAGACAGTGTGTGTGTGTGTGTGTGTGTGTGTGTGTGTTGAGTCAATTCAAGGCCATTGTGTATTGAGCATGGCTAATCTATAATTATGAGATAGCATCAGCTGGTAACAAAACTGCAACCAGTGAGGTAGGGAGTTAGTGAATGTATCATGCAAATCATATCATATGTGTTGTTATGGTTCCTGTGTGTTGTAGCAATGTGGCATAGAGCGAATTTGTGTCTTTCAGTAAGCCTATGAGTGCTGGTCCATCTGAGCGAGAACTGAGCCTGTTCTGCACTGAGCAATTTGCTGACTGTAATAAAGGCATCCATGCAGAATGTGTTGCCCTTAATTTTGGTCGCGTCGCTGCTGATGTTCTCTTGGGCCTTGCAGACCCCCCCCCCCCCCCCCCACACACACACACACACCCTTCTCCTCTTATTCATAATTGTTTTGATCATTAGGCAAGTCTAGATGGGATGCTGGTGGCATGCTGTTAAAGTCAATCTAGTCATTTCATTTCTCCCTCCCCGTAGCTCACTCTCACTCTCTCTCCGTCTCATTGCCTCCCTCACTCCCATCCTTTGACTTGTCCATAGTTTTATAAAAACACTCACTCACACACACACCCACACACACATACAAATACACAAACAAGCAAACAAACACCGACCTTGACTATGTTTTTTTTCGGGATATAGTAGGTGAGGTCCTTTTGGACCAGAGTATCCTTCACACCTACCGACCTGTGTGAAGTCTGAGGCATAAACAAAAGTTTCTCTCCACCTCATTGGCATGCAGTTAGTCACCCCACCAGAGACAAGACATGACCATGGTTAAATCTGCACGGCATCAGTGGGCATGATGGCGACCTTCAGCGCAGTTAACGCAACGCTTCACAGCTCTGCTTAATTTGTTTGATGTTGATTGTGCATTTTTGAATCTGTAAGAATCCAGGTACATGTATGGTCATTTGTAGCCTGGCCACGCCTTTCCAGCACTTCCATTTGATTATCATCTCCCTGCAATGCTAGTCTGGATTTTATCCCACTGAGCTCATTGTCTAAGGAGGCATTTTAACCTGTCCAATAAGCGAACAGTGGGTTGCATTGTGAATGCAGAGCTAGAAGGCTATCAGTCAAGGCAAGCTATCAGTCAGGGGCTGAGCTAATCTTTTTAAACTTAAGCACCTCAAGCAAGCAATTGAATCTCTCTACCTAATGTACAAAGCCTCCATAGGTCATATGCATAGTGCTTTAGAATTGCTTTCACTTTTTTTGTCTCATGTGAAGATGACTTTTCTATGTGAAACTGGGAAGCTAAGTTTACAGTGAATTAACTTTTCCATTGGATTTGCTGGTGTGTTGCCTTTTTAATTTGTTCCAGGAATCCCTGAAAAGCTCCCAAAAACATGCATGAGCCAGTCACGAAGAACAAACATAAACAATCTCAAGAGGATAATGACAAAGTCAACACGCCCGTGCTGGACACGTGGAGTGCTAGTCTCTCCGTTGGGACCCATAGACGTAAAACGAAAACAATTTTTTTCAGAGTTTGTCTTCTGGCTGAAGTCTGAGTCCTTCACTTTTTTTTCAAGGTCGCAGGCTGCTTCTGGCTCCTGCAACTGAACAGGACCCTAGAGCTGCCTTTTTGCATGCATTTCCATGCTAGATCTTTATATCACTGTATGTTGGAGGTATTCAGTAATCCGTACCAGGAGCACATAAGACAGAGTGTGTGTGTGTGTGTGTGTGTGTGTGTGTGTGTGTTGAGTCAATTCAAGGCCATTGTGTACCAAGCACAGCTAATCTATGATTATGAGATAGCATCAGCTGGTAACAAAACTGCAACCAGTGAAGTAAGGAGTTAGTGAATGCATCATGCAAATCAGTCAGATGTGTTGTTATGGTTCCTGTGTGTTGTAGCAGTGTGGCATTGAGCGAATTTGTGTCTTTCAGTAAGCCTATGAGTGCTGGTCCATCTGTGTGAGAACTGAGCCTGTTCTGCTGTAGATGTAAAACAAAAACACCTTTTTTCAGAGTTTGTCTTCTGGCTGAAGTCTGAGTCCTTCACTTTTTTTTCAAGGTCGCAGACTGCTTGTGGCTCCCGCAACAGAACATCTGTCAAGTAGTCAGCATCAATCAAGCACCAGAGTCACACCCAAACATCCTTCACCAACACAACAACAAAAAAGCACAGAAATCCCCTCGTTCCAGACCCCAGTCTGACTATTGTTTACTGTTGTTGTTTAATTGTGAGTCCCAGACTGAGATAAGATAGTAAACTACAGAGAAATACATTTTGCCAAAGGGTCTAAGTGAATGACAGAGATAGAGAGAGAGAGATAGAGAGGGAGAGAGAGGGGGAAACATCCTCAATCTAAATTTTCTGGGAAGGGGGACTGTTTGTATATGTGAGCAGCGTGTGCGAAGTAGGATGACAGAGCAAGCTTATTTATTCAAGCCCTGAACAACGTTTGCAAAAAAGCCTCATTTATCTCCAGTTACAATCAATGTATAATTTAATCCCATCTGGTCCTATGAAAATGAGGATTTGTGCCCGAAACAGATTGTCACTGACTCAGGTTGTGAGCCCAGAGAGATTAAGAGCATGTGTTGTGCGTTAATATTCTTGCCAATAACGTGGCATTGTTATCGGCCGTTTATTTGACAGGGCTTCGGTTTGCATATTCCTCCACGTGACTGTTTGTTGCCTTCTGCCTGCCCAGACTCTGCCTGCAGTGTTATGACAGCAAATCTCCTCCTTGAATAAATAGGCCTTCATCGCAGATCTAAGTCGCAATGTATAAGCTGTTGTGTATCAGGCCTCTGAAATTTAACAACATCTCCGAATAGTATTTACATTTGTTCTGGCTGTCATCTGAAGATAAAGGCATATTACTTATATGCACTTTCCTATCATACACAAACAGGGGAGAGTTGTAGCATGTCAGCTATCTAATGAGATGAGGCACAACAGTTTTTATTTAACGTATCGTTATATATATGACATTTTTCCTGTTTTGGAAATTTGACCCTGACACCAAGGCGTTTAGCCACCTCTAGAATTTGTGACCTCTTATAGCAGTTAGAATGTGACTGCCATCAGTCCTCCGCAGGATTGACCCCGTAACCTCAGCGTTGTTGGCTTGGAGCTCTTCCAGTTGAACAACAGGAAGGCCTGACTTCTGTGGCATTGTTTGAAAATGTGTCTAGCTCAATAAAAAGGTCTATTTCTCCTCCCTCTCCCTCACTTTTTCTCTCTCTTGCTCTCTCTCTTTCTCTATTTCAGTAGGTCACCCCGTCCCATTTGTTATCACTGGCATCAAAGGCTGCCTGAGGCATGTCTTGTACACAGCGATGGATTTTCTTTTTACCCACTGCACTGAGCTAACCCAGGTCTGACGCTTGTGTTGCAGCAAAACATTTGGGGAGTAAAAGGGGCTTGTTGACCTGTGTGTGAGGAGGCTTGGGCTTTAGGGAAGGTGGGGGGATGCTGGGGAGATTTGACAACATGAACTCACCAGTCCCTCGACTCTTCTCTAGGTAATCACGACAACTTTGACAAGGCCACCCAGCCATCTCATAGAGAGGTGTTACTGCTCCCTATCTTTCTCTCTCTCTCTTTCTCTTTCTCCTTCTCTCTCTCTCTCGTATAGATCAGTGGTGGGAATATACAGAGGAACAGACTGCAGAGTTCTTTCAACCATGAACGTCTCTGGCTTCTGCCCACTCAATGGGTCTTCCTTTCTGGCTTCCCTGCTGTGTCGGTAGGCTTGCCTACTTCCATTGCTCCCCTGGTGGATCTAATGGTTAACAACAGGAGGCCTTCTCACTTCTTGAACCTGGCACCCTCCAGGAACTACCCCACCAGCCCCCCATGGCTGTCGAAGCCCAAGCTCACGTTGAGAGCTTTAGACACGGATGACTCACGTTGTTAACGGCTGTGCGGGACGCAGTGTGCTTGGCACCACGTGATCAGATGAGCGAACCAACTCTCTTTAGGAGATCGATGAGACTCAAGCGCCCAACCAGGGTCTTCCGGCACTTTCTCAGCAGGACTGTCCTTTCTCTAGCAAACTAAATAGGAGCTTTGATGTCCTGTCACAATTTCACAAAAGAGCTTAGTCCTACAGTCCCCTCAGATAATCAAATAATCAACATGGTTAACTGATGCTGAAAATATTGAAGCGGTGAGGAACACAGTTAAAATGTCGCTCACAGAAAAGCTTGCTCTGTCATGAGGTGCACCTAGGGCTTTCCCTTTGGCCTTTTATGTCAGAGAAAAGGATTAAAAAGGCATGAGGTGGACTATGATGTCAAACGTCTATGTTTCCTTACCAAAAACATGTTCCATTATGCATGGTGTTGTGTCCAGCCGAGCTGGTGTAGAAATTATAAAAAAATAGGAGATCTATGCTAAATATTTGATGGATGTTCGTGGACCTCTGGGATAGAGTAGGCACTGAGCCTCTTCCCCCCTGACTTCAGGAGCGAAAGTCCCGGGGCCTACAAACACACACGCCGCAGGAGCTGTCCGTCCAGGCTTTGACTTTCCATTGCTCCGAAGTCGTAGCCTCTCATGAATCATTGAGCGGCTGGGATCCAAAAAAAAAAAAAAGATGCCGTGGCTGGAAGACCAATGCTTGGCTTGGCAGGAGAAAGTGACAGCTGCATTTCTGAGAGCTTCTACCGGCTTTGGGATTGCTTTTTTCCCAGCCTTTTTTTTGTAGACAGAGGTTTTCTCTTTTGAGAAGAAATCAGCAGAAGGAGGCTTTGAGCTGTGGCCCCCGTCATGAAAAGGAGTGCTGGATTGAATGTGTAGATCAATGCCACGCAGACACTTGGTGACAAGTCGTTTTTTTTTTTTTTTTTTTTTTTTTTTCAAAGCATGGGCTTCTTAAAAGCTGTTTCGCATGACGGCTGGGCCCTGTCAGTGGCGATGAGCAATTCAGAAGAGACTTTATGAAAGAGTCCCAATCAGACCTTTCAGGAAGAAGAGAAGTTCTGCCTAATAGACTCCAGAAGAAGAACGAACAGCCTTAGACCAGGCTCATTATACTCACCCTAATGAGCAGCAGCGCTCCGAGCAGAGACAGTGAGCGTACACTAAGCGCTATTAATAATAGCCGGGATAATTAATAAGAAAAAGGGGTGCAGAGCTGGTGGTGGAGTGCTGGTGAATGGGGCTGGGGGTGTTGGGGTGCGTTATGTGCTCTTTCTTAAATGCATTTGCCTTTCTGCGCACTTCACATTACTAATGGATACGAGGTGCATTAACTTATTCAAAGTCTAAAGACAAATGCGTGGGTCTAAAAATACCGTCGAACAGTAAGTGTTGGGCGAAGAACGGGTAGAAATAGGGGGTGACGCGAGCGAGCGAGCGAGTGAGTGAGTGGGCTCATAATTAATTTAAATTGATGAACAGAAATGATTTCCGTGGCAGGCTTGCACCTTGACGCTAATTTGAGCACAGTCGAGCAGCAGGGGCAACAAGATGGCGCCTCATCATTTAGGCCTTGCATGTGGAGTCCTCCCCCCTTAGTAAGCTTGTGGTGCTTTATGCCTTCTCAAATTGAAATGAAAGAAAAAAGATGGAGTGAAAAGAAGAGAGTGAGAGAAAAAGAGAGTGTGATGGATGGAGGGAAAGAAAATGGTGAGGGTACAACAATAGAAACCTTTGCAGCGAGCTGTGAGTGATGAAAAGCTGCACTGGCTTCTTTTGGGCTTCTTTTTATAGGGCTATGGGGAGGCAGAAAGTAACAAGAGAAAAAATGAGAGAATGAGAAAAAAACGAGAGAAAAAATGAGAAAGAAAGAAAGAAAGAAAGAAAGTAGGAGAACAGTGAAATACTCATTCATTCAAACCAGCACTGGACTTCCAGAGGCCCCTGAGAGCCTGCTGTTGACTGTTTGGTACCACTGATCTTGTGACAGCTGTCAATCAGCTCCTACTGCACCAGTAGTACTGAGCCACCCGCATGTCTGCCGCTGTAATCAGAACCTGCTCATGTGTCAGAGCAACCAATGGGCCATGTGTGACCATATGAAATATGGAAATATGGACAGAAATGTCAGCCATGGTGGAGATGGCATTGGCCATCTTAGTGTACTTAAAGCACTTTACTGTATGTACTTGACTGCTGTATATCTAAGGTAGCACTCACTGGTGTTGGTGCGCTGTGTTATTTTCAGTATATGTAAGGTAACACTGACTGGTGTTGGTGTGTGGTGTTATCTGCAGTATATGGAAGTTAACACTGACTGGTGTTGGTGTGTGGTGTTATTTGCAGTACATGTAAGGTAACACTGACTGGTGTTGGTGTGTGGTGTTATTTGCAGTACATGTAAGGTAACACTGACTGGTGTTGGTGTGTTGTGTTATTTGCAGCATGGACGGACAGAAGTGTTGGATGTGGGCGGCCACTGTGGCTCTCCTGGTCCTGACGGTAGCCGTGGTGGAGGGAGGAAAAGCAGACAAACAAGGTAAGGCTCACTTGTACTTACTCCCACTGGGGCTGTGTGTGTGTGTGTGCCCGCAGTCACCAATGGTGTGTATGTGGTGTGTATGTTACTTTGAGTACATTCTAGAATAGCGAATAAATCCATAAAGCCATATTCAAACCGACCGTAATGAAATCATTAAAATTTCGCGAATCCCAATTCTCCCCTTTTAATCAAAGAACCTGAGTCTCAAAAGATTTAACTGGCATGAATTAGCCAATCATGAAGTCCATTTCTACCATTTAGATCTTTGAGTCAGAGCTCAGGGGTCACGAAAGACATTAAGATTCCAGTTCATGTGAGACTGAAATGTAAAGCACGACTTGAGCCTTAGCATTGCCCTTTCCATCTCACTGATGCTAAAACTGAACAGAGCCTCTGTGCTTGCTCCCGCAGGGAAGAGGGATCGCAAGTCGGACTGCGGGGAGTGGCAGTGGAGCGTGTGCGTGGCCAACGAGGGAGACTGCGGCCTTGGCACCCGGGAGGGCACCCGGTCTGGCACCGACTGCAAACACACCATCAAGACGCAGCGCTGCAAGATCCCCTGCAACTGGAAGAAGCAGTTTGGAGGTGAGCTGAGGACAACGATGTTGGTGGTGCTTCTCAAAACGCCCGCACATCAAAAAAGTCAGTTTTAGGGAGAGTTTAGACTTTGCTGTATGTTCTATGCATGCTTTCAGCAGCAAGGATAGTGTTTTTTTTTCGGAATCTGTCAGTTCCGACTACCAGGGAGAGTGCTTTGAAGGCAAGGTCTCGCTCCCACGTATGTTAAGAGATTTTTCCAGGAGGTTTTGATAGAAGCTGGGGTGCGTGCCAGTCTCTGGAATGAGAGAGCGCCAGTGTGTATCAGGAGCAGGCAGCCGCGTTCTGCATCGCCCCATGTGCAAATGGGAACCTGCATGCGTGGGTACTGAGCATGTGTGCCATTGTGTCTATAGGGCATGTATCTGAACAAGTGTGTGTACATGTGTATATATGTGTATGTGTGTGTTGTGTGAGTGAGTGTGCATGTGTGAGTGCTTGTATGTGTTTGCATGTGTTTGCATGTGTGTGTGTGTGCATCTGTGGATTCATACATGTGTGTGCATGTGTGTGTGTCAGATCGCATGCTCATGCATGAGCGGTTGCAAATGGAGCGCAGTGTACCCGCTTCTCTTTCCCCTGAGGGGAAGAGGCTGGCTGGCACACTCCCTCCCAGGCATACAGGTGCCGGCCTGCTGGTATCTTTGTATCCAACAAGCATACAGAATAGCCCAGCACAGCACAGCCCAGTACAGTGCAACGCTCGGCCAGGGTGCTCCCCACGGAGGCTGGACAATAGCTCTGTTACCTCTTTAGGTCCTCAGCAGCTACCCTCTTTCTCCCAATCCCTGCCCCAGTTCTAGCGCTCCACCTCCTGGGGACATGACTGGCATATGTGTACCTGGACCTGGTGTACCTGTACTTGCCGTGGAGCAAGAGGGGATGGCAGAGTAGCAACACGCCCTCAGGGAAAGAGAGGCGGGGGGGGGAACAAAAAGACAAGGATAGATAGCAGGAATAGAAGAATGCTGAGGAAAGAAAAGAGAAGAATATAAGAGTGGCACAGGGATGGTGGGGGTGATGGGTACCAAAGAGCAGTCTGGCAGGCTAATTTGGCACACAAAGACTTCCAGGTAGGGCAGAAAGATGCCCGTGGAGACACACGCAGGTGTATGTTTTGGAAGAGGGGAGGAGAGGCCGTTGAAATCACAGGAGCAGCCAGTGCTGCCTGTGCTAGCGACCGCAGGGGAGGACAGAGAGGCACGCACGCATGCAGAAGCAGTCACGAGTCCTAATGAGCACGGCAGCCCAGGCACATTTTCACAGGGTCAGCCCATTTCACCACAGCCATTATGCTTCTAATGGCAGAGAGAGAGAGAGGAGTGAGAGACAAAGAAAGGAGAGAGCAGAAGAGTTTGACCATAGAGCAGCCTCCTTTGCTCTCCTCTCTCCTCTCACAATCCACAATAATGGCCCTCAGGCCGGAGGGGGTCTGGGTGTAATTACATTTTCTCATCTTGAATATGTCATTAGATATAATTTTTTGCTTGATTGCTTTTATTGTCCTCCTGTGTGTAGTGTGGGGAGAAGAAGACAATAGATGGAGCATGGGGAGAAATGATGTAATTCACTACGATGTCCTGAAAGAGGTTAAAGAGAGATGTAAGAGAGGAGAGCAACACAAAGAGATCGACTGATACAGAGACAGAGAGAGAGAGAGAGAGCAGAAGAGAAAAAGGGGAAGAAGGTGAAGGGAACTGAAGCTGGTGTCTGTCTGCTGATTTACTCTGTGTCCTCCTCTCTTCTGCCCCCTGCAGGCGAGTGCAAGTATGACTTCCAGGACTGGGGCGAGTGCGACATGACCACCGGTATGAAGAACAGGACGGGTGTGCTCAAACGTGCCCTCATGGATGCCGTCTGCCCTGACAAGGTCACTGCCACCAAGCCCTGCGGCAAGATTGCCAAGACCAAGCTCCAAGGTGGGGTGGACTCAAGATTATAAAATACCAAAACAGTGAAACAGCTCGTGATTCACTGCATATTGTCACATTCATATATATTAATACAAGCAGATAAAAGCGAAAATCTTTCTCAACCACACACAGACATAAACAAACACCAAGTAGTTAAATAGATAACTATAGATAGATATGTACTTTAATGTCCCCATGAGAAAATTTATCTCGGCCTTCTCAAAGTCTATGACCCATTACAGAGACGCCATTACAGAGACGCATAAAACAGCAACAAGACAAAGACATAAATAGAGTAAATGAATGCAAAATAACAACAAAACCTAATGACAATAAATAAGAATAAAAATACATACAGGATCCTCCTGCCAAACCTGATGTGGGTGTTTATTTAAAGTGTTTATTAAAGGCTACGATTGATATGGGAACAAAAGAGTTTTTTAAATCTAATCTACAATGGGGGGGGGGGGGGGGGGCTCTGTATTGCCTGCCTGATGGTAGCAGCTCATTCTGTGTGTGTCGAGCAGAGGAGTCAGAGAGGATTCTGTCTATCTATCTGTTTGAGAACACGTTGATCAAAGATGGACTGGAGGTTATCATACTGTTTCAGACAGTGTCTAATCTTCATTGCTGTGCGAATCAGGTGGTATCATTTTAAACCGAGTATTGATACCATATCTAGTTATGCTCTCCAGGACAGTATCATAGGACATCAGTATACTCCACACAAGCACAGCCTTCGCAGGATAAACAGTCTTTAATGCAGAGGGGAACATAACCAGTCAACCAGTCAAGTTCTTCAGGGAGTGTAGTTCTTAAGTTCTAATGGCACAGGACAGCTTTCAGTCCAATATTAACATTCTACTGTTCCTTTTTCATCTGAAAAACTCACTACTCCTAAAACGACTCAGGCCGATTACATCAGAGCCGGCACCCAAATCCCCTGCAAATTAATTGTGTGATAGCTGCTGACTCTTTAAATATTCAGAGTTAATCCTTGACTAGGAGAGAGCCAGTTACTCTCCCCTGATCCCAAAATGTTTTTTTAGACAGAACTGCAAAATGGAAGTTTATCTGGGGCAAGCAAACAATGTTTGTGTATATCTTGAAATCCACATGGGGAATATGGCAGGTATTTCCAAAATATAATTTTATCAGTTCCAAACAGTCTGGATGGTTTAGAAGGAAGAATTGTGGAAGTTTATTAATTGTTTGAAAGCAAAAAGTTTTGTAATTTTTTACACACAGTTTCACTCTGAATGGTCAAAAAACAAAAAATATTATCCTTTAATATTGCTTTTTTTTTTTTTTTTTTTTGAGAAAATGGATTCCATCTTCCCACTGTAATATCACAATACAAACATATGCCTGCAGAGGACCCAAGCTTTTCAGAGCCAATTAAGCTGCAAATCTTGTTTTGCAGTGATTGCAGCAGGTACACCACTAAATTGAAAATATTGACTTGCAAATACGCAATTGCACCATTGACAAGTACACCCAGAACTCAGAATAGAGTTGTTTTGGTTCAAACGTAGTTTCGTCTATCAAAGTGTGTATTGGGATTAATTTTGTATCAAATTTTCTGTAAAACATGAAAAACTGCTATTCCACCATTCAGTCTGATGTAAGATTAATGGCATCAGGCTATAATCAGTGGTTATTTTTCAAAGGGAATTAAGTTCAGTACTTCAATATTTAAGAAAACAATGTGTTACTAATTCATGGTGACCCCTGATACAAAATTTGGAACTGAATAATTTACACACACACACACACACACACACACACCACTCATACCCCCCCCCCCCCCCCCCCACACACACACACACACTTACACACACACACACACACACTTTCTTTCCCCTTTTAACACAGATCAATCATTCTGGAGAGCTTCAGATCCTATTTTTAATACCACTTCCCAATCTGATGACAATTTGTTTTCATAACATTGTAGCCACATAGACAAATGAGAAAACATAAAGGAAACCCAGGATGACAGATTGAACAATCCCACTCTAGTCATAGAATGACACCAGTGTTTGAGAACTGAGAAGAATTTGCCTGCTGTCAGCTTGAAGCTTTGGCCTGAGTGTTGAGGTGCAGAGACTGTGTGTGTGTGCGTGTGTGTGTGTGCAGTGTGAGGGTGTGTGGTCAAGCTGATCAAGCGAGATCAAGTGAAGTCTGCCTGACGGGGTTCAGCGGAGGTGGGCAGATGAAAGATGAAAATGGCAGGGGGGCAAGTCGAATTGGCATAGCTCTTGTGTTTGTGTGTCAGTATGAGCGAGTGTGTGGGCCTATCAATCTGTCTGATCTGTGCCAGTATATGTGTTTGTGTGTGTGTGTAGACATATGAATCTGGGGATATAGAGCTATGCTTAACTCACACAGAATGTTTTACTAACCTGCTGAAGTGTGTGTATCTGTCCATCATACTGTATGGGATTATGGGTGGTAGCAGTGATGGTGGTGGTGGTGGTGGTGGTGGTGATGGAAGGTCTCTGATGTGCGGGTCCTTAAATACTGAGGGTTGTTTAATTAACAGGATCAAGAGGATAAATCATCGTGAGTTGCGGCAGAGACTGACAGCTCGCCCCCAGCACCTCTTCACCACCCACCATTCCACCATCCCACTAAGACCCCACAAAGCCTCTTGTGGCGCATCATGCCGACCCTGGCTTTCTACTGTATATAGTATAGATACAGTCGTGGAGGAGAGAGTAGGTTATTTGCAGCCGTGGAGGAGAGAGTAGGTTATTTGCAGATGGCAGTGCTTATTTTAGTAAGCCCCCAATAGATTCTTGCACTCAATCAAAAGACGTGTGCTTGCGAGTGTGTGGGAGAGTGTCCTGAACGGCGTACGGGGAGAGGGGTTATTGAGGAAACAGCAATAACGCTTAAAAGCGCCGAGGTCGCAGTGAATGTGGATGAGACAGAGGCCGTCTAAAAACAGCCACAGCCTTGGCTTGGAGTCAGAGGAGGTATTCAATGAGCGTTTGGATCTCTAATGGAAGATGCCACACGCAAAAGAGTAACAACAACGGAAAGGTGTGAACAAGGGCATGAGACGAATGTCAAGCATGAATGAGAAAATGGATGGAGTGAAGCGACAGAACAAATATAGAAAAAGGGGAATGTGGTAGAAAAACCACGATGCATGAACCAAGTGTATTTAGTGATATAGAAAAAGAGAGAGAGAGATTGAATAGACAGAATAAGAGGATTGTGAGTCAGAAATGTCAAGCACCTCTTCATGGACAGGGAGGTGTGAGGGGGGTGGGGTGCACTGAGTAATATAATGATATATGATGCTGAGTGATCGCATAAGAGTAACTGACCCAGTGAGAGAGGCTGAGTGATGATACAAGAGAATGATGCCAGACACACTCTCTACACACACTCTGAGAATGATCATAGCAGGTGTGTGGGAGGGACGACCCAGCATGTGTTGGGCTGAGAACTTGAGCTATTTGAGTGGAAGGGGAGGCACATTCTTCTGACCCGTCAAGGACCATAACTTGACACCAAACTGGAATTGATGCCTCTTGGTGATGACGACTAAGTGACAGAGTGTGTGTAGAAGCTCGAACAGTCGTCTGTGAGCGAGCGAATTACTGTCAGCCGTCTGACACTGATCAAATTCCCAGGATGAGTGAGAGAAAGTAAATGACTGAGAAAAGACTGAAGCCAAAGAGTGACTGTGTATATGATAAGTAAAAGTAGCAGACAGGGGATGGAAGAGTGTTTGACTGGATGTGTGATTTTAGTTATTATAGAGTGATTTTAGTTATGTGAGTGAGTGAGTGAGAGAGTGAGTGTCTGAGTGTGTGAGTGAGTGAGTAAGTGTGTGAGTGAGTGAGTGAGTGAATGAATGAATGTGTGAGTGAGTGAGTGAGAAAGTGAGTGAGTGTGTGCGTGAGTGAATTTTTGAGTGAATGTGTGTGTGAGTGAGTGAGTGAGTGTGTGAGTAAGTGAGTGAGTGTGTGAGTGGGTGAGTGAATATATGAGTGAATGAGTGAGGTGGTGAGTGCACAGGGGGAAGTGTACAGATGAGTGTGTGCCTTGCAGATGGGTGAGTTAGTGTCTAAGCGAGTGTTAGGGAGGCATACAGTTTGTCCATGGCTGGGAGCTGGGAGATAAGCAGGAGCACAGGGTGAGGCACAGGCCTTTGGTGCCTCAGACAGGCACAGAGGATTTGCAGTGGCAGTGATGGTGGCAGTGGCGGTGGTGGTGTGTGTGATGCATGTGTGTGTGTGTAGGTGTGTGAGTGTGTGTGTGCGTGTGTGCGTGTGTGCGTGTGTGTGTGTGCGTGTGATGCGTGTGTGTGTGTGTGTGTAGGTGTGTGAGTGTGTGTGTGCGTGTGTGTGTATGTGTGTGATGAGTGTGCACATGTTGTCTGTGTGTGTTTGTGTTTGTGTGTGTTATGTGTAGGGCAGCTGGCAGTCTCACGACGCTCCAATCTGGCAGGCAGGTAAACGCTGTTGATGGAAATGGGTCCTATCTCACCTCAGCCCAGGGTCACCCCCCAACCCCCCCCCCCCCCCCCCCCCCCCCCCCCCCCCTCCGCCCAGGCCGCATCTGCAAGTCTAAACACCTGCTGTCGCTGTGGCCGATAACATGAGGTCTCCCCCTGACTAGTGCAGCCCAGCAGAGACCCTAATACCAATACACAGATGGAGACAAAGAGAAGCAAGTGCCTCAGCGTGTCCGCCAGAGCTGAGGGCCGCACGTTTTTTTCCCGTTTGTTTCTCTTTTTTCTTTTTTTTTTTTTCTCTTGTTTTCCAAGAATGACTGTCAGAGCAGAAAGAGTGATGCACAACAAGCCACATGAAAGAAGGATGGATAGGGGAGAAAAAAGGACAGGAACAGAAAGGTGGGGAAAAACGATAGAGGCAGCAAATTCCCTTTTGACTTGCTTTCGTCTTGTTTCCCTCACATCCCTTTGCTCTCTCCTGCCTGAGTGTTCATCTCCTGCTTCTGAATAAGAAGAGTGCTTTCAGGGACTGCTGGATGTCATTCATGATTTAAGGGAGAAAACAGCTGAAATATGTGTTGTGTGAGTGTAGGCGGTGTGTGTGTGTAGGTGTGTGTATGCGTGTTTGTGTGTGTGTGTGTGTGAATGTGTGTATTTTTATGTGCATGTCTGTTAGTGGTTTGAGGTGACAGTGGTGTCACTGCTGGAGGGTCCTAGTTAATACACTTCAATTACGGTGCTGCGGTGTCCCCCCCCCCTCTTCGTTGGTGAAAAATCCAGACCGGATCACCACATCTGACAGGCAGCACAGCATCCTGGTAATGAGCATGCATCGAAAAGAGGAAACCAGACAGCAGGGAAGAGGAATATTGTGCCCTGACAGCAGAAACCATACTCCCACTCCCTCATGAAACATTTACACACACGCACACACACACACACACACACACACACACACACACACACACACACACACACACACACACACGCCGCACATACACAAATTGATAGGCACACGCACACACACACACACAAATGTACTCACAAATATATAAAACAAACACACACACAGTATCACTGCAAGGATGGAGGACATGCTGAGCCAGGAACTCTGGAAAACATGGGACCAAAACAAGCTAATCACATTGAGCAGAGTGCCAATATCTCCAGTGCTCACAGGCTGCTGTTGTTCCTCCTGTGGCTCTGGCGCAAGATGGGCTTCCCAAACACCCAGTAGGACGGTTTCCGAGGAGCTCCCCTTCCCGTATTCCCGCATCCGACGATTTGATTTGAGCATCTGGCCTTGGGAGAAATGAAATAAACGCAGGCAGAACAGGCGAGTCAGCTGTTTGGGCCCACCGAACGTTGCGTTGTTTAGATACACCGCGCGACTCAGCGAGGCAGCGCTAATATAGTTTAGGTGCACTGAAGATGCTTTGGATAGCTTCATCAGTGGCCTGCTGAGGCCTCATGAATGTTCCTGTATTGTGTTTCTGTGGGCCTCTGGGCTTCCCCAGAATGTCATTTTATGCGTTCTGGGAAATATGTCAGACCATCAAGTCCTCCACAAACCTGTGTGTGTGTGTGTGTGTGTGTGTGTGTGTGTGTGTGTGTGTGTGTGTGTGTGTGTAAAAATGACTGAATCCTAATTATTTTGCAAACAAAGTAATGATTATGGCTGTGTAGAACTCAGGAAATTGAATGAACTTTCCATAGGGTGGATATTTTTTGTGGAGTTGTTTACAAGATTAGCCAGCATAACGGAGACCATCCTTAAAATTCAGCCATTGGGAGGAGCTACTTTGGGAGGAAAGACATTAAAAGTTTGTAGTGATATTTATCTTCTCCAGAAGGCCACAGTGTTTGTCATTTGTCTAATTGAAGTTGAGGGGAGCCATTGTCATAACAAGCAGCAACCTGTTCCAGATGACGCAGAGATTAATTTCAAAACAGGTGTTGATTAGATAATTGACATTCCATTCTGACTAATCCCATGGCACTGTGTACTCCAGTGTAAGCAACAGGTGCATGAACTCCCATCTTTCTCGATGATATTATCTCACCATTTCACATACACATGCATATACATTACATCTACAGTACACACACACACACACACACACACACACACACACACACACACACACACACACACACAGTGTACTGTAGATGTAATGTCATTATTATTTTTTTATTATTTATATATATATAATAATAATAATAACAACAACAACAATCATAATAATAATCATAATAATAATAATAGGACATATGCATATAGACATAAATATAGACAACCCAGGCTCACATATACACAGCTCTGTGAACCACATAGACTGATATAGGTCTGACTATTTAGTTCCTCTTCAGGGACTGAAACATGCATTAGAGATGAATGTGATCATTACCTTTTTACATTTCCTGGAGGACCAGCGTTTTATTTACACTGACAGTTGTCGTCAGAGGAAAGTTGTGTTTACTAGTCAATCTCATCTTCATGTGTATGTGTGATTGCTGCCACACTTGTTTACCACCACCACCAGCAGCAGCAGCAGCAGTTAATATAATTTGGCTTCCACACCCGTCTTGTTTACCAGCAACGTCTCTGTCTAATCCTCCTGCCCCCATCTGTCTCTGCAGACTCCAGGAAGCCTAAACGGGACGGAAGGAAGAAGGAACGCACCCCAATGGACTAGCTGGGGGATGGAGTGCTGACAGAAACGCTTCTGCGAGTTTTCTTCGTCTCGCTCCTCCTGCTTCTCCTCTTCCTCTCCTCTTCTTCCTCCCATAGGTCATCTGGTGCAGAGTTTAAGGCCCTGTAGCGCTCAAGCAGTAAACGGAGAGAGCAAGAGGCCATGTAGAAAAAAAAAAAAAAAAGAAACGACAGAGCATGTTATGTTGTTCTATCCTATACACTCTGATAGACGAGTTGTAACTTTTATAGCTAATTTCGTACTTCTATAATGTTGATAGTGTAATATTCAAAGAAAATCTAATCTGATTAACCTTTTTTTTGTTCTGGATCAGGTTATTGTAAAGTTCAACAGGGTTGGAATGTTCTTTTGAAGTGAACATTTTGAAAGAATTGTGTCATTTTACTGAATGTTTGGTGTCTTAAGTGTAGAAAATGTTCTGCTCATCACCCCAAGGCAGTACATTCTTTTAGAATAGAACAATGGGAGTGTAGTAATGACATTTTCACTAGTGACACTGTAGAACCTTGTCTTATTTCTGTGTTAGTTTTGTCGTGTGGTTTTCTCCATACCACTTGGTCCTTACTCTCTGATTCATGTGTAAGTGAATAAAAGACAAATCCAGACTTTGGTCTTGTAATGTCCCACAAGGTCTTTGCATGTGCAGTATGTAGGTAGTACCACACAACATTGCATGATACGTTTACAAATTCAGTACAAATTTATACAGAAACCTTTCGTTTGTCTCACAGTAAAAGATGACAACAACAAGTATTTTTATTTTTATTTTATTTGATAGAATTCCTGTCCAAAATAATATGGCACAACATATCCACTGAATGTAGTTCATATAACAGTTTCATTTGTGGCCGGTGATATAACATCCAGATTCTTCAGCCAATAATCTCCTTGAAAGATTTTTTTTTTTAAACTGTACATGGGGAATTAGCATACAGAGGATTGAAGGAACAGGGGAAAAGGAAAAGGAAACATTGAGATATCTATTAAACACGGGTATGTACACTTTGACTGTACCTCATCCAAATGACATAGAATGCATACTCTATATACAAGGCAAACAATAAGCTGTTGACAGACAACTCTTCTACTGTATGGGAAACAGCAAGCCACAGTGGAAAAGTATACAGTGATCATCTACATACTTAGGCAACTGAAAAAATATCCATCTGTATTTGGAAATCTGATACAAGGAGGTTAGAAGAGCTCCTTATTCAGTAGTGATCAATATTTTTATTTGTTTTGTTTTTCTTCTTTATTTATATATTTTTAAACATATTTCATTTCAGCTCTACACATTCAAGAGCATTCCCTCAAGATGCGGTCTTTCGGCTGTGACATACAAAAGACGTTTATTTTTAATTAAATGTATATATAATTTACAAGGTATGCAAAGTTGTGGTTGAAAATTGGTTCCATGGTTGAGTGTTTGTAAATTCAAACGCTCAACGCAAGATCCTTGACTGTGAGTGTTTATGTAGTCACAAAGTTACAACATGTTAGTCTCTCTCTCTCTCTTTCTGTGACACATGACATGGCTCATTGTCACTGACTTTCCTTGTCTGATGGCAGCCATGTTTTTTTTCCCTCCACTCACCACAAAAGACAAATGCGCAAATGGAAAGAAAGGTCAACAAAACAAGTTGTAAAAAAGTATGCTTGGTGTTTTGAGTTGCCCTTGCTACACACCTTAAATCATCACGAATTTGAACCAGAGCACTTGTGGTATCTCGTTACAAGCGCAGAACGATTGCTGTCTCTTCAACCAAAGTTTCTCTCCTCGTCTCTGTCTCTTTCTCTTCCTCCTGTTGTCTCTCCAACCCCCTGAAATGGATAGTTCACAACTCCTTCCTGTGGTTCGCAGCTCCCTGGCTCCTGATTTAATGTCCAATTATCCCCTTGTTGCCAGGGACAAATTCTTCCGTTCCAGAATCAATGCCCTGTGAGTCACCAGTCGTGTCCTTGAATAAACTCCTATGATACACTTTCCTCTTTTCTACATCATCACAGCAGATGCAGTTATAAAATGTCATACAAAAGAACGTTTTTTGTTTTATAATTACATATGTTTCAATGACTGGTGATCTCAGAGTCTTTGGCTGTCATTTCTTCTTTTGGATGTGACATGGCATTTTGAGAGAGATGTTTTTGTTTCCTGTTGTTGGTAAGTTCCTGGAGTCTTAATAATAATACAGCTGTGCTCGTCAGAAGCTGTCTGGCTTTTATCTCCAGTTTATTTTTTTAGATGCCTTCACAGGTTTTGTGTTTTTTTAGTAGCCTACCTCCATTTTACATCACTCACTTATTGTACACATTTTACTTCCCGCCACACAAGGACACACGCTTTTTTTCTCTCTCTCTTTTGCACACACACACACACACACACACACACACACACACAAAGCAAATATGCACATGCACACAATCACTAACACAACCAATTTAAAACACATACACAATATGCATCCAGTAGATACAGTACGTGGAATGAATTTCATATAAAGGATAATAATTGACTGACTATTGTGCTTTAAGGCCTGAATGCCCCCTGGAATTGTACTTTTATTGATCTTGTTATTGACTTTACCTGGGAAATGTAGTTCTGTATCTGACAGAATACTTTCTGTTCTTTGACTGGTGTTCCTGAAAAGAATCTTGTGCTTTTTCTTTTATGTCGGTTTCATCACGTTCAACTCAACTAGCGCACACATACAGATCACCTTGGCATCCATTCTCCTTGCTGAACACTATTGCACCCATACTGTACAGATCACCTTTGCATCCATTCTCCTTGCTGAACACTATCGCACACATACAGATCACCTTGGCATCCATTCTCCTTGCTGAACACTATCGCACACATACTGTACAGATCACCTTTGCGTCCATTCTCCTTGCTGAACACTATCTCACACATACTGTACAGATCACCTTTGCGTCCATTCTCCTTGCTGAACATTATTTGCCACTCAGCAACCATCACAACAAACACAGCTGCCTCATGAGTGAGGCCAGCAGCAGCTTCCAATGCCTTAAAATATACAACATAAACATGGTCTGACGTTTGTGTAAAGGCCTCAGCACGTCGTCTCAGACCATTAGGCACTTCATCATGCGGGACAGTAGCATAACAACGGCACGCTTGCAAAGCAGAGAGGGCCAACGAGGGTGGTGGTTTAAGGACTCCAGAGTTAGACAGCAGTCCTTTTTTCATGCCAGTGTTGGGGGGAAAGTCATGCAAGATACTCAAGACTCTTCTGAGTTGCAAACTGCAGTTGTCTGCTTAACAAGCTAATGTAGAATCTGTGCAGAATGGAGAATCTGTATAGAATATTTGCCACATTAAAGGCATACCAGGCATTTTTTTTTTTTTTATGTCTGGAGCTCCCTCATACAGTTAAAAAAAATGGCAACAACATTGTACATTATCACCAATCCATGAGATTTGTTGGCAAACCAAAGAATTGGAACCAGCATGATAATTTTTTTATAGCGTTACATTGACTGACAAGTCGGTAATAAACGTGATTTCGTTTTTCAGTATCAGTTTAGTTTTCACTGCCTCACTGTTTAAGATCCTGCAAGTGTAATAACTGCAGTACAGGCGGCCAAGAGAGCCTCATTCACCCCGTAATGAGCCATTTAACCATCAAAGTGACTACGATGCTCGTAAATTAACCTAAAAAGGTTGCCTGGTGTGCCTTTAAGATTCTTAAGAGTCTCAACAGACTGTTGTCAAGTGTAATATGTAGTGATCTATACAGCACAAGAAGTGGTATCTACATACCAACACTAAGTAAAGGAAAAAGTTACCAATCCTGAATGAAAAGATCAAAATAAAGGTTTCACTAAGGTCAAAACGAATGTCTTATATAGAAATCTATTTACAATACTAGCCCTTTGTTTCAAGTTGTGTGACATCTCACTGTGTTTCAGTAAAGTCACACTTTGACAGCAGCTATGTGCTGGTGACGACATAAAGTCGATGTTTATGAAATAAATATGGCAGGGAAATGGCAGTTTTACGAACCGTCTCTTTCACTGTCTGTGTGAAGTGAAACATGAAATCAAGGGTTTATGAGCAAAGTATGTGTGTGTATGTGTGTGTGTACAGCCCATGGAATCGGAGAGCTGTGACGAGCTTTTATAGGGCTCATTCACAGTCTTGTCCTCTTATGGGAAAAGAACCATAAGCGCTCAGCTCTGTTTATGTGCGAGCACTCAGGTTGTCATGGGTCAACACGCCTGCACCGTGAAAAAACAGCCTTTGGCTGACCTGTCAGGAATTTCTCCATTGGCTCTAAACATGTTAGCCACACGCAGGGAGTCCCGCAGCACTGACCAGGGATCTGTGGTGTGTCTTCAGACAGACTTTTCTGTCAATGACACTTCAAAGAGAAGTTGGCTCCTTGCGTTTGTCCACTGGAATGGGAACGTCTGCATTGACTCCCCCTTCGGCCTGTCAGTGAAAGCACTGCAATCTCTCAGCGGGCTCTCATCTCTACGAGTTCCTCCACTTTGTCTTGTTTTCGGACATTGTGTTTGACGTGTTTGGAGGGGCCTGAAAGCCCTGTCCCATTTAGCAATATCTTATGCCGTTTATGGGCATGCCACTGGAGGAGCGTTAGCGGGGTTGCTGAATGCCTCAGAGCTATATATAAAAAAAAAAACAAAAAAAAACGCAGGGGTGAAAGAGCCCTCAACACACACACACACACACACACACACACACGTGCGCGCACACACACACACACACATACACACACACTCTACCCGTCGCATCCCACCTCTCTCTCCACATCTCAAATGGAAACCTTTCGCTCATCCCATCTGAAACGGGGTGATTAAAGCCTGACAGACATCCTCCAACACCCATCAGGCCGACATCGATGGGGGTTTTGGGGGGTGCAGGGACGTGCACACACACACACAAAAGCTCACACTATCCTCCACTTGTGGTGCGAGCACTTACTTCCCTGCGGCTATCACTCAAACGACAGCTTAGCCTGAGATTAATCAAGCGTCCCTGGCGAGCGGTGGGGCTGAGAGAGGCTCTTAGCTGCCATCGGGAACGTGTGACAGATGACACCTAGACATGAGTCCACTTATCGGCCTGACGGATAACTAGGATGGCAAACTTGGACGAGCGCCTCTTTCTCTCTTTCACACACACACACACACACACACACACACACACACACACACACACACACACACACACACAAGGTGAGGGTGTGTGGAGTTACAGGCAGATGCGGCTCATCGTCCCATGAGCACCAGGGATGGAGGCCTGCCTGGGTGCAGTGAGTCTTGAGTGAGTGAGCGAGGGAGTGAGTGAGCGAGCGAGGGAGTGAATGAGTGGTCCACGGTCCTTGAGAGATGTGATGGATGAGGAGCTGACGTCTACCTTGAATACAGAGACCTAAAAGGAGAGTAATGTAAAATAGGGCCACTGTAGTGGAAAAAAGAGAAATGGAGAGAGAGAGAGAGAAAGAGAGAGAGAGAATGAGTTACAGGATGTATAGTGAAAGAGAAAAAATGAGAGGCAGACGGAGTGAGAGAAGCATATATTACACTGGTATAGGTAATGGCACTCCAGCTTGAGTGAGACAATGTATGGGAGAGTCACACATAATAGGATAAAGAATGAGTGGGCCACTAAGTGGGACACTGGCCTGCTGTGTAAGTCAAGCGTGTAATGTGCAATCTCCGATGTAGGTGTTCCACATCATCCGTAATCAGATAAACCTTGTGCCAAGAATCCATTATTCTGCTGTCCTAGATCCCACTTGTGATGAGAACGCCACAGGGGGTACTCTCCATTCTGACTCCCATCCCCTTTTAAAACCATCCTGCCAAATATTGAGACTGGCACATAACTGATTCTGATGCCAAGCGGAAAACTCCACCGTTGGCATCCAAGCATGGCTGGCAACAGGTAGCTATTTTTTCCTCTTTTAAAATACGAATCCTCCACTATTCTCCTCTTTATGTCTCACCTATGTACATATAGCCATGGGAATGTACGTGTATAATGTAACCATGGTAATCATGGTACCGTAATCTATAGATGATATATAATATATGATAGAACATGAAATAGCCCTTTTATTCACAAGGCTTTTGCCTGTGATAAAGAATTTCACCCCATTCCGGGGTACCATACAATTCTTCCACTCTAACCACACACTACTTAGATACCTGCACTACAACAGCTGTCTTAAGCTTCACTTGTCCATATAACGCAACTCATCCACAAACACTGCAATCTACTCAGCAATCATATACACACACAAAGAAAGCACAAGATGTCTTTCAGGAGCACACAGATTAGCCTAAAGGTTGGACTACGTGGTATTAGGTAACATCTCCTGCCCAGGTGTCACCATGTAAATAGTTGAGTGGAGGGGAAGCGTGTATCCCCCTTCAGAGGTGTGTTATACCAGATTTACATGCATCTATTAGAATTTGCAGATAGCTGATAATGCATGGTGCAATTTTTATTTGCCTGTTATATATACTGTATGCATTATTAACAATGTCTTTCTTCAGTGCCTGTGATCTTAAGAACAAAGCAAAATAAAAGTGCGCCTTTCAAGAGGCTGTGTGAAATATATCTTACAGGATCTATAACTTCACTTCTATACGGTAGCCTCTCTGCTGTAGTGTTTTAATGGTCAGCTTAAAAACAATTAGGTTTTCCCGGGGGCTTAGGCACTTGTAGCTGTGTCGTACTCTTGCACACGGAAATGACAAAGAGGCCCCTCTGAACCACTCATCCAAGCTGTTCTGCTGGGCATCATGACAGCCCACCATCCCCTCTGGCTTGGGGAGGTGGGGGCAGCTTGAAACAACCAATACATCCACCAGTAAACCACTGCCTCAGGTCGCCCCCATTGAATTTGTGTTGTAAATAATCTTCAGTGAAATTCAATAGAGTTCCCTTCTCCCTCTCTCCCCTCTTATGTGTCTCACAGGCACGCAACTAACACACATTCACCCGCACCCGTCCCCGCACACACACACACACACACACACACACACACACACACAGAAAGACATGTACACACATAGAAAGAAAGACACACACACTTTCCTACACAATGTAGAATATACCCTCAGACAGGCATATATCTCCACATACACAGAAACATATGTGTTAAATGTACTGTACATTAACTTATATGTACATATGTATATATTTATATACAGGGATCAATGTATACTGATCAACAAACTCAGGGTTTGATGGTTCAGTCAGCCCTATTTTCCCTTAGTAATTGTGTGGAAATAAGCAGCGCAGAGCCCATCCAATATGCCTGTACTGTTTGACTTGACTTTGTCACTGCAAGGATGCTGGAGTGACGTTGAAATCGTTGCCTTCCCTAAACTCAGCCTTTGATTAAACACAAGTCACACACAACCTGTGCCGTCGCCGTGTCGGAAACGATTCATGTTCTGTGGATTTTGGCACTCCCCCCCCCCCCCCCCACTGCCACTTCCCTTTTCTCTCACTCGACGCTCGGAGATCAAGCATTCTGAGACGCGTCTGAGACTCTGGCTGCTGCAGTTGCATTTATAAAGTGCCACAACAGGTTTTTTAGGAAAGAAAAGAAACAGAACAAAAAGAAAACAAAAGATATCACCACTTATTTGTTCACCTTCTCTCTCTTTTCCTGCCTCTCATCATTAGACACACACACACAAACATACACACACACACTCATTCATTCAGTCAGACTGTACAAATAGATCATGCAGACACCCAGACAGACAAACATCTGTTCATCTAGCCGATCGGATGTTTTTGTACTGGCAGAGCAGAAGGTGTTTGAAAGTCTTTTTGAAGGTGGCGTTGCACAGGGCGTAGCACGCTGGGTTGATTGTGCTGTTGATGTAGCAGAGCCAGTAGCCGATCGTCCAGACGGTGTTGGGGATGCAGCTGGCACAAAAGGTGTTGATGAGCACCATGACGTTGTAGGGTGTCCACGTGGCCACGAAAGCCACCAGTATGGCCATGATGGTCCGCGTGACCTTCTTCTCGCGTGAAGCCCCCGGCTTCTTCTTCTTCGGGGCCTGCTTGGTCATCTTGACGATCTTGCGCGCCACGTGGTTCTGCTTTTCGGCGCTGGGGACAATCTCCACCGTGGTGTTGGAGGCTGTGTAGCAGTCGCCCTTGGGCGACTTGGTGACGATCTTGATGCAGGTGAGCTTGGAGCCGCCAGTCTTGGCCCGGTGGCGGGTGACGGGCTGGCTGGTCTCGGCAACGCCGCTACAGCCGTCCGTTGAGGGTGCGGCCGCTGCTGCAGCACCGTCCTCCTCCTTCTGGTTGTGAGCGGTAGCGCCGCTGCCGGAGGTGGAGTCGTTGGAGCTGTCCTTCTCCTCCCCGTGAACGCCGTTGTCCTTGGGGGCCTCGTCTCCGTCTGCCTCGCCACCCTCGCCAGCTGTGCTGGAGGGGCCTTTGCCATTCTGAAGTTTCCCATCGTGCTGGTTGGCCATGTCGTCCACGGTGGACTGTGTCTGGCCTCGGTTGGGAGCCTCATCGCCGCCGCCGCCACCACCACCACCACCGCCACCACCGCCACCACCGCCGCCACCGCCGCCACCTGTCACATTGTTGTTGGTAGACTTGGCCACGTGGCTGCGCACCTGGCTGGGCGACACAGCGGTCTGATTGGCCTGGGAGGGCTTGCGGTTGTCCTTCTTGACTCGGCTCTTGCTGGCCATGGAGATCTCCCAGTAGAGCACCATCATGATGATGACAGGAAGGTAGAAGGCAGCGATGGCCGTGCCGAATGTCACCGCCGCGTTGGAGAAAAACTGGATATAGCACTCCTTGTCGGGTACCGTCCGGCCACCCACGATGAACTGCCAGAAGAGGATGGCTGGCGCCCACAGGATGAAGGACAGCACCCAGGCGGCGGCGATCATCATGCCCGCCATCTTGGTGGTGCGCTTGATGGGGTAGCTCAGGGGCTTAGTGACACAGAAGTAGCGGTCAAAGCTGATGATGAGCAGGTTCATGACAGAGGCATTGCTCACCACATAGTCCAGCGCCAGCCAGAGGTCACACACCACAGGCCCCAGCGGCCAATAGCCAATCACAATGTACACCGTGTACAAGTTCATGGAGCACAGGCCAATGATGAGGTCTGCGCAGGCGAGGCTAAACAGGAAGTAGTTGTTAACAGTCTGCAGGCTTCGGTTGACCTTGATGGAAAGCATCACCAAGATGTTTCCGATGACAGTCACCAGGCTGAGGGAGCCGGCCACCAGCACAATGAAAACCACCTCCACTGTTTTGTAGGGGCTTGAGTGGGTGACGGCAGGCTCAGTGTCGTTGCCGTCGGAGGCGTTCCAGTAGGTGAAGTTGATCCCGTCCATCTCGCTGGGTCTTGTGACGTGATTCTTCAGTCAGCTGGAAACCTCCGTTTGTAAGTCTTTAGATCTGTGGAGGACCAAGGAAAGAAATATACTGCGTGACTTTCATGGAACATTTTCATCCATCACACAGCATGTGACAAACATTAAGATCCACATGACATACTGCTGAGACTGAACAACATTCAGAGTAGAGGAGACCATGAATTTAATAATCTTTTTTCCCTTCTCGTAAGCTCAAACACCCATATGTAATAATATGACAGGACAGCAGTGATGAATGCATAAAATGTGTGAGATCTGGGCATAGCTTCAGGTACTGTTGACAAGTTAGCTAACACTTGGTTGATGGCGACATGAATATATGGCATCCTACACAGTAGACTGGTAAATTTAAGTCACCATGACAACCTCCCTATACTTCACAACAGCAGGGAAGTACCAAACAAGTGACATCTAAAATAGACAGGGATGCAAATGAGATGATGCAAGACATCTGGAGAATAAATCACGTTCAGCAGATGTGGTGTAATTTGGCAGAAGAAAATCTGATCTGCACAGAAATGCCTGTATGCCCAGGAGGAAGTGCCTCTCTACCCAGGAGGCTTTGGCAAACTGTGAAGTTGTGTAATTTTCAAGAACCCTTTCACAGTCAGTCAAACATGGTGTTCTATGCATTATTTAGTGGACGCTCAGATAAATGTGTGACTGGGTAAATGGTACTATAAGTGACTAAAATGTTTACCCAGTTGAAATATGCTCTCAACTCATATATTCAGGGGTCAATTTTTAACAAAATGGCTTTGAACTAGCCTATGTTTTATTACAGCATCCTTTCAAATGAATGGAAAGGCAGTTTTCCATTTCCACTAATATGATATCCCTTATTCACATATTTGTCAATGTTGTGTTATATATTTCTCAGAAAAAGCCAAAAAGTCTGGTGAAATACTGGATATTTTTAAGCTTCTGAAATATCAAATGGAAAAAAGTGAATTGAGAAAAAAAAACAGCATTTAATCATGAAAGGATCTTAACACTTTCAACTTTTACTTCAAAGCCTGGAATGTGGACGGTCTTTGATTGGACATGATCGAGCCTCGTTTCACCTTACTTATGCATGGTGTGGCCACTCAATATTCTCACGTGTTTCTGTGTGAGTGTGTATGTGTGTGTGTGTGTGTGGTTGCACTCAAATGTCTAGTGTGTTTGGCGGCTGTGTGAACTTGTAATAAAATATGTCTGTCTGCCTGTCTGTCAGGTTAGTGACTTCATTTTGGCAGCCAGTGTGTGCTGTCCAGCCGTGACATGACCACCTACATGGGCTCAGTCTGATGACTCACTCTGGCTTTCATGCTTCGCTTTCATCTCATGGCTGGGGGTGGAGCTGGATTCACCCAGCCTTGGGAGTCTAGACATCCTCTACCTCACCCCAACGCCAGCACATCTGACTCTTTACACATCTCCATTAGCCACCTGTCCATACAGGCCTTTTATGCTAACACTATGCTCTGTTCCTTAGAGCAGCAACATGAGACAAACATGCTTCTTTTCCTGCTGTTGGGCTATCAGTTCTGAGCCCCTTGTCCTCCTATAGCTCTCCTTTGATCAGAAACCATACACCTGCCAAAAGCACCTTTGCTTTGGGAGACTAAAGGGTCCAGTAGTTTGTCAGGTATGTTCTAGAACTGTCAACATCTGGCAGCTACTCTGGCAGGACAAAGAAGCAAATCCATTTGTTGTTGTCCATTACCTGTCCATATCAATTATTCCTCAAGTACGGTCATGCTGTGGGTTGAACACATCAGTACATCACTGTCAGTCTACAAGAAAAAGGTTGCCTTTGTGGAGTATTTGCCATTATTTATAGAAATCGGTCCACCTGCTGGCATTAGGCGTCATGCGGTGACAGCGGTTGAAAATTTTCTAAAGATAAATGACATGGGTTATCTTGCAACGTTTGTGCCATGACGGAGCCGTGTCATCCTGGGCGACTGTTGTTTGATTGTGGTGGCGATCCATCCCGACACTGCCCTCTCACTGGGGATTACGACGTCACCTTGTGTGGAAGGGATTTGTCACCGTAGGATAACTCTGACTCTAGTGACTTCGGTAACAGTGATTTCACTTCTTTGAGCCGTGGTACTAACGCTAACGCATGGGGATAACGTGCTGAACAGGGCAATGGAAGCAGCAGGCTGTACTGTTGTGGGCAGTGCACACTCTCTTCCCAGTCCTCTCAACCTTGCTACCCCCTTATTTTTGCTTTTGCCCTTACGAGACAAACAGACTGTGAACAACGAGAGTGAATTCACTTATCTTCTGTACCAGAAATC
Organism: Tenualosa ilisha; assembly: GCA_015244755.2. Lineage (NCBI taxonomy): Eukaryota > Metazoa > Chordata > Actinopteri > Clupeiformes > Clupeidae > Tenualosa > Tenualosa ilisha. Next base: position 2,311,491 of record PYXC01001308.1, on the reverse strand, counting down.
CCTAATCATAGTATTAGCCACACAGCTAAGCCCAACTAATCCTCCATAAAAAATGTTAAAGTCCAACAATTTATGCATCGTTTTTTTGTGTGGGAGAAAGGAAGAAAACACACTGATGGTGAAAGCCGGGCACACTTGTGGCAGACGGAAGCAAAGTGGATTATCAAAGCTTGTTAGATCCAGTGTGGAGGGAGTGAGTGCGAGGCTATGCGCGGAGCCCCCTCCTGAATACCAAAACAGGGCTTCACACCAAGACGCTTCGAGTCAGTCCGTCAGTCGCAAGGCCAGAGGGAGAAGCACCAGGACCACTGCTACAGGCTGCCAATGCAAAAGCAAGTCCTGGTGTCTCCTTGGCTCAGACTTCCTCGAAAGCCAGCCAATGGAACAAGCCACAGTAACCTATTCTGATCAAACTGCTGGCAAAAAAATGTGTCTGTTTTATCTTGCTAACTACAATGTGGATGGAACACTCAGTGGGCTCAGCAGCTGATGGTCCTGAGCCTGTAATGAGTAGCACAGAGGCTCATTTACCCACAGGCTGTGATAATCACTCTTAAACGGCATGGCTTTACCCTTAGCACCAGGCAGTGATGTCTCTCCAGGTATAAGCCGACCCTGGACCATACCTGGCCCAGGTCTGGAGTGTATCCGGCTGAAACAACCCTTTGTCTGGGTCTATAATTATTTTCATTATGCCCTGCGGCCAGAGGGAGATTTGTGTGGCTGTGACATTTATTATAGTGCGATACGATCTTATGCAGGCAATATTACTGAGAGAGAGACAGTTCTACACCAAAGTGACTGATCCAGATTCAGACAGCAACTGGAGTTTATATAATGACTAACAGTCTCTTCCATTATGCCCAACCACACAGACTTAAATCTTACAGGTTTGTAGTGAAGTTTCCGCCACTGAAACTTATGAAGTTTCTGTATATTTGGCTGTGCTCCCACTTTTTCTCCGCAATTTAAAGGCTTTGACAAATGACAAAATGAATCGCTGTATGCTCTAAGGGCCGACTGTAAATAAATAAATAAATTTTGTTCGCCTTTTAGACTTAGCTGTTCCTGGTACTGGCTCAGTAGAGCCGAAAATTGCCTGTGGCCTTTTGGATGGCCGGCCTCTCCCTCTTAACGCATTCTCCCTTGTCTCTCCCACCCCCCCATACCTCTTCAAACACAGCGAAAGCCAGTCAGAAATCTGTTCAACCGCACACGAATATTAGTCTACTCTAAAGACATGGCCATTAATTAGATCTTGTGCTTTGAAAGAAATGAATGGACACTTCCAGCAGATATTTCAAATGAATAATTCCACAGATGTGTGTATATCTATAAAAATGCAGCTTTTCTTGTAGATATGCTATGGTATGATGTGCAACTGAAGAATGCCTCTCCACAGGTAAAAATACATGTTTAATGTATGCATGTATGTATGTAACGTAAAACACATGTTCCATGAAAAAGCGTGTCGTACACACATAAACAAAACACACACATGGATATACATACAGAATGAGTAGATGTGGGACAATGTAAGTGGGACAGAATGCATGGCCTTGGTTGCTGGATTTTTGAATGATGTTGGCATACCAATAATGCACTGATGCGAGGGGGAAGGCGTTTATCCCCCACATCAATGCCCCCCCAAGACACATACACACACCTCCACTTGACCTTGCATGCCCATGTCTTGTTAACTGTTAGCTAGCTGAATTTATTCCCCGCCCTCATGAAAGAACATGGCATGTGCACTCACACACAGGGTTATCGCTTCTGTTCTGACGGTGAGCCTTTGCAATAACGTGTTCTGAATGCTCACCCATCCATTACCACATCTAACACAAGACCACAGAGGTGGGATTTACACAGCTCATAACAAACCAGCAGGGGCTGTTGTGTTCCCAAGTGCTGTGTACCCCCATTTGAACCTATTGAGCTCCTTGTTTTTTTTTAACCTTACGCACACAGCCTGATTCATCTACAGCTTTAGGATGAGGCATGAATGAACCTACAATTTCATATCCTACATAAATATGACTTTCCTAAGAAATCCTGTTTCCACAGACTAAAAGGAACAGACACAAATATGAAATGAAAATATTAGAAAATGAAGGATTTCCTCAGGGAGCCCCTCAAATTTGGACAACAGCATTTCTCATGTCTCTTAGAGCGGCGGAATTAAATTGAAATGAAATATGCATCTTTAATCTCTCTCTATCTTGAACCGCAGATTTTTGTAGGGCTTGATGGACAGGTTGGGTTGAGCGCTCACTCCCTCTTGCACTTTGTGACTGTGCTGAAAAATCTAGAAAAATCTATAGCGACAGAACTGCCGGAAATGGCCAACTACATGCCACTTTCTATTACGTCTGGAATCAAGATTGTGTCACTGTAACTACTGTAATGCATGCACAAAGCCACCTCAGCCTCAGAATACACACACACATACACACACGCACACACACACACACACACACCACCACCACTGTTTTGTCTCTCTCCCTCTCTCTCTCTCCGTCTCAAACGCACACAAACACACACACACGCACACAGACACACACCACCACCACCACTGCCTTGTCTCTCTCCCTCTCTCTCTCTCTCTTCATCTCACACACACACACACACACACACACACACACACACACTCACATACATCATCACATCGTTTATACATAATGCAGTGGACACATTAATTCTCCTCCACGCATCAAAATCAACAAATTCTCCCCACGAGTGTGTTAACAGCTGCATTCGAACAGCGCCAAGTAGCGAAGGAGAGCTGGAGCTAAATGAACGGGAGGCCCTATAAAGCTGGAGATCGAGTTGATGTATGAATGGGCACGAGTGGTTGTCAAATATATGCATAGGTGCCATATTTAACACACGGGGGAGTACAAAGTGTGGGCAGTGTGTGCATACAAATGTCCCCGGAAATGACAAAATAAGATCGTCAAACCCTAATGGCCATAATGGTTTCACATCCTCAATTTCATTAAGGTGATGTATATTGTCGGAGCGACATCAATCTGTGTCACCGGCGTTCAAATGTGCCTCTGTCGGGTCTGTGAGAAGGACAGTGGGGGTAGCTCTTCTCTGTCAGCAGCACTTTGCTTGCTCCCTGCCAAGTTCAAAAGCTGAGTCACACTTTTTTACCCCTCGTGTGACATCTTTGACAGCAGCTTGGGAATAAAAAAAAATGAAAGTAAAAAAACTCGTAAACTCATCTCTCCTCCAACGGCCGCACGAGCTGCCCTCAGAGCGCGTCAGCGGACCTGTGTCACACATGTTTTGACGTGGCCGCTATCTGGCTGTGTGACGGGCCCGGCAATACAGTAAACACATTACTAGACAAAGGAATATGATTGGAAGTCGCCTCTGACCTGAGCGGAAAAAAAAAAAAAAAAAAAAAGAAACTGGCGCAGGTGGCACTAGCTCGGTCTGCTCTCAGGTGTGTGTGTGTGTGTGTGTGTGAGAGAGAGTGAGTGTGATGTGGCGAGGAGGGTGGAAAATGGAGGTTAATGTGGGGTTAATGAGCGATAAATGGATGTGAGGCTCACAAGAGTCCAAAAAAAGAAATCATCCTTGCATGCATGAGGCGTGTGCAAACAGAAACTCTCCGTAGGGGTGCTGATAGTGTCTCCATTTTGAAGCGTTTGAAAGAAAATTAGCTCTGGTGATTGGTTCTGGGTCATCGTCTGGATGTGACTGGAGTTTTGAATGCAAGTGCTGAAGATTACTGCATGTGGCATATTGTGAGTGTGTGTTAATGTGTGTATGTATAGTAGAAGTGTTAAACAGAGTGTGTGTGTGTGTGTGTGTGTGTGTGTATTGAGGAGGGACAGCGTGAAAAAAAAGGTGTCTCGGTTCAGTGCCATAACCTTGATCTCTCTTGACAGGCAGCAGTGGTGTTTGTGACATCCTCCCATCTGCTGGTGTCAGTTCATGCTGGGAGGCCATGCCAGCACTTAAACACCATCACACACACACACACACACACACACACGGAGAAACCCTATACTCCTTGTAGGTTTTATTTATTTATTTTCCAGTCAGATTTATTGGCAGTCACTGACATGGAGTGGCCATTACTTTTATTTCAGAACAAATCAATGAATGTCCAAACGGCTCCGGTCCTCTTCGTGTGATATAAATGGAACTTGGACTCCATAAAACAAAACTAGTCAGGACTAATCTTCCCACCTCCATAGCTGATCCATAAAAACTCATTATAGCACAGCATAGATGATATACTCTCTGCTATAACTGTCGTTTAAAGGTGGTCGAGATCATTTTCCTTTCTTGCACACACTCTCGTCTCAGTGGCCCTGAACAATCTGCCGTTTCACGGTAAATCATGCCTCCAGATCTCAATGCCAGTGCCCGGACTGTTCCGGAAAAAAAAAATCACATCTCACACTTGACCTTTTGAGTTGCTTTTTCCAGGCAATGGTGAACTATGCTGTCTACATGACTTAAGGGACAGCCATTCAACTTCACAAGGAGACGGGGAGGAGGGGAACTGAGAGGAGAGTGAAGCCATGTACTTTACAGATGTGAAGTCTCCACTGAAATTGACACTATAGTGAGCTAAACAGAAAAAGAGAGAGAGAGAAAGAGAAAGAGAAAGAAAGAGGGAGAGAAGGGCAAGATGCAGTGACCTTTGAGGACAGTGAGCTGACAGCTCACAAAGTGACCTGCAGACTGGCCATATGTACCTCAAATAGCCATGAGCTTCCAAGAAATGAACAAAAGAAACAGCAGAATATAACTTATGTCCAAAGACAGCGCCAAAGAAAAAGAGAGGGAGAAAAAGTAGAGAGGTGGGATGGTGAAAAGGGGGTGGGTTTTCATTTCCATCAGACTGGCTGACCTCGCAGTGTTTCACATAATGCAAAGTCCAGCTTACCCTGCGTTAGTAAAAGTGATTGGCTGGTTTATGTGTTGAGATTGTTGGCACATTACAGATCACAATTAAGTCCTAATAATTTATCGCCAGCTGCAAAAACACTGGAGCACTTTTGCTGAACTGTGTGACATCTGTGACAGAGTGCCGTAGAGGATGATGATTGGGCACTGCGCCTGTTTTTCTTCTGTGCGTACAGCTTTAATTGTAGGTTTGAACGCAGGGATGCCTTGCTTGAACACCAAAGATGTTGGGCTCATTTTATTATCAGTTGGTTTTGGCTGAGATTGTTTTTTCACTCTTGGCACATCCCAGAAAAGCCTTATGTAATATTTGGAGATGGCTCTGGTGTTACATAACAATGTGTATCTTAAGGAAATGATGATAAGCTTGGTGAAAGGCATGGGATGGAGGAGATCAACCTCTTCTCCTCCTTCTCCATCTTCTCTATCACACCATCCACCACACTCTTCCTCTCCAGCCCTCCCTGTCGTCCCTTACTAGTGTCCCCAGGTGTCACAGTTGGCAGAGGACACCCACCCATCCACCCACCCTCCCTCCCTCCTCCACATCCGCACCGGGCACCCAAGGACGACGGCACGTCCCCCAAAATAACCCGTAATGGACAGGCGAGCACATTATAGCCAACATCTGGCAGCACAGGCCTTCTCTTTGGCACGCCACCGTGGTCTGGTGCCAGGGGCTGACACAGGCGCCTGTGAGGTCCCGGTGTCACCACATGAGAGAGAAAAGAGAGAGAGAGAGAAAGGGAGAGGGAAAGAGAGAGCGCTTGGTGCTGGACGCAAGGACACATGGCACGTCTACCATCTCTCCTGACGATGCACTGGCAGCTATACAGATTTTTTTTTAAAAAAAGAGAACGCTGTTGGGTAATTTACACTTTGGGTGAGGTATGGGAGCATTTCAAAAAGGCGATAATGCATATTGCTTGGATCTGGAGCCAGCTTTTGAAATGCAAAAATGTGTGTGTGTGTGTGTGTGTGTGTGTGTGTGTGTGTGTGTGTGTGTGTGTGTGTGTGTGTGTGTGTGTGTGTGTGTGTGTGTGTGTGTGTCCTATTTCTGGGGGTTGCTTGTAGTCCTAATAAACATGGCAGTATGCCCCTGTTCACTCTCTGATTCAGCAGGAGGAATGTGTTACTGTCTGTGGCCCTCCACGCCATGCATGGCAGTGATCTGACCTGTAGCTCGGCCACAGTGGGCACGCCCATCATTATTGTTTTCACGCGGTGCACTGAAACGGAGGTGTTATCGCTCATCTGTCTCCCAACCTGCCCCCAGTTACCCCTCCTTATCCCATTTCTTCCCCCACCTCTTTCCCTTGTTTTTTCTCTCTTTCCTTCAACTGTCGCTCTCTTTTGTTTGCCTCCCTCTCTTTCGCCAGGGCCAGTCTCTCCCTCTCTCCCCCAGTGACGAGATCTGTATCTTTGCCTCTTTTATTTCTGTCTCCCTCTTATTCTATTTTACTCGCCTTTGTGAACTTTATACCATTATTTTCTCCTCTATCTTCTTTTCCTCTGTTTACTAGATCTATATTTTTACCTCTGCTTACACTCCCCTTCTCCATCCTAAGCCCCCACCCCCCCTCTGGTGTGTGTGCTTGTGTGTGTTTGTGTGTGTGTGTGTGCGTGTGTGTGTGAGTGTGTTCAGTAGTCCATGCACGTATGAAGGCTCCTGATGGGCCCTGTGTTGCACACCTGCTCTTTCAGGTTGGGTGACATTAACCCCCGCTGCACACGAGAAGGTGCCACAGTGACCAGCTGCCTTTTGGATAGATTTTAGACTGCTGGGTGCTCAGTCACACAGAGAGGATTCTTAATTACTATGATGATGAGAATTTAACAAGTTAAGAATGAGGTCTCATGACCAAAAACAAAAAAAGAAATAAAGATAGAAAGAAAGAAAGAAAGAAAGAAAGAAAGAAAGAAAAAGATACTTGTCCCACACTCGTCCAAATGTCTGTAAAGCTGTAAAGCTCCTGTAACCATACATGTTGGCTTTGAAATCCTTTTTTAAATTTCCAAAGGCATCTGATGTTTTATATGATGCAAGTCCCTTGTGTTACATCAAACTGAAAGAAAAAAAGTACTGCTTTCTGAAATACATGCACTGAATAAACATAAAAGCCACCCCCTTTTTATGCCTCAACAGACCAAAGCTCACATCCTTAAGGTGACAAGAACTTACAAAATGTACCAGGATGAAAGCTCGACATTACAGCCTATACATAGGCCTTCATCTGATATTTACTCCTAATAAATACTGAAATGAATCTAGTGGAGACAGGAGTGGGCAAGTTATTCTTTTCGAGTCCTACCTTTGATCTTTTTGCAGCACTTCAATTGTCAGACAGTAGCACAAACGCTTTTTGTTCAGCTCAAACTTCTCTTTCATAAAAAGAAATAAAAATGAAAGAGAGTGTGCTTTTGTAAATGTTTTTTTAATTATCATTTAAAAATAATGAGAACGCTCTGTTTTTGTCTCAAAAGCATACTGAAGGTGAACCATGAAAAATGAAACCAGAATTTGGTTCAATGTTATTGTCCATTAAAGGATTATGATTATGTAGGTAGGTGATGTCACATTCTCAGGGGGTGCATATTTTACTGCATGTAGTGCATATTTTATGCAGCGATATTCCGCTGATAAATTCAAACAATTCCTTAGCAGTTCATTTGTCCAGCAATATGAAGACACATGCTTCAGTCCATTCAGTCCCAATTTTCAGGTAGTGTTGTATGCTATTTTCTGATACTGCTGTATGCTTGTTGTATGTCTACCTGTCGGGCACCCCACAGGGATGCTGCCGATGCCAGCATACCTGGCCAGGTCAGTAAGCTGCATTTACATGTGCCTGGTACAGCAGCCTGGCCAGGAGAAAGAAGAACACTCCCTCCTCCACCCCCCAGTGTCTGCTACGCCCTTGCCAATATGTGCGGTGTCTTTCAGGTGAGTGTACGGTGTGTGTGTGTGTGTGTGTGTGTGTGTGTGTGTGTGTGTGTGTGTGTTTGTGCGTGTGTGCTGCTCTGAGTTACGTCAGACGCGTCTCCTTCCCCCCCCGTGATGATGTTCCATGTCGCAGCATTCCCACAGTGGCCTGGACGTCTATTCTGCCTCCGTCACACTGCATTTGTGTTTTTTTTCCCCGCATTGTCATCAGCGTCTCCACACGCCTCCTATCCCAGGGCCCTCCCCACCCTCTACCTTCGCACGTCTGTATCAGTCCTGCGCACTCCCCCATAGATGGAGAGTGTTGGTGCTCATTAAGATCTGCAGAGATATTGAAAATAGGGGAAAAAGGATGGAGAGAATGAGAGAAAAGCTGGAGGAGAGAGAAAGAGAGAGAGGGAGAGATAAAGCCTGTTGGAGTTGTTCCACTCCATTGTTCCCTAGGCATGTTCTCTCTCTCACTCTCTCCCTCTCTTTTTCTCTCTCTTCCGTTCCTCACAAACATACACAGGTTGGCAGGCACATACACTCACACACACACGCGCACACACACACACACACACACTTTCCCCTTTTATGACGCACTTACTGGTGACAATGCCAACCTGCAGCGTCCTTGAGCAAAATGCTTTCTGAGTGCAATCTCCTCTCGCTTGTTTTTTCAACCTCCCTTTTACGTTTTCTTTTCTCTCTCTCCTATGCAGGCCGATGCAGATAAAGCACTCCAGAGACAATCTCTGGAAACAGATCTAGTGAACCGACGATACGTTTTAGACTCACAGGGAACACTTTGGCACACCGCATTCAGTACTTCAGGGCTTTTTTTTAATGTTTGACTAGCCAGTTCACTCTTTCAAAACACAGATCAAAAGAGAGAGTGAACGAGAGAGAGGGAGAGAGAGAGAAAGAGAGAGACAGGGAGGGAGGAAAAGAGGGATCTTCGTAGGCTCTCATGTTAGGAGGGATGTTTGAACGCTTTTAGAATGTGACCCCGTGGGAGAGCCTCAATCTGGATGGAGCTACGTGCACTTTCAAGCCCCTCTTCCTGCTGATAAACAGAGGTGCATATCAGGATCCGCCAGCTATCGCTCCAGCCTGTCCACTCCTGTGCTCCCTGATGGGAGACCGCAGCCCTGGGCTTGACCATCTATGAAGGTGTTTTTGTGTGGCCTTTGGCCCGTGGCGTTATCACTCTCCGTCTCTTGTTGTGTGGAGATGCTCCAGCTGAGTCTGACATGGAGAGGTGGGAGGGGTGTGGGGGGTGGGAGTGAGGGTGGGGGATGGGGTGAGCAAGCCCTTGTCAAAGATGCCCATGTGACAGGGATGGAGTGGGTAGGTGAGGCTGTAATCACCACCACACACACACACACACACACACACACAAACATATCACCGCTAGTGGCCAAGGAAGTGAAATGAAACACCTCAATGAAATGCTAATCCATGGGGTCGGCACGTTTGATCCGCGCACAAGATGCATGGTGGCACGATGCAATCACGATGCCTTGGCTCTCAGGGATGATGTCTAGGGGGCCCTTCTGGCCAGGTGCGCGAGCTGACATGAGACCTGACAGAAACCACTTATGTCGGGCCCTTTTCAACCTCACCTTGTTGTCATTCAAAGAATTCAGGGAAGAAAGAAGGAGGGAGATTAACACAATGACAGCCTGTCTACATCTCAGAGCCAAAGCCAGTGGCTGAGTATAACTCATCCCTGAGTGGTATTTTTTTTGGTAAGCCACTCCATCACCATCCACATCAAGACTTTCCCAGTCCACAGACTACCATTTGCCTTGAAAAGACAAATCAGTATGTAAACAAGCACATTAATAAATAAAAATGGCAAGGGGCATTTGTTTTTTTTGGTGTTTGTTTATGTGGCTCTGAGTGAATATTGAGCCTCAAAGTAGCACAGAGGGAAACATCGAGTACATAATAATAAGAGAGACAGCACATTTTTTAACTTGAAAACTTAATCCATTGGCAGTTATCCGGAGAAAAAGCGACTCGCGCTCGAGAACACGAAAAAACAACAGCAACAACAAAAACGTCTCCAATTAGCTTAGGGTCCCTGAAGCTTTTATACATTCTACTGCTGTCTACATAAATTATACATGTTGTATATTAAACTCCGCTGTTTTGCTGCAGCGCTCCCAAAAAACATTTGCATAACTCTGAGGCTGTCCCAGCTGAAATAATATGCAGCCCAGCACTGTGCTTGCGTAGTTAGACAATGATCACGAGAGCTCACTTTTTTTAACAAGGCAAGGCCACAAGGGGGTACCACGCAAAAACATGCAGTTGGGCATTTCTTATAAGCTCTCTCCCAAGGGGCAATTATGTGACCTTGGAGAGTGGTTGGCAAGGTGCATTTGCAATGTTTTGGAACAATGTACCCTAAACATCTTATTTAGCTCCACGTTTATGCAGCAACTACCTCTGAGCTGAAGGCAATTTGTTTTTTTTAGGGCTGGGCGGGATGGGTCTCCTGTGCCCTTGGATTGGAGAGGATACCTCTTCAGTTAAAGTGGTCAAGAGGGGAGGCTCATTATTCAAAGTAAAGTCTGATGGAGCCTTTTGACTTTGCCAAAAGCTCACTTCTGCTCACAAAAAGGGCAAAGCTCGAGCTGCTTTGTCAAATTAAGAGACGTGTGTAATTAGAGTCTCCCTCTCCCATTCTCCTGTATACATCCCAGTCACAGTTTCTAACAGACAGTCCACGCTCAGGGGGGCTCTGGAGACAACTCTCCAGCACTTCTCCATCATCCCCACCAGGCCGCCATCAACTCACCCCTACGCCCCTCTCACCCCTTCCCTTAACCCCCCTCTGTGTCTGATCTCACCCCTGCCAAGAACTCGACTAATTGGTCTTGGGGCTTCATCACAGATGGAGGAGGGCCTCTGAGGGCCCACGGCCGTGCGCCACCTCACAACTCCAGCCCCAGACCAATCAGAGCTTGCCGTAACCCCTACTGTCTCAGGCCTGTTCATTAGAAGCTTCCCACTGATGAGAGGGCTATTTCTAGCCTGGGGTCTGTGTCTGTGTCCATGTCTGTGTGCACGTACGGGGGCCTCACCGCTATTTTCCTCGTCTCAGAGCGAGCCCTGACCGCCCGGGAGCTCTATGTTTCATTTGATCCAAGCGATTTGATTCTTAACTCGCTTCATCTGGGGCTCTGATTTTGGAGCGAGGCTGAGGTCAACTCAGCATCAAAGCAGCCACAGTCAAGCTGTTCGCACTATAAAGAAACAAGGCCTAATCAAAATCTGCATATTTTGCACAGAAATCTTTTAGTACCTGCTAAACTCTGGTTACTGAGGCAAACTGACTTTGTAGTTGAATTACTGGACACATACTGACCTTTAGCTCAGTTCCTTCCTACTTTTCTTTCCTAAGGAATATCCAAAGACAAAGCATGATTTTATGAGACAATACAAAAGTCATAAACATCTATTCAGCGTGACACTTTGACCTTTCAAGCACTATCAAGTTAAATGCAACCTAAAGGTCACTGAATAATCTGAGGTTATGCAATGTCCTGACGCATATTTTTCATTTGAAAAGCCTTTGTGTTTACAAAGCCATTATGCACAGTTGCTAGAATGTTTAATCTATGGCCAAATCTCAAAGTGCCCCCCCCCACCCAAAAAAAAGAAAAATTAATTCATTAAATAAATAAATAACCCTCAAAGACTTAACTGACATGAATCAGCTTCATGACTGGCTGATTCTAATTTTAGAGGGTTCAAGGCTTAGGTCTGGAGGGGACATTTGAATTCCACCTGTTTTCTATGAGTGCAAGTGGAAGTTACAGGCTTACTTTTTACCTCCAAAGTCATTAAGGGATGGAAAGAACAAACAAGAAAAAAAAAAACAGAGACGACAAGAGGAGACATGCAGTCTCATCTCCCACAGAGCCTGAAGTATCAGAAGTAGTCTAGCTCCAGCAAACGATGGCAATACTTGGTGGAACTGTGATATTTTGCACTGCGAGGGTAATTGACCTCTCTTGAGACCATGACGCTCTCCAGCGCAGTCCGTAACTCCAACAACAATCACTGCCGAAAAACCTGTCAGGGTGGCATTTAAGCAGTGTCTCAGTAAACAGAGAGCAGAGATGGTCTGTATCTGTTTATAGATATCCGATAGTGGAAATGTGAAGGACAGAGAGAGATGAAGAATTCAATATTTTTTGAAAAAAAAAAATAGGCAGATTACTTGGGAAATTATTTGGAAGGGAGTTAATACAGGATCTGACTGAGGGGAATCAGTAAGACAGAACTACGTATAGAAGGATCCTCCCCTCTATAAATATTCAGTGTTGTGCAAATACATGTTTTCTTGCCAAGCAGCCAGTACGTGGAAAACACGTACTCTGTCAGTACACTAGGTTTTGAGTGGGCGTAGACTTGAGGCCACAAGCATCTTACATCTAAAATTACATTAGGTTTTGCCATGATGAATACAGATGAGCTCTTGTCTGATTGTTGTTTCCATGCTTTTGTTCATGATGGAAAATATGGCTCCTTCAGTTTCCAAAAAGAGCTTTTCATGGCTGTTGGAACTGAAGACTAAATCCACTTCAGCAGGTATGACGTGCAAGGGAATGATAAATGAGTGTCCGGTTATCAAGAATGTGCTACTCGGATTCATTTGCGCCTCCATACACAGAGAGAGAATTCGAGTGAAGCCGTCCGACGAATGGAATGATGGACTGGCGCTGGTCCAGGAAACACAAGAGTCGGACAAAGTCAGTGCCAAAAAAAGCACCATGATGCTTCTCTGTTACCAATAAACCCAAACAAGGGTCAACAAACAACCGGAGGGGAATTTGGGACAGAGCGCTCATGGGGGGGTCTGGAAATACTGAATAATAAAATTATAATACTTAAGATCAGTATCTTTGTTTGCATTGGGTGCATCTCCGCATGCTGTTTCTTCCCATGCTGAGAGGTGGAAGAGGGCAATCTGATGTGAGGTCTTTCCCTTTGATTTGGAATATTCAAGGTTCCTCTTTGAGTTAACTGGGCTCTGGTGGCTTTTCTCTTTTTATAATGAAACTATTTCAACTCACTCTTATTTAAATGCCCACCTGGGCATATCTGTGTATACTCTTGAATCCCGAGCCCTTTTCAAGTTAAAGACAATGACAAATGAACGATGACAGCCGTGGCTCTCCCTTTCCAAACATCACTGTATAATGATGAAACAGCCTTGATTTCTCGTGACAGTGGAAAACTGACAGAAGCGGATTAATTAAAATGCATTCAGATCTTTTCATGAAGTTCTTCACTTCAGTTCTTCACTTCAGAGAAACAGGGCAAAAAGGGTCCACTCTAGGTTCCTCACTCTTGGACGGACTGAGCTGCAAGTAATAATTGACCAAGGGTGGATAAAGTCTCTCTTCTAACAGGATTGATTTGAAACTTTTTCTCTCTGAACTGACTTGCTAGACATGCTGTGATGATGTAAACTGACACACCGAGTTCCTTGTGTGAGAATTGCTCATTAAAACGGTAGAAATATCAGTACTGTCCTCCATATATGTAGTGTAGCTGTGTGTATTGTATAGACTCTCATGTTTCCCACTTTAAACAAGAGTCCTCTGAAGCATGAGTCATTCCTTTTTCTCTTTGTGGTCATGAGAGACTGTGAAATTCTGGCTGTTACATTTCAATTTGTGACAGGGGTATCTTCAAAAAAGCTTAAAACCATTTATTTTCGGTTCAAAGGCACTTTTGTCAGCTTGGTGGTTTTTACTACAAAGCACTTAATGCCAGCCTTTAAGAGCTCAAAGAAAAATAATGTAATTGAGTCTGAGGGAAAAATAGCAGAACAAAAAGTGGTCAGCCCAATATAGATGTATAACTAACTATGTTTAATGGGTGTAAACAGCTCAGTTTATTTTTTGGAGGGGACTTTGTGACAACTCCATGCTTTATTTCAGCAGATGAAACAGGTTTGTGTCCAGTAAAATTGACATTTGTTTGATAGAAAAACACGAGATCCTCTCTTACAGAAATATATTATATCATACTCCCTTTCAAGAAATGGGTAATGGTAACCTGTTGACTTTAAAACATCCACTGGGTCAGGTCATTACAAATGAGTCTGTGTAAGGCCTTGGGCACGTGGGTAATAGGAACGGGGCTTTGTTGACACTGGGCCAAATGAATTTCCCACCTTAACCTTGGAGTGTTAAGAAGGAGAGGAATGGGATTTCTGAGAAGGACACTGAGAATGTGCAGCAGATATTCCATCTGACATTTTCTCCTTATGTGCACTGCATGAGAAGTACTGTTAAATGTTGGCAGACTGCACGCTTATGTAGCCTGGAAAAAACAACTATTTGTAAGAAAAAGGTTGAAAACTAGATTGCTTGGCATCAGACAATTGCAACATGTGAATTCTTTCCCTCCTTTTCACTTCCAGCAGGCCCTGGCTTTCGCTAAAGCCCTTGCAATCTGGCAAGCAGAATTTTTGCATGTAGTGCCGTGCCTCCCTGTGACATGAGACAAGTCTACAAGTCTTCCAATCTGTAGATGTTGTTTTTTTGTTGTTGTTTGTGTGTGTGTGTGTGTGTGTGTGTGGGGGGGGGGGGTTCTGAAAAGGAATAAACACTTTTTTAAGTGAACAAGTGACTAGAGGCGCGAACATTTTGGGTGGATAATGGGGCCTTAAAAGCACCTCCAAGAGGCTTCCCGTAGTTATTATTACTTGGTTCATCTGCCTTTGATTTGTTTATTTTCTCATTGTGTATCTGCTTGCTTTCTCCCAGGCCCCCCGTGGCGAGGTACCAAATGAGGTGTTCTCTCCGTGAGACGTCTGCTGCGAGAAGATTGAGAGATTGCCTCACCTTCCTTTGCCCCCACCCTTTCCAAATCCTCTCTCATTCCTCTCTTTTGTCTTACTCTCACGAGGTATAAAAAATGCTCTCTGGATTCTAGTCATTAAAAGTAAGATGTAGGAATACATGACAGATTCCTGTCTTAAAACACCATCATGCACAATTTGCACATTTATATGGGATGGGGAAAGTACTACAAAAACGGCAAGATTTTTCGATTACGCCTTGTCATGTTTAGCAATCATCACTGGCACATGGAATGTTTTAAAAATAACACTTTGATGGAAAATAACAGACTGTGAGTAAGTGTGTTAGTGGCCTCTATAGTATACACAGACACAGCGGCTCATCATATCCCCAGTAGGGAACCGAGCTTCAGTGAGGACCCAACTGTGGGTCGGGTTAAGCTTCTCCTGATGGACACTACACCGAGCTGTGTGTGAGGGGAAACGAAATTCTGTGCGACTGCCACATCCATGTGCCTAAACACGGTATGTCAGGAACTCAAAACCTCATAATATATATTTCCTTGACTGAAAACTAATCCAGTCCTCCCTTTTTTAACCCCCCCCCCCCCACCACACACAACCCCACCCCACTCCATACTCTCAGCTGTTCCCGTCTCCTGCAGTTAGCTGCTGCTTTTTTATAATCTGATTAAGAAATTGCATTTTAGCTTTGCCTAATCAGTCTAACAAGAGGGCTCTCTCTGAGCCTGCGTGCCCATTAGGAGATTAGGATCAGACTCTGGCTCAGAAGTGGTCATCACAGGGACGCGCTGGTGAAGGGAAGAAAGAAAAAAATATAACAAGGTTTTCCCATGCAAGCCAGCGCAATGTGTGTGTGTGTGTGTGTGTGTGTGGGTGTGTGGGTGTGTGTGTGTGATCTCATATCTCAGATGGCTGATTGTGTTTATTTACGAACACAGATGGTGCCAGGCAGAGAGACTCCCAAACAGTCACAACAGTGACAATGGACAGACCAGGATGGGCCCGTGGTCCATCCATTTGGCAGGCTAAAAGGCCCAGGAACATTCACATGGCCCCGGTACTATCAAAGCCAGCCCATCAGACCAGACCAGAGCAGATCACCAGATAGTCATTTATTTTCTGAAAGAGGGGAACAGTGTCGGGCAGGTGAAGCATGTTATTAAAAGGTGATGAAAAAGTCTGTGTGTGTGTGTGTGTGTGTGTGTGTGTGTGTGTGTGTGGTGTGTGTGTGTGTGTGTGTGTGTGTGAAAAAGAGCAATGTTTGATGGAAGATTGGTTATTCAGGCAAATTCCAATAACCCGGTGACACGCGGCAGTTGATTAAAAGAAGGCGATACGGATCACACTTTAATGCAAGAATAATCGAGATGCGGGCTCGGGCTCCATGGTAATTGCTTGCCTGGTGTTTAACACAAAGAACATTAATGTGGCCTAACACCTCACGGGGAGGCTGCCCAGAAACACTAGGAGCTGACAGGAACAGGATATTTGGAAAGGACAGAGGCAGAGTGAAAATGTTGTTTTGTGAGGCGAGGAGGGAAATGAAATTATTCCATCTGGTGCTGGCCCGGGTGACTGCATTATTATCATATATATTATAATACTCGGTTAAGCATTTCAGATGTCAGTGATGGGACAGAGGAGGGGGGGAAAAAAAAGAAGGGGTTCCATCTTCTGTGCCGAGTCGCGCCGTCATGCCAGGGTCGATACACTGGCACTGGTGACTGGCGCCTGCTTTCGGGGCTGAAGTGGGGCGCTGCCGGGCAGAGCTCCGATTTGATACACTGCCCTCCTGCCCTGATTCACACAAAATGCACACGTGTTGGCCTCCCGACTCTCACCCGGGCACACTATGAAGTTGGTGGATGTTACACGTGGAGGGGGCTCTCTCTCTCTGCCACGTGTCAACTCTTAGTTCCCTTACTGGCTCTTTTCTTCTCCTTTATTTTGACACACAAAGAACTGTGAACAAAAAACAAAAACAGACAGGGCAAGGACCCCTCCGGCGGCGTGTGGAGTCAGGGGGGTCGCTCAGTGTTTTTGTGGAGGTCTTTCGAGAGCGCCTGTGTGTTTTCAGACAGGCCGTCATATAAAAAAAAAAAGAAAAAGCTCACCACCGCTTGGCCCTTGCAGTAATGAGGGAGCTGGGCTTTGTGCAGGAAGCTGCCATGGAGGAGCAGCCTTCTGT
Source organism: Tenualosa ilisha (assembly GCA_015244755.2). Taxonomy (NCBI): domain Eukaryota; kingdom Metazoa; phylum Chordata; class Actinopteri; order Clupeiformes; family Clupeidae; genus Tenualosa; species Tenualosa ilisha. The sequence goes on along the minus strand of PYXC01001308.1, from coordinate 2,294,589 downwards.
GCTGGGTCACTGCGCACTCTTAGCAAAAAAGCCTTTTTTTTTTCAAAGACTCTTTCTCTTCTCCCTCTCCACCATTTTTCCATACTCCATTGCTTTTCTACAGTGCAGAGATGACCCTCTTTCCACAACCCCTCCCCCCCACCACCATCCAATCACTCTTTTCATTGGAATAGCTGCAAAAGGCCACTAGTGCAAATGTGAGCAGAGCTCTTTGCAAAAAGGCCTAACTGAGCACCTATTTCTGACAGCTCATGCAGTCATGCTCTGTGGCCCCCAGAGAAAAATGCTTAAAAGAAGTGTGCCCGATACTCGATGTTTTAAAAGTCATGTATAATTTAGCCCTCTAACAAATGGCATTTGAGTATCACGCATGCTGAATTAGATGAATGTGTTCTTTTTAACATTAAATGGTTAAGACAAGTTAAGGCAACCCTTAAGCAGACCTTACAGGTAAGCGATATTTAACTTTGACCCGGTATATCTCTAAATGCCTCAAATGCATGTGAATTGCAACAGTCCTGGTGTGTGTATGTGTGTATGCGTGCGTGTGTCTATGTAATAGAGCGAAGGGTCTGGTGGGTGAGCTTGGCTCTGAAGACAGGCCTGCTGCAAACAGATAAGGTTCCCCGAGCTGACACCGGGATACCTGTTGACCACACACACACTCGGATAGGCAGCCCCATGGGTATGGGGAGGTCACATGTGATTATGTGTTCGGTGATGCCTCACAGGGACACACTAACCGACACTGTGCGACTGCACTCGTTGCGCCAGCTGTCTGACTGCTCTCACTGTTCCCTGGTCAGCCCCAGGTCCAGCCATTACATACTCAGTTCAGTGACAGCACTGATCCAAAGTGAGCTGTGCAGCCTAAACACTCTAGTCAGTCTTGCACCCCAAAGACATTTCCCTCATTTTGACCTAGCTATCAAACTAGACTTGAGCAAATGGAAGATTCACTTCCCAGCGCTTGCCCCTTTACTCTTCTCTTTGCTTAACGATGGGCTTGTGGCGATATGAGCCAGCCGAAATGTTGTAGTAGAGATTTTCAGGCTGTAATTTGTAATTATCTGGTGGGTTACGATGTTATGATTCAATCTCTCACTCACTCTCTCTCTCTCTCTCTCTTTCTCTCTCTACCCCCTTGCAGCCTATTCTTGGAGTTTCAGCAAGCTTGGAGGATGATTAAAGTTGGCCATCAAGCTTGTCTGTTGAATTATACGCACTGCAGACAGCCTCCAACTAAGAAGGGGTTGGGGGGAGGGGTGTTCAAGAGATTTAAACTCCTCATTTGAACAGGGCTATCAGGCAACAAAAAAAGAGATGCTGGTCTTCGCTTTTAGATTTCAACGGGTGAAGAAACAAACAAGTCAAGCCATTTGCCTTTAAAGGAGATACACGCATATGCTATAACACAGAAAACAAAAAACACGTTGTAAAACTGGCAAAGATGTCTCAAACTAAAATAAGACTTCAAATGATGTTTTCTATTTGCATTTTTCTCATACATTTCTATCATGTGTTTCCCTGCAATGTTTCATCACTGATGTTTAATATTGGTGTCAAGACGTTTTTGTAACTCATCCACACACAATCATGAGAGACCATTAGTATGTTCCATTGATTAAGTGCAACGTCACCAGGTGTGTAGATCACAGCAATTAACAAGTAATCTAGCTGTGAAGGAAATGCACACTAGCCGATATTCATCACTGCAGCGCGGTGGGGGGATGATCACATGATTATAGCTATTTTGATACATATGATGTATTGATCAGACAGTGGGCATTCCCCCATGGTCAGCCTGGTGACTGGAGGAGATTGATGAAAGCATGTGTGGGCCAAGGGAGAAGAGTGCACAACAAGACAGATTGACTACAAATGCACACACACACACACACACACACACACACACACACACACACACACACACACACATCCACACACATACGTGAAAGTACACATCTTACACACAAAACATTTAAATTCGAACACACAAACACACGCACACGCACAGATACACACACACATCCAATGTTGATAACATCCAATTAAGCTTAGCTCCATGGGCAGTGCTGGTCAGGTCTGGCTCCTGGGGCCTTAGGGATACCACAGCCTGGGTAATCTGATTAGCACTGCCTCAGTTTCCCCTTCCCTCCCCTGGTCCAATTACACTGCTGTGCTGTGCGTGCTGCCACACTCTGTTCCAGACCCATCAGTTTCTCCCCACATATCTCAGGTCCTTCAGATTCCTCTGTTGTTATTTTATCACAATGCAAAATCAACAATAAATAAATAAATAGATAAATAAATTAAATAAAAAATAAGAAATAAAAGGCTATTAAAAATAGTCATAATAGTAGTATTATATTCCATATATAGCAGTATTATAGTACTCATAACAGTAACTATTAAATTATCTACATGAAAGTTATTATTAAATTATCTACACAAAGTACATAGATAATAAACAATTTTATTATCCCTTGGAAATTGTGGTATCAACACAAGGCCAAATGGGATAACTGCATATTTGGATGTTTACATACTCTGTAAACAGTTTTTGGATACATGGAGGGGTTATAGTATATTTGAATAGCAACATGCAGAGTCAATAAATAAATAAAGGGGTTTTGTCTGTACAAAAAATGCAAAGTCCCCTTATGAAATTGATTGCACTAGCAGAGAGGTATGTCATTTCATGTCCACTTGTGGATTGAGGGCTGTGCTGTCTTTGTTTATCTATGAGTGCCTACCATGGTTGGTCTTGTCTAGAACAGGGTTATGTAATACAATGGCATCCACTTCAGCAATCCACACATGAGATAATGGACCTGGGCAATGTTATATGGATGTCTCCCGCATGTAATATAATCAACCCTTCACTCCAGCCTGACGACACGTCTCTTATTGTCCCCTGCTGGATTAGGAGGGTGGTGGACATGAACAGTCCCTGTGCAGGGCCCCATGAGCCAAGCTCCATGGATGGTTCAACGTACGTGCCTAAACACAATGACAGCTGACAATTAGAGAATGGAAGAATAGAGACATTCCTGGCTCTCTGCCAGCTGAAGCCCTCTTGTGGGCACATACAGGAGAGAAAGAGACAGAGAGAGAGAGAGAGAGAGAGAGAGAGAGGAGAGGAAGAGAGGGAGAAAGTTCCCTGACAATATCCCCAATGTATCCTTTCAGTGGCGGGATTACCTAATGCGATTACCAGCACTGGCACATCAGCCGGGGCTGAATGGGGGCCCCATAATTGGAGCAGGGAGAGATGAGGAAGGTGTCAGTCAGAGATTAGCCCAGGTGAGCGTCGTTGCCGTGGCGATAAGAAACTCTGTGCCGCCGCTCCGCTCCGACCGCCTCGGCTGAGGATTCGTCCATTGAGGAGTTGAAGAGCCCCTGCCTGGGATAGGCTTGTGGTGCGTGAGCTGTATACAATCAAGGCTCGCTTTCGCTGCCTGATGCTCTCCCTCTCTCTCTTTCTCATTCTCTCTTTCTCTCCCCCTTTCTCTTGGGGAGGGCCAAAGAGTGAAAAAACCCAGAGTGACGCACTGGATAATCTTCTGTGACAGTAATTAGACGAGTCTGGTTTTGTTTGATAATTTCCTTTGAGGGAGCTCGCCTCATTTTGCCCCCCCCCCCATACTCCTGTGTCTCAGTCAGTCAGTATTATTATTACTGTTTTCAGGTGAAAATCAGGTTATGTTCACCTGGTCAGGTCAAACTGGTAGAAAAGATTGTTTTCAGGTGGGAAATGTATCATGTAAACAACATCCTTGTTTCTTCCTGATATGTAAGGAGAGAATATAAAAGTTAAATGCAATTTATCTAACTGCAGAGTGGCTGCTGGATCCTGGATGTTCGTGAGAAATGTCAGCAAATTCACACTCTCTCTCCTTCAGGCACCCCCGCCACACACCCCCACCACCACTGACCCAGATGTGACACACTGGCCGAGGGGTCACAGGGAGAGTGTGGCACGTGAATGTGTGAGTCCTGGCTTCAGCTAGTCATCATTCAGTAGCCAGTAGAACATCACCTTCCTTGTTCAAACCATCCCTGCCTGCCTACCAAAACAATCTACATGTGTCCTCTTGCTGCCTCCTGCATGATAAAAGGCACTCACTCCCTCACATGAGTCTCATAGTCATGTGTACACTCTGTCTGACTGTCTTTATCTTTGCCAATAGCCTTTGTTCCTGTTAGCTTCCCACTGGCTTCTATGTCATTCCTCCAGTAATAAGTATGTATTTGTGAAGTATGCATGGGCTTAGTCACACAAGCGGAAAAAATAACACACAGGTTCGCCTATGGCGTCCACATGCTCACAGCTTTCAATTCTTCTTGCGTAACTCATTTGGTGAGATAAAGCTGGCGGCTCTTTCCTAAAAAGAACACTTAATCACACACATGCACAAACAAACACACTGGATGCGGAACACGGCAAAAGCCCTGAGGCTCGATGACTGCCAGGTGAGTAATGGGAGCTTGTCTCTCTCATTGATTCCCCACTAAAAACACAATATCTACTGAGCGAATTGCTGGCAAACGCCTGAATCCTTTCTCCTTTTTTTCCTTATTTCTCTCCCTCTCTCTTTGGCTATTTAACCAAGCAGTGGGATTGCTCTCTTCAATGGTGATGACAGTTGTTTAGCGTGGCGGCAAGCAAAGAGAGGGAGTCGTTAGCACTTCAAGGATGGAGGTCGCAACCTTTCTCCAGCTTCATCAGTGATCGGCCGTCGACCCAGTGGAGACAGGGAGGGGAAGAAGCCCGAGCGGAGGGGTGTTGAAGCGGGCGACCGTGACCAAGATGCTGGCATTTTTCAGCGCTGTGTAATTTCACTTTGCCTCCATGACCAAACCCCCCCTCCATCCCCCCGACACCCATACCCACACACACACACACACACACACACACACACACACACACTCACACCTCGGCCCCATTCAACACAATGCAATTACTCAGGCTGCTTGAGTCGTTTAAGCCCACTGTGCATCAGCCACATTGGCAACTTGTTTTGAAGCGAAGGCAATTTATGGGAGAAAGGCCCACCTTGTGCAGTTCAGTCCGCTGAGCCATGCTCCTTATTGATCACACTCACTCCGTCATTTATTTGATTTAGCTTTTCTGATGTAAGGAAACTGGTGCTGGAAGTTCAAAAGTGTCTGTGTGTGTGTGTGTGTGTGTATGTGTTGCTATGCTCTGATGTCTGATGCTATGATTGGCTGAAATATGTGTTCATATTGTATGCAGTATTTTAGCCTGACAACAGTGACTTTAAAAAAAAGGTCTGGACTGTAATATACAGAAAATTGGGGTAATTATCTTTCTATGTCAATCAGCTGTCTACTTCAGTGGAATTACATGTGATGCTGTGTGCATGATGTAGGTCTACTGCTAGCACCCTAGTGCCAAAAATACCACCTTGAGGACATCTGTGCTGACAGCACTGTGGGGTTTCATCTGATCATTTTTCAACATTTTCTGCCCTCCTGATCCACCCTCGCCCCAACATCTGTCTCATCTGTGGGTTCGAGAGGTGAGCGCATGCGTGTGTGCCGTGAAATGATTTGTGCTTCCCTGTCCTCTTTGGATGATCTTCCAGCCAGCCCCTTGGCAGTAAAATTCAAACCATATGGCTTACGCACAGGGTCACATCATTTTCATATTATGTGTGGGCACTGCCAAGTCCATTAAAGTTTTATATCTACAGACAGCAGCCAGGGGGGAAATTCATAGTGTGATTTTAGGTATGCTGCATCATCTGAGACTGTGTCGGCAAAAGCTGGTCCTCATTCCCACGGGAGCTATCGGTTTTAGATCCAACTGACAAAAATATGCATCTTTGAGAAAAAAAAATGACAAAAATGACTTCAACACAGCACTTAAAATCTAACTTGCAGAAAAAAAACTGAAAACTTTTGAAATCATAATGGTGCAACAGAAAGAGGTTGGAAAAACATAACAGGGTGAAACCCTCAAGGTCCCTTGAGCGAAAGAGAGAGAGAGACAAAGAAGACGAAGGTAAAGATGATGTGAAAACTCTCGCACACTTGCTGTATCTGCTGAAACAGGGGGAGGGAGAGAAATGAGGCTTATCAAAAGGAACTGTTGGCCATCCATCAGCGATTTCTGACGCCTTATCATCCCCTTCCTCAAGACACTCTACACATGATGATGTAAGGCATTAATCAAGTGCTGACACCTCACATTCAGGACTTGAGACATGTGCCCTTTCTTCCTCTGCCACCGAGCTATCTGTTGTCCCCACTGCCATCTATGACGGCGATTCTAATGCCTTAGATTCTGTGTGAGTGTGAGATGTGTGTTCGCTTGAGGATGTCTTTGGTCCAATGTCTCTGTTTTTTTCAGAAGAGATACAGGAAGATTTAGGCCTTTAAAGCTGGCAATGGTTCTAAAAAAAGCTCTTTCACTTCCCCTCAGTAACGACATGAGTCTGTCACTGCAGTGCCATTCTGTGCCGGAAAGTTCACAAAAATCGGTGCTAGAAAATGAAATGCGCATGCTGACCTTAAGCAAGTCATTCTCGAAGCGCAGCTGTTTCAATGAGACTTGCGAGAAATTACAATATTTCTCCACAGTGACACCCACCCCACCCCACATACTATTTCAGGTTTAGGAGACACTTCCAGAAAGGGGATTGTATAAAATACACAAAGGCAGGTGGTGAAACAGCACAGGGTCTGGCCATTGCAAACAACAGCCAATGAATTAAAGTGGCAAGAAAAAAAAAGTGGCGAACACCAACACTAGCCTTTAATCACCTCTAAATACCAGCATATGGAGGCTGGGTAGACTGCCCTTTTGACAAAGCCCGTAGCAGTAGGGGATTGGTGTGCAGTGCACTGACTGGTAGATGTCCATCCTACTTTGCAGGATTAATCCTTTTTTCATTAGAACTCGCTGGAGCCAGGGATATGACAACATGTATTTTCTGAGAAGATGAAGCAGACCCGGGGACCAGCACTTATTTTTACACTTTATGCCCATCACCCACTTCCTTCGCATCTAAACGATCGTGTCTACTCTGCCATTGAAGTGCTGAACTAGATCTTTTATGACAGGCAAGGCTGGAGTGAAATTAGTGTCATGGACTGTGACAACTGCTTTTTTCCTGGGGGACCTCCTAAATGCAGAGCATTGATCAGAGCTACACAATTCAGGGTTCGGCTGATTAGGCTCTTTCAAGAGACTAGGGCGCTGGAGAGAGAGAAGGGAAAAAAGAGAAAGCGAGACAGAGGCTGGAAAACTCACGAGCTGTCCTTGTTCAAAAAAAAAAAAAAAACACCCTGGGAGAGTATTTTCAGCTCAAATTGTGTGTCATAGCCCTGCTTAAAACCAGAGAAGGATCTAAATTATTTAAAGTGATAAATCTGGGCAAGGGCTCCTTTTTGGCGCAGACTCCAGCCCTGGCACACATATCGCTCCTGTGCCCTTTTTCTATCTGAAACATTTAAATGCCTCTCAGCCCTGGAGAGAGGTTGTTTTGGGAAGCCTGTTTGTTTATCATGAAGGCTCTTCAGCTTCTGTTAGCCCAGGGGCTGCAATGTACTCTGTGAATGAGCCAAGCACACTAGTGAGTATCCACTCATCCATCCATTCTCCCATCATCTATCCATCACTCTTGCTGGCTATATAGCCAATCAACTGACTTGTTCACACACATACACACACACATACACACACACACACGCACACACATATACATACACACATACATAAATACACACACATACACCTTTTCTTAAATTCAAAGGCGTATCAAAGCCAAAAAGGCCCAAAGAGTAATGGCTGTGCCGTCTCGCAGTTGTACTCTTTGAACTATGGGCATCAGCCAGAAAATCAGATTTTATACGCTAGGGTCAAAGCGCCTGCCAGATGCACATTTGCTTCTGCACGACTACCAGCCGTCCGTGCTCTCTGCCGCTCCTCAAAGAGACTCTGGTCTGATGCACAACACACGCAATGATTGCCCTGTTGTGTGAAGCACAGAGGCAGAATTAAGCAAGATGCCTGTTGTAAGCGTGTGCAACCAGCACAGCGATGACCCCATGAGCAGGGCAATGCAGCGGCTCCATTTCTGCATCACTATTTACCCAGCAGGCTGCAATACCCACTGCTCTTCCTCAGCAACAAACTGCGCAGATAATTCTATTAATGTCCTCATTACAGTTTTCCTCAGATGCCTTGGCACAAATCTCAGAGAATAATTAGTGCAGTTAAACAACATGTTGGAAACCATCACACCATGCCCACTTCGTTCAAAGAAAACAGTCTTTTTCTTCTTGATTTCTTTTGCAGAAATGGCAAATGGTTATTGTATGCAAATGACAAGGTACAATTGCATACAACTGGCAAATGATTTATTGCATAAGTGCATAACTATTGTTGATGACAATACTGTAAATAGGATTATATTGCTTCTGTGTTGAACAGCACACCATCAAATGTGTATAAATGAACATATTAAGCAATGAGCTGCGAAATAAATCAAACAACATCCTCTCTCTTACAAATGTAAATTTCATTATTAGCAATAGTTTCAATGCAGCGTGTAGTCCTGGTTGGAAAAACTCAGTGTTGCATAAGAGAAAATCAGATTTGACATGGATGGAAATCTGTGGTTAGACAGTCAAGAATAACAGGATGTTCACTGAGGTGGAATAAATTCACAGTACAGTACAGCGTCTTCCTCTCGCCACTACAGTAGATTTGACACCCACACCACTAGGTGTTGCATTACTGCACTCCCCACCCTGACTACATGTATACCTTATCTTTATGTGTTTTTGTTTTCTGGTTACAGATTTATGGGCTTTCGAGTTACATCCATACTGTGTCTAAATACACTCTTCAAAGTCACCTTGTGCTTAGCCTTGGGTCTGTGGTATGACTACTACTACAAGAGGTTTGAGATTCAGGGGTATTTGTTTAGCTTCTGAAAAAATGCCTGGCAAACAGTGAACACGGTGAGTCAGAAAACAAATCTGGATGGGATTTTTTATTTTTGTGACAGTGACTGAACTCCTGCATGTCGTATTGTACTGGCATAAAGGTTTTAAGTGAATTCCAACTTTTTGTCAGGTGCATTGTGGTGTGTTGTCCCACAAATAGTTTGGGTGAACGTCCCTGCAGTCTTGATGTCAGAATAGTTACAGGACACATGCCAAGGCAATGAAGTGAAACTGCAATCAACAAAAGCTGCCCTGGTGTCTGCCAAATAGAATGCCTACTTACTGTTGTCAAGACGATATGTAAATCCGGACATGTCCTGGCAAATTAATGAAGAAAAATGTGTGCCAAGTCTGCCTGACATGACGAATAGCTTAAATTACTATTTTTTGACACGGCTACATTTTTCGTTTCGATTCGTGCATTGCAATGGCTGTGTATTTAGCTTGTGTTTCGTGCATTGCAATGGCTGTGTATTTAGCTTGTGTTTCGTGCATTGCAATGGCTGTGTATTTAGCTTGTGTTTTGGGCAGACGTCTCCTGGAGCTCATGCCACCATAACTGCCCTCTTGAGAGTGTGCCCCTGTTACCCTGGAAATCCTCCAGTGATCTAACATTCATAAGACATCTCTCTTTTTTTTCTAACATTCATAAGACATGTCTTTTTTTTCGATCACTCTCTTTTTTTCCCCTCTTTGTCTCCCATGACCCACTGGTGACCCACATTGTTCCTGTGATGTAACAATCTTTTATAAGAATTAATGTGTAGAGGACTTCCTCTTAAATCTAAATTGTCATTCCTATGTCACACTCGTGATAATGTCTCATATTCAACACCCTCTCTAAGCAAGACTGTGAACTGGTCAGATGAACACTCTTTCTCATATGCTCAAATATGCATAGCAATCAGTTACACATGACAGTTAAACATCTGGTCAGCCAGTAATATCCCTCACTCAGATTCAATTGAACAGGCACGATATACAGTACATTTTAATGCACATGCTGGCCCCAATAAGATTTAATGTCTACTTGATGATGCCAATGATTAGTTAAATATGCTTGTACCTCTGGGTTCCATAATGAACTACAAACATCATGGGTGACCGGTGGATGGGATGTTAATTGTTGGCTGGTTGCCAGGGCACAGAAGCCATTATATCAAAGGCAACATAACAAAGGAGGTCACTATAGTGGAGGTGGGGGTCGAGTTGGGATGCCTTAGGCAACCAGCATTCACTCGCTACACTCTCTCTCACTCTCTCTCTATCCCTCTCTCTCTCTCTCCATGGCCCTGCCTTTCAGTCCATTCACGATTCCAGCCCTTAATTGTCTATTTGGCTGGATAGTGACAAAGGGGTGAACAACAGTTCCCTGGCATTCTGAACCACGGCAAATCACACCCACATAATGGCCAATGGCATGGCACGAGGGTTCATTTCTTGACATTTAAACCAAATTAAAAGCAAGAGGGGAAATGATCCAAGCGGGGTCAGGTATTACACACATGTACAATGGAGTGCACACTCATATACACACACACACACACACACACACACTTGTGGGACAAGTCCACATTGGCACACATGTCCACACACAAGCCCGCATTTGTACACACAGGATAACACACACATGCACACACACTCACACACACTACACAGCCCTTTGGCTGCCTGTGACTTATCTTGTGCTCACATGCCCTTAAGCTGCTTGTTTCCATCTCTGGCTAACAGGCTCCAGTGGACACAAAGCCATTGCCCTGAGTGCAGACTGGACTACTGTGTCATAGTGGTCCAGTACCGTATTCCATGGCATTGCATGTAGTCACTCACCTCACTATCTTTGGGATTAAGGAGAACAAACGTGCTTGTGAAGAGGCTTCACAAACACTGCTCGACAAAGGAAGTGGGCTTGTTCAGTCAATTCAGACATTTTCACAATTACAGCAGACATGTTTCATGTGTCTTTGAAGACCTGGAGAGAATCTACATGAAAGGTCATTCTGCATGCGGCAGCACCAGAATCCCCTCTATCCAGAGCAATGTAACCTGTGAGTTAATATACCACTCATATAAGTCATTTATCACCTCATTTTCCCCTTTCAAGGTAGGCTATACCCTTTTCATGATGCTAAATATAGTCCAAGAGTGTTCCCTGTAGCCCACAGCATGTGGTAGAGCACAACATGTGATCGGAGATCCCTACACAAAGAACACAAACACACACACACACACACACACACACTCACTCACTCACTCACTCACTCACACTAACACACATACACATTAGATGGATGCAGAAAAGGAGAAGAGAGGCGAGGAGGGAAGAGAGAGATAGAGGCCTGACCATGAAACATATATTCCCCAGCAGCAAGACAGAAAGAGTGTAAGGGTTGGTTGGGGAAGGGGAAAAAACAGGTGGCTAGGTAGAGAGAGGGGAGCGTCGTCCACCCCCACACTCTGTATTCCTCCTCTAAAGGGGGAGAGTCGTATCTAAATGAACCTGATGTTCTGTCGCTTTTTGCATTAATAAGCCATGATAAAATGAAATCTGCCGTCCAACATGTGAAGACAATACATGAATGCTTTATAGCCCATCAGAGTGAGATTGGGGCTTAATGCTTGGCTGGCATTAAACATATATGTGCTGTATTTATGAATTACTTATTACTGGGCTTAGAATAAGAATACACTGACCAAACCTTTGTGCAATGTTTTCACCCAAGTCCCCTAATATATCTCTGAAATGTGCCATCTCACGTTCTCAAGCTTTTCTGTGATGGGAATAAAAAGCCTCGTTGCTTGGTGAATCTGACAGATCATTTTTGGGGTTGGTGGGTAAGATGACTCTCATGTCTAACAACGGTGACTGGGCACAGAACTTTTGGAATTCACCCTCACCAGTTTCCACCAGACTTTTCGCTTGGTTAATCATCGCCGCTCCGCTGAGGATTTGTTTGTGTGATCGGTGCTGGGTAATTGGGTAAACGCTGTGTTGCTTGGAGATAGACAGGCACCTTAGGGTGCTGCCGAGCAGTGAGAGGAAAGTCATTCGACCGTGCATCTTCGGTCTCTTCTACTCTGCTTTTGCAAGTTTTATCACAAAAAAACCCAAACAGGGTTTTTTTTTTTTCCAGGCCCTATGTGCTCTCTGTTTCTCTTTCTCTCTGACTGCAGTCGAATAATCTTTGTTTTGTGTCTAGGAAGTTTTGAAAAACAAAACAACATAGTGACATTCAGAGGGAAACACAAATGGCCCTCCAGAAAAACAAACCAGGCTAGACCCACATCAGTAACATCCACTAGCGCATATTCATGCATAGCCTGGTGCAAGTGCTGTTGGGTTCTCAGAGAATAACACTTAAGTCTATGTCTGTTACGTCTATCCTTGGTCTCAGTGCAGGTCCAGGAAAAGTGGTATATTAGACACAGGACATGGTTTTTGGACTATTTGACCACAACCTCCTTTCTTCTTCCTTATATTGATTGTGCACTGTAGTAACCTGGCTCTGCCTTCCAGTATCTCAGTCCCCTTTCATCTCACTGAGATATTAGTCTGGCTCCTGTCAGTGCGCACATTTCTCTCAGCCACCACGATAGGAAGCCGATCAGTGAGGAGAGGAGATAGCGCTAATATTGAAGCTGAAAATAAACAGCAGAAGGATGTGTTCATTTGTGCAGCACAGGACATTTTGGGGGGTAAACGGCATAAGGTAAACTGTTTCCTAATGCTGATGTAGTTTGGTTTAGTTTAATCAATCTGATTAGACTAGATTGGTAAGTCTGGAACAGTAATTGCGAAGTTCTGGTCTAAGGCCATTATAGTGCTTGGGTTGGAAACATTCCCCATTTAAGAGCAGCCAGATCCTTTACACTAAGCGAATGAGTCTGGTGTTATTATCAGGCTCCAGTGTAGTATCCTCTTCTTTGAACTTTTGCTCTCACCCACCCTCTTTGCACGTATCCCCCTCTCTCTCCCTCGCTCTTGTCCTCGTCTTTCTTTTCATCGAGTCCTCCCTTTCTTCCACCGTACCTATTTTTAAGGCTCTCTCTCAAACTCTCATCCCTCCCTCATTTGTTAAGCGTTCTCCCCCATCAATCTCGCTTTTGTCTCTGCTGTCAGCGCCTTCCCCCGTTGTGTACACCGCGTCATCCAGCGCTCATCAATTAGACAGCTGTAAATGAGCTCCCAGTCGCTCAGCTCAAGGATGAATTCACGCTGACGGGAGAAAAAGAAAGAAAGAAAGAAAGAAAAAAAAGAAAAATGAGCAGCGGCTGAGAGCCACCATTTTGCATTTGATGCTAATCAAGCTGTGGTCAGATAGCGATTACCTACTGCACCTTGGCTGGCTCACCAATCTAGAACCTCATCCACAAGAAAGCAGCAACATGTCCTTTGAAGACACAATCTGGATAACAAGTAGCCAGCTTCTAATAAGTGAACACTTCACAACATGGGGAAGCTTTACTGTATAATAAAGGCCTGATGTCTATGCATTGCATACCATAAAAAAAAGGTGGTGGCGATGGTGACGGAACAAGTATAAGACGGCTGCGTGTCCAAAACAAACGGACTTCTTCACCACAACGTTCTCATCGCAAGTGAAAGGTCACAGATGTTTTTTTCTTTTTCGTTTTTTTTCATTTGACCCCAGGGCTTCATTACCCCACTGATCGTGTTTCTGCTCCGCTCGCCCACATTTGTTATGTGGAGCTGACAGCTTAATGCCGGGAGAAAAGCAATTTCGCCTGACGGATGCTCATAAGAGGAAAAGGGAGGCTGCCTGCAATAGGACAACACAGCTTGGAGAATAATGCAAATCAAATTGGGTGGATTTCCTTCCCCATATCTGATCACAGTCTCTCCTGCCAAGCCACCTTTGACCCGGCTTTTCAACATGCTTATTTGTGTGTCTCTGCAGATGGCTCCTCAAGCTTCTGGAATATTTCACAACTTGTTTCTAGTCACTTTGTCTTTTCTCCTTTCATTTATTGATTCTTGAAATCAATGCCTAAATCATCACATTTTTTTTTACCCATTTGAGAGGAGGAGTGGGATACAGAGCATGCTCAGAAGAGGCTGGGTGACAACTGATACATGGCTCTCGGGTTTGTTTTGTCAAGGGTGGCTGCTGCAGCATGTAGCACAGTATTGTTCGATTGGGTAACAATACGACTAACGTGTCAGTGTAGGGCTCCTCAATCTTGTTCCTTTCTGCACAATCAATATTGCTCTCCTCGCCTAGGATTGGACCCCCCCCCCCCACACACACACACACACACACTCACACTCATACACACACCGCCCCCCCCTACACACACACACCCTCACCAATTGATCCACTGCTTTAAGGGGATCGGAAAAAAGCGTTAAAGCCAAAAAAAGGGTTTAAAAAAATAGGCTGCATAGAGAACTTTTAAAAATATTTTTTTAGTGGTCTCTAACATACAGTAAGCACTTAATACTATTGATGACATTACATAGCGTTTATTACTCCAAACTCAAACAACATGCGCCCAAGACAAACATCCTTTCTAAGTCATCCATAGGTCATTGCTTATTTCCTGTCCCTTCTCAGCTAGAAAAGGCAGCCAATCACAGGGCATGTAGGAAAACACTCTTTACTGATCCATATCACCATGTGCAGAGGGGGTCGGCTATGATTTTTTTCAGAGAGAATTTCAACGCAGAGATTCCAGAGCAATAAGTATTAAAACATTAACTTTCATGATCACCTTTGGCACTGTGAGTTTTATAGCATGAGCATGCATCATTGTGTTATGGGGGCGTCGCTGTATGTGAGAGAGAGAAATATGGGGCAGCGTTTAACTTTTTGTCATTGAGGTGAAGTTGACTTTGTCTTACACAGTGGCTAGGGATTGGTTGGACTGGTTAACAGCAGTGGAGGCGTGATGGGGTTACTTGTTACTAACTGTAGAGGTCGCTCCTTTCACTCGCACATAGCAGGGCTGGTGCCCTCTGTGTCTGTCTTTTGTCAGAGAGCAGCCCAGGGTGGCACCACACAGGCAAGCACACGTCCTTAAAGTGGCATCTGCTTTCTGTCTCTCCTTTATCAGTATCTCTCTCTCTCTCTCTCTCTCCCTTTCTCTCTCACTCTCTCTTTTATCTATTCTTTTTTCTTCTACCTCCCCAGCCATACTGACTACTGTCTAATGAATGCCTCAGTCCCACATATCTCTATCTTACACACACACACACACACACACACACACTTCAGCTCACACTGATCACCTTGATGCCACACAGCAGCTCAGTGTCCTCCCGAGCAGCAGCCCTCCGCTCACGTCACACACTCTGAGAGAGAGAGAGAGAGAGAGAGAGAGAGAGAGAGAGAGAGAGAGAGGAAGACAGAGTAAAAAAAAGAGCTTGTGCCAGGGTGCCCAGTGAGAGTTTGAGTGCACAACTTAAGGGGCGGCTCAGGAGAGCGCTCACACATTCCACCACCTACTTATCCACCCCGCAGTCCCCCGTCCCTGTGCCCCTCCACTTGGGTGGTTTAACTGTGCTAACAGGCGACAGCATGGGAGCTTCTGCAGCTGCTGCTCCTGGAGACAATACAGCTACTGCTGCTACTGCTAATGCTGTCTGGGGATGCTGGAGTGCATCCAGTGGAGTCATTTGTGACAGTGGTTAGTTAAAGAATTTGCCTATCAGGGGGCTAGGTGTCTGTATATGGGGGGGGGTAGGGTGAGGGGTTGTCATGTATGGCTGTTCATATGTACATATGTGTGTGTCTGTGTTAGTTTGTTAAAAGAGGTCAAGAGTTCAGACCGGGAGGATACGAACAAGTGAGAATAGCTGGAAAACAGCATGTGCTAGCGTGTCTGTGTGTGAACGTGCGTGTGAGTGTGTGTGTGTGTACGTGTGCCCACACTGAATGTGTGAACTGAGGCATGTGTTGAATGGAAAGCTGACAAAATAGGACCGGGGAGTGGAAGCAGCTCTTGCCAAAAAAATAAAAAAATAAATAAATAAATAAACACACAACAAAGCCACCTGATGCCAAATAGGCAAGAATCACAACAGTTATTGTGTCGCATTTAGCTGAACTGACTGACACAAGAAAAAAGGTAGAGAGAGATGAGATAGAAAGTTCCGGAATTAAAAAAAGAAAAATGACAAAGGAAGAAAATGCAGAGTTAATGGGTTGAGCTGGGCAAGTCTGGCGAGGTCTCTCAGTCCCTTGCACTTGTCTCGCCTCGCCGTGGGCTCTGGCTCTTTTGTTGGCCTGCTGAGAGCTTGGCCCGGCCCGATGAAATACCACAATGGCTCTCTAATGAGAAGAGACTGCTGCAGCCTCCAACTCCCTTCCCGGCAGACGGCACGCCAGGAACCTGGCACTCCACCCACGGCACACCGCACCACACCACACCACACCACACCACACCACACCGCACCACACCACACCACACCACACCACACCACACCACAGCAGGCAGCTCTGACGGCAGGAGCTCACTAGGTGAGCCCGCCAAATGTTTAACACGGCTCTGCTACCTGTTATTGCCACTTACTGGGACACAAATAGGCCATTTGAATGAATAAACCACTCTATGCCTTAAATAATACTAACATGGATCCACCTGTAATATGCTTGCTGATAGGCTGCTGAAGTGATTTAGTCTCAGCAATGATAAATCTCTATGGTGACACTAGTGCCACTGGGCTAATTGTGACAGTAATGGCGTATGTGTTTTTAATATAATTAATATGCCAGTTGACGAGGAAGACTAATTGTTCGGCGCACAGATGCACTTCGCTAGGTGATTACGGAGCCGCACGGAAGACTTTGTGTGCTGAGCCTTTTTTTATTTACACAGACTTCACTGACCATTTATGAGACGTACAGTCCTGCAATTCTGCGTGTATAAATACAATTGTCTGTGTAATTTACTGACCCTGCCTGAGGCTTGCTATTTATGCCTGTCAACACAAAATCGTGTTTAGTGGAGAGTGATAATGATCCTTTGGCCGTAAAAATCCAATGATTGAAATCCATAAAGGAGGGGCAAAACCATAGCCCAGGTCGTATATTAAAGCAAGACCACCACATCTTTTCAATGACACATAATGACATGCAAATGCATGTTGCTGTAATACTGCGTCACCAGACCTCCAATTCCAAGTGTTGTCTTGCACTTTCAAAGGGGCCATCAATAAAGGTTTAGTGTCTGCTTTGCAGCGCACCCCATACGACTCATTGCCTGATGTATTAAACATAAACACTAGTCGTAGGCTAGTGTAATTACTATGTAACACACTTCAGGCAGACTATTTTTTTTTTAACAACCATAAATCAAATAGCGTAACATAAAATATTTAGGAGAGATAAACATCTCTCCCAACTCAGGACTTTCCTGTTGGCGGTCTAAATCCATCTTAATCCAGCTGTATGTAATTTCATTTCTATATATTTAGATGCATGACATTCTCACCGTCTCCTCTCCCTATACTACATTTTCAGCGGCTCTAACATGTCGCTGCTTGTTTATGCCATATTAATATTACACATAGCTAGAGGCATATGAAGTAACCCTCTCTCTGAGGGAAAAAGCAATATGAAATTCAACAATGGGATTGTAAACATAACATAGTGCTGCACCATTTCACAGGCTGTATAGAGTGCTGTTGTTGAAGCACACAAAAAGAGGGAAGTGGGGGGAAAAATCATCTTCTGAAGGTTGAAATAGATGGTTCAGATGCAGCTTTCAAAAACAATTTTTCTCTTGCTACAAATATGCTGGCTGGACAGGCTCTATCCAATGCCATTTCATTCACCCCCCCCCCCCCCCCTCTCTCTCTCAACAGCCCAGGTTCAGGCTGAGGAGGGATCTGAGGGCTGGAGCCAGTCTCATGTTTGTTGTTAAATTCTGTGAGCGGGAGATAAATACTAAGCCGGAGAATCCCAAGCGGCGGTGACAGTGTGGGTCAAAGTCAGGTATGAGCCGCACACCTTCACATGACCCAGACGCTATTTGCCGAGCTGGAGTGAGAGGGTATCTCAAGTGTCCGCCGGAGCCAACGTACACATTTTAGGGTTCACAGAGTTCATGGAGTCCATTCATTTCCGTGCTTGCGATGCAAAATAACACGCATCCCCGCATTGACAAACCATATTTCACCAAGATAATTATACTTTTTTAAGGACACAATGATTTATGAATCAGTTTGTGCATGTTAAATTTGTCTAAAATACCCTTATTCTGGAACTCTGTGAAGGGGAAGGGATGTGAATGAAAGACAGACATCAGCAAGTTTCTACCAGTCTCCTCCAGCCAGAATTTGCATGGGAGAAAATGAGACTGTTTAAGTGGTGCTTTTTTCACAGGCTTATGTGCAGACGTCTGAGCTACAGGCTCACCCTACACGTCTGTGCTCCAGACCCCGCTGAGACGACATTTGCCTGAGCTCCGTCGTCCACTCCCCGAATCCCTGTGCTCTCTTGCTCTCCCAAACTCTCCCACCCTCCCTCTGTCTCTCCCTTTCTTTTTGGCTGCACTTCCTTGGTGAGTTTCTTCTTTTGCATGGCCACAAAGTATTCATTTGTTCTCCTTCACTTTCATGTTCTTTTCCCCTGTTGCGTTTTGAGTACTGTCAGTTTCTGCTGTGCAATTCACATCAACTCTCCCTTAGTGAGAGGCAAATAGCCAACCTCATGTTTAAATGCTAATTCTGTCATAGCACCGAGAAAGAGAGACAGACAGAGCAAGAGAGAGAGAGAGAGAGAGAAAGTGACAGAGGAGACTGAGAAAGGTAACACTTCCCTGCATGCCTATTCAAAATTAATAAATAACACGGTCTTAACAAGGCACTCTTTGAGACACAAATGAAAGTGCTGCACCTGCTTATAGTCAGAAGAACCTTAGGCAATGGTGGGAAAACACATCAGGTTTGGAAAAAAAAAAAAACAGGACAGTGTGTGTGTGTGTGTGTGTGTATGGTGGGGGTGGTACAGGGTTGCTGGGGGTTGAAAGCAAAACCAGAGGGGGTGTTAAATAACAATGCAGCCACCACTGCTGTGGCTGTTTGGTGCCGTGTGCATGCCTGCCCGGTCACAGACACTGAGATCATCCACTCTGATATGTGGATCAGCTTATGTTTATCATGGACACGGGGGATGCCATGGTGAGCTCCCCTCCATCTGTTATCACTAATGACAACAGAGGAAGAGATCCCACAGATTCCACTCTGCCCCAGTGTGTTAGAGATGGAGGGTGGAGACATAGAACAGAAGACGCCCAGCATACAAGGAATGTGTTTGCTTGTGCACAGTACATCAATATACTACGCCGCAGATGGGTCACAGGCACCTCAGTCCTGTTTCAGAGCTTCCTGCTTTGCTCAGGGGACATTAGGCTACGATGCACATTGCTATGGTTACCATGCTGATAAATGTATCTCAAGGTTGTAAATTATTTAACAGTGTTGTCATAAATATATGGGACAACATGTATAACAACTGACACAAAAACACACTATAGCTCCTTCTTTTTTTCATGGCTCACGTGCTGTTGGTAATTGGTCAGTTCTATACAATTCTATTTCTAGGCCCTGCTGGCGCAGGCTGACGCATTGCGATTGTTCCGGACGGACAGAGATCACCCCAGCAAAATGATTTCTAGCCTGTCGCTGCCTAATGGCCGCCGTTGCTAGGGCCTGAATGCATTCAGACCTCTAATAGGAGTTGTCATTAGTCTGAATATGTGGCTCTTTCACATAGAAACTATGTCAATGCAAAGACTACACACACACACCACTGGGCGTACACACACAGTGTGTGTCCATCCACGTATGTCCACGTACGGAAGATACGTGAGGAGTGGGACAAACATACACACACAAACACACACACACACACACACTCGCACTCAACCCCAAAAGTACCATCCACCCCTCAACTGCACCCCACCCACACATGCCCCACACACACATACACACACACACACACACACACACACAGTGAGGAGACTGAGGTACAAAAGCAGAGTTTGGCTCTCATTACCATCAATGACTCATCATCGCTGCACTGAATAGCCCTGATGACCTTCATGTTCACATGATGGAGGTGATGATAGAAAAGAAAATGATGATGGTGATGGTGATGATGATGGGGATGATGAGGAAGAGGCGGAGGATGATGGCTTGGGACTGTCAGTTTATTTCCAGTGGCAGTACAATATGTCCCTTGATTTTACTAGTCTCAGTTGAAGGGAGCAAAAAAACTGGATATTCATGTAAGCTTGTCAAAGTTTAATGTGGTCACAAATAGGGAAGGAGTTTGTCACAATCATACTCATTATGAGAGTGTTATACTACATAGGTGTGTGTGTGTGTGTAGATGTGTCTAATCTTACGTGTGTGTGTGTGTGCATGTGTGTGTGTGTACTGTATGTGTAGATGTGTGTACTCCTATGTCTCTGTGTGTGTGTATGCGTGTGTGTGTTTGCAGATGGATGTACTCCTGTGTGTGTGTGTGTGTGTGTGTGTATCTGCACAGAGTGTGTAGCACTTTCTGCTGAGTGGTCTTCAGGAGTGGTCTGTGTGCAGAGGGCCCTGCTGAAGACTTATCTGTGTGTCAGCAGCACTTCCCCAACAGAGATGTAAAATGAGGACAGTTTTGTAGCCCTGCAGTTTTTTCTGTCTCTGTCTCTTTCTCTCAGTTGCTCTTTTTTTCTTGGCTCAATCTCTCTCTCTCTCTCTCTCTCTCTTTGCTTCTCTCTCCTTCTCTCCGGGCGGATGTTGCTCCAGCTCCACTTCATCACCTTTATCTCCCCTCATAAATTACACTGCCCTTTGGGGGGGGGGGGGGTGCTTATTTAATAAAGGCGCACATCTGTCCCTACAGACTGTCATCACTGATTTACTCTCCCTTAAGCAAGTCAGTGTGTGAGTGTATGTGTTTGTATATATATGCATATATGCGTGTGTGTATGTGTGTGTGTATGAGAGAGACAAAAGACAGACTCATATCATGTTTGTTTACTGCGTGTGTGTGTGTGGATATGCGTGTGTTTCAGGGACCTAATAAGGACAGGCATGTACATATGCAGTATGGGGTATACAGTATACCCTGTATATTGCATGTGTGTGTGTGTGTGTGTGTGTGTGTGTGTGTCTGTGGCATGTGACAAGCAAAAAGATTTTTGTGTGTTTTTATGTGTGTATGTGCGCATATGTGTTTGGTAACATGGAGGGGCCCCGTAAGGGAAATTTTGCTTTATTTACAGTCTAAAATATTCATAAGTTTGTAATTTGCAATATGCATGAATACATGGTTGGTTCACGCGCAGGTTATGTATCTTGCTAATCCTGTGCCAATGAATCATATGAATAGGAAGTGGCCATTTGTGTTTTTTCTTACACACTAGTGGTTCCTGGTCCCTTTCTCCCTCTAGCAAGAATATGAGTTAACATTGTCCTTGGAGGATGACTGGTTCTCTGTTTTAATGAATTCTAAAATACTCTAACGAGATTCAAAAACCACCAAAGGTTTTCTGTGGAATGTTCTGTACTCTGTTCGATCTGACTTTTATAGGGCTTCAATGTGTCAAAGAGAAATGAGGTTCTCAACCTTGAGGTCTCTCTTAACCTGGTGCTAAGTACCACAGCCGCGGCTTTATGTGACTGCTCTTAACTCAGAAAGGATGTTGCCAAGTAGCAGGTATAATGGACATTCAAAGGCTTTGGCAAAGCTGTTTGGAAAAGAGGCCTTCATAAAGCTTTTACGATGCCCAGCTTCAATCCTTCATCGGTGCTAAGAACTGTGTACAGGCATTCGCCTAGTGCCAAAATCTCTCCATCCTAAGACTCCCAGTGCATCGTGTGGCTTTCCGACTTGACCGAACACTGGGAGCGATGAATGGGATTGATGGTCATGGAGATGCCTTACCAAGATGCCACTGCTCATCTTTTCTGATCACGGCACCTCCGTAAGTCCTGGGGAGAGGAGGCTGGAGAGGGTGGAGGAGACTGGAGGGTGGTGGTGCTGGTACTATGGGGAAAAGGGCTGGGGGTTTTGAAGCAGACGTTGGTGTGGTAGCAGCATGCCTCAGAGAGAGCCAGTTGAAAGCCTCATTAATCAGGGGTGTTGCTCACACCCATGGTGAACCTTCATGCCTCCTCTCGGGGGTACGATGTATGTGGAGCTTAGGAGGTCCCCTGGGCTTCAACCCCACTATTCCATCCCACCTCTGTTTCCCACTCCCTTCATAAATACAACCCCTGGCATGTCAACACATTACCTAGGCGAGGGGACCATTACATTCGCTCCGTGACACAAGAGGCAGATGATCTATTTGAGGTCCATAAGGCTCTGCACTCTCACATATTCATAGCCTGGGACCATTACTTAGTTACACCTCCATGGACAGGGTCCAACAGAGAAATTCGCATCCGTTACCCTTCTCATCAGTAGCTTGGCATCAGTTGCCGAACAGCATCCTTGCACTCTGACAATCTGCCTTTTATATTCCAAGTCTGAGGGGTGTGTCGAGTCATAGGTGCAGGCCTGAACCCCAGCAGTGCACGGTCAGCAGTCCCTGGGCCTACATGAATATGTAAATATGTAAACAGGGTTGTTGCGGTTGTCAGTAGGTTGCTTATGCCTCATTGCAATGCCATCCCCGGCCTCCTTCCATTCATCTGTGGTGGCTAGGCAGGTGGAGGCCCTCTTATGCATCCTGTTTGCTGTGAGTGCACTCTCCTAAGTGTTCCAGAAGGAGCTTGTAGGAGGTGGAGAGGGGGAGAGCAGAAAATACGGGCGGTAAATAGGCAGTCCATGGTGTCTCTGCTTCTTAAAAGGCCCTGGAGGCAGTGTTCATAATGGAATTTCCTGATACTCTGTCCTTCAACAGTTGGTGCTCTGTGGCATCCCCAAGTGTAGGCTACTTGTTCTTTTTGAAACACAGATTTAGATGGAGTGCGTGTGTGTGTGTGTGTGTGTGTGTGTGTATGCGTGTGTGTGTGCGTGTGTGTGTGTATGTATATATGTATTTGTCTGTCTGAGAGTGGCTGACTGTGTGTGAGTGTGCGTGTATCTGTCTGCGTGTATTTGTGTGACTGTGAGTGGCTGACTGTGTGTGTGTGTGTGTGTGTGTGTGTGTGTGTGTGTGCGTGTGTGTGCGTGTGTGTGTGTATGTATATATGTATTTGTCTGTCTGAGAGTGGCTGACTGTGTGTGTATCTGTCTATGTGTATTTGTGTGACTGTGAGTGGCTGACTGTGTGTGTGTGTGTGTGTGTGTGTGTGTGTGTATCTCCAGCTGATGTCTTAACTCACTCTCTCTTTCTCCCTCATTGTCTCTCCCTTTTGTACCTGCTGCATCCCAGCTGGAGACCTCTTTAAAAGACTTGACGAGTCAGTTTTCTAGAAACCATCCATCACCAACCTGTGCCGCGGTACAGTCCCTCCCCCCTGCCGCCTCCCCGCCACACCACGCCACGCCACGCCACCGCTCAGCTCTGCAGCGCTCAGCAGGGGGGAGTCTCCAGCCCCGGCGGCCATGTTTTCCAGGGCTGTGGTGAAAATAATGGGTATGTCTGTGCGCCTGGCTCTACACTAATGCCTTTTGTTCTCTGACAAACCACCATCTCCCTTACCACCCCTCCCCCCCCCCCAACCCCTGCCTGATGCTCTCCTGCAGAAGTGTTGCCATTCCATACCTCACTGCAAAACAAAAACAGTTTAAAGCTCACCCCCCCCCACCCCAACCACCACCACCACCACCCCAACCACCACCACCACCCCCTGCTCCCCACCCCTTTCTTCCCAGAGCTTACTTCTATTTAGAGTGCCAACAGCCATGGCATCATTTTACTACTGTGTGTGTATACATTCCCTTGCATGGTACTCATGCCTCAGCACCTGTTGGAAGGGTGTGTGGTGCATGTGAACAAGGCAAACTGGTGGCAGGAGGTAAGGGCTCTTTGCCGTTCTGAGCCACTGCAGATGATGAATACAAATGGAAAGAAAACAAAGGCAGTGATTAGAGGAGCTGTTTAACCTCCGGGTCTGAGGGCTTGCCGTTATTAGTTTGTTTACCCAGTTATTTGCACAGCTATCTGTGCTCACATCCTCCCAGGAACACACACGCACACACACACACACACACACACACACACAAAATGTTTGCTTCTGCCTGTGCTAATATTCCTAATTGAAGAGAGAGTGAGAGGTGGGACTTACCCGGTGAGTGAGAGAGTGTGCGAGGGAGTGAGTGAGTGAGTGGCATTAAACAGGAGAAATGACTGCAAGGCGAGATTGTTTGCCGAGGGGCAGCTCCTGGAAAGTGTCCACCTCAAGCTGATATTGGATTTAGACGCCGTCAGTCATCGGATCGTGTTAAACGGGGTAAGCTGGGTGGACTTTTGAGCAAATCCCTACTGAATTCTAATTTTAATGCTCAAATGCTCATTTATATAACAAGGGTGTGGGAAGGGCATGGAGAAGCTACATCCCCATACAACCAAGTCTGTGATCCATGTAGTGCTCATTTAAAACCCATTTGGTATAAGCAGTAAAGTGAATGAGATTCAAAGGTATAGCTCTTGTGAAAGTCTTTATTATGTGATGTTGTGTTTACCCAATTTTTTCTTTTTGCACGCTAGTCGTGTACCCCTGCGCCAGGATTTAAAAATAGCATTTTGTGAGAATCTGCAGACCTCTGGGGAGATGAGGTAAATGCACAACATCAGATGCCCTGTTCAACTTGTCCGATAATGACATTCAGAGGTTTGTGGATTAAAGATTTCCCGTCATTACCTCGGACAGATAAGCAGCCTGGTCCAGCCAGGGTCCTCGGGCCATGTTATTCTCCTCAGCGTTTATTCAACCTTATCCGATCACCCAAAAAAAAAAAAGGCTCAAATCCTCTCTATTGGAAAGAAAGTGTGGCTCAGTCATGTTCAATAAGTTTTCACTGAAAGGGCATTTTCTTTTAAGTAGTGCCCAGGCTTAATGTTGAAATAAATACATTTCAACGTTCAGGAGAAATGTTTAGAGGGCAGCTATGAGAGAGGGGCTGTACCAAACTCCCACAAAACACATAACAGATATGGAGCGTTCTTTACACAGCACTAGAACATTCCAAATACAGTACAAAGGTGTTGACAGGCATGAGAGACGATTTACCTTGTCAATGCATCTGAATGTAAAGATTCTGATCAGCTTAGCAGGGATGAAAACTTCTTCTCGTACCATTATGGAGTGTTCTGTGAAACGGAGAAAAAAAAGGGTTGACTTGAGTTCTCCTGAGCGTGTGTTTGTGCTTGTGCTTGTATGGAAGCCGTGAGGTTCCTTCCTCTCCCTCTCCCCGAGGTTCAAGTGGCTGACAGGGGAGATGCTACAGGAAATGTAATTAAACCTGCAATGAAAGATTTCCGGAGATTTCCGAAGAATCTTTTAAAATGTAATTGTCCTCTACGAGACGTGGGGTGGCAGGGGGAGTTTCCAAGGGGAACCAGAGGGGTGGGGGTGGGGGAGGGGTTGGATCACGAGTGAGGAGGAGGGTTAAGCTGAGGTTGAAGAGCTGGGAAAAACTGTCATCGTTCTCAACTCTTGACATAATGCAATTCTCTCACAGGCACATTAGCTCATGGAAATAAATGGCAAAATGAGGCAAGAGTGAATCTCAGCACTGCAACATGTCCTGCTCTGGCAGCGACTAAATTTGGTAAATGTCTGTTTCATAGCACCCCAGAGCACAGAAATGGGGATGTCACAGCCAGCCAGTGAAATCATTGTGCCTTTGGTAGCTACTAATGCGTTTGCTTTGTCTGTTTGTTTGTTTTCTTCCCATTTTATTTGCACCAACTCACGATTATACCAACTCACGATTATACCAACTCACGATTACACCATCTCACGATTTAATCATGAGATTCCCACCCTTTCTCTGTCTTACAAGACCTGGCATGAGAAACACACTGTTAACAAATAATTACCAAGAGTGAAGCTTGAGGTAAAGTATTCTATTAATACCTAACTCACACGCACAAAAGCATCTTGACAGGCTGGATGTGGTAAACAGTCTGTTGTTTACAGGGGAATTTAGACATAACCACCCTGCAACGATGTTTCTCACAGCTGTATTGAGAATTTGTGTTCACATAGGCTGCATCTTGACTTTATGGGTTGCTTACACACCCTCAGAGGCCCACAATGTGTTTGCCAACCTGAGAGTGTACAATCAAACATCCATTTGATTTCTAATTTCCGCTCCCCATCCATGACAACAATGATGTGAAAATGTTCATTTCTGCTACCTATTATTCAGCCCGGCGATACATCCCACATTAAGTGTGTCTAATTCAGGTCACTAATGAGCCCGATGTTCGTTCTGTCCGGTGCTGTAATCACAAACACCATGGAGACCACAGCAGGACAATAGGAAACTAGGCTGTGCTGTTCATAAACAAACAATATGCAGGCACGGCATGGGGTGTGGGGATTAATCAGTGTTCAAAACTGCATCTGTGTGCACATCCTGCCAATGGCAAATAAACACTGTTCATTCTATCTCTCTCTCCCTCCCTCTTTCTCTCTCTCTTTCTCTCTCTTTCTTTTTCTAGCTACTATCTGTGCCACCTTCCACTTCAAATTAATACGCTAGTGGTGCTTTAGAATTGATTGGTTCCATGTTTGCAGTGTAATGTTTATCTTGGCTCGGCAGAGCGGCTGCGCTCGGCGGCAGAGAAGGCCACGACGGCTGAATTGAATCCCGCGGCGCAGGTGTGGGGGCCGAGGCAAGCGGGCCGAGGAGAGGAGACCTTTCTCACTCCTGCTCTCCGCTGATAACTTTCTGCATTTGACCAGCGCATTGTTGAGGAGGCAAACAAGAGGAGCCCTGAATGGGGAAAAAGAGCTGGTGGTTGGCATTTATGGAGCAGAGACACACAGGATCTAACCCCCCCCATCCCACCCTTCCTCCAAAAAATAGCTTTTAAGAAGTTGATGGGTGAATACATTCATCCATCATCAGAGTGCAGGAAGTTTTTGCAAGGGGAGGTAAAAGAATGGTCCATTTACCAGAATGCCTTGGAGGAGGATGTGGGCTTCTTCAAGGGCTGAAATATTTCATTTGAATTTCACAGACACGGGCCAAGGCAAGTCAGGGGGAGGGAGAAAATAGTGGAATGCATAATGTATTACTCATTCATGGTGGTGCGATAAAGTTTGGAAAGGTGTTTGAGGACCTCAGCAGTTTATTTATTGTAGCTGGTAGAGACAGTAAATGAATTAGAATGGCCTGCCGAAGAGAGAGAGAGAAAAAAAAACCATGATGTCAGTTCTATGTCTGTTTTGTTTGAGTGCCTTTATTATGCTGATGACAAGAGAATTGGGGGTCAGTCTGATTTAGAGCACCCAAAGTGGCAGGCACAGCACCACAAGACAGCCAGACATGCTCATTTTGTAGTGTGGAGCTGTCAACTGATTGCTTTTTAAAAGGTAGCTAAAGTTGGGCGTGAGCCTGCTAGTTACTATGGGTTCTCCAGGCAGTACTGGAATGGATCTGGACAGCACAAGTTGGACCGATCAGGGCGAGGTGGGGGGAGGGAGGATCCATTTCCTGGAGGCTGCACTGAGGCTTCTTTTGGCAGCCATTTTCCGCACCGATTTTCTGGGGATAATAGCACACACAAATCATCCTCGCGGCGAGCGGGGCCTGTGGGAAAATTGATGCCCCTTCATTTCAAAACAATGGTGGAGCCTTATGAGGGGGTTCATGATGTCATAACTCCAGCGCCTGACAAGTTGGGCCACAGAAAGAGGGGTGTGGAGGGTTGGGCCCCTACGCACTGGGACACCGTGCCAACGGAACTACTCGGCAGGGACAGCTCAATCAATCGGTACACACTCCAGACTCAGGCCGCTGCGGACTAAGCAGAGGCTAGACACGCTCAATCACACTCAGCAGCTCGGCCGAATTGACAGCCTTTGACCGGAGAAGTCTGCCTCTGCTAATCCGACTCAACAGGGATGCCACATAGTTTCCCCAGTACCCAGCTTACTCTCACTTTCTCTTTCTCTCCCTCTAGCTCTCTCCCATATACTTCCTTCCTCTTAATCTCACTCTTTCCTTCCTCTCTCTCCTGGTGT
Source organism: Tenualosa ilisha (assembly GCA_015244755.2). Classification (NCBI taxonomy): domain Eukaryota; kingdom Metazoa; phylum Chordata; class Actinopteri; order Clupeiformes; family Clupeidae; genus Tenualosa; species Tenualosa ilisha. The sequence continues at coordinate 2,266,493 of PYXC01001308.1, read as the reverse complement.
GCTTTTTCTTAGCTCTCCTCACCCCTCACTCTAAGTAGATCTCCTCTCGTGAACTTTTCTTTAATGCAAAGAGTGTGTGTGCACTGAAGATATATATTACAGAATCATAAAAAAACAACAAACAAAGACAAATCCTCCTGGGTTTTTTTCCAGGAAAATGAAAATAAAGGCAGAAAACAATACAGCCGCAGTCACCACAGTAGCTGAGTTACACTCCACTATCATCACCCAGTCTCAACTAGCCCACAAGCCTGATATCAGTGAGGATTAAAGCCCTAGCTGTGTGCCCATCCATGCATGTGTGTGTGTGTGTGTGCGCGCGTTTCAGCATGTGTATGTGTGTAAGTGTGCATGAGAGAGAGTTTGTGTCTGTGTGTGTGTATGTGAGAAAGAGTTTGTGTCTGTGTGTGTGTGTGTTTGTGTGTGTGTGTGAGAAAGAGTTTGTGTGTGTGTGTGTGTGTATGTGTGTGTGTATGTGAGAGAGAGTTTGTGTCTGTGTGTGTGGGGTTTGTGTGTGTGCATGTGAGAGAGTGAGAGAGACAGAGTTTGTGTGTGTGTGTGTGTGTGTGTGTGTGTGTGTGTGTGTGTATGTGCGTGTGTGCATGAGAGAGAGAGTTTGTGTGTCTGTGTGTGTGGAGTTTGTGTGTGTGCATGTGAGAGAGTGAGAGAGACAGAGTTTGTGTGTGTGTGTGTGCGTGTATGTGTGTGTGTGTGTGTGTGTGCATGAGAGAGAGAGTTTGTGTGTCTGTGTGTGTGTGTGTGTAAGAGAGAGTGAGAGAGATTAGGTAATAAATAATTCATGCAGGTCCAGTGAAGAGGCCCATAAATCTTACGAGTTTCTCAAGCTGAGGCCTGCACGGAGAGCTTAAGAGAAGGCCGGGCATCGTCAGCACTCGCTGATTTAAATGCGTAAATGGAATGAATAAAAGGCACATTTTGATAAAGAATGCTCTCACCTGCCCTATACATCACAAGGTGTCTCTTTAATATGACACCCTCTCTTGACGAATAAATCTTAATAAGAGATTGCGGGGGTTAAACGAGTAGGAAAGGTTGCGATGATCGAGAAGCCTTAAATACATTTAAAACAGTTGCCCTTGTGGTACAGATATCAATTAAAAACATGCGACTGGCTTTGGCGACACTCCAGGACTCCTGCTTCTGCACCGTTTCCAAACCGTATGGAGGCGTGCTGTTTTCAGCATCTGCTCCGCGTGCTGTGGCATACTGCAGTGTGCTATTTTACGGCTGTGAGACACCTACCACTGCACTCTATTGGTAGGGGGGAAAGCTGGGAGAGTCTGAGAGAGAGAGAGAGGAGAGAGAGAGAGAGAGAGACAGACAGAAAATCACCAGGATGAAGCTGTCCAGCTTTGCCGGATGCAGGCCATCACTTCAAAGCCACCGGGTGGCGGTGATCTTTGCATGACGGATGGGGTTTTCCCGCTTGTCAACACAGAGAGATGAGAGCTGGAGGATGGGGGGATGGGGGAATGGGGGGGCAGCCTCAGGAACTCTGTAGGCTGACCAACCCCCTTCTGAAACGGAGGACCCAGTAAGAACCCAGTGAGGAAGGTTCTTGCTTTGTAGTACTAGGCAAGTATAGAGGCAGGCACTGCTACCGACATTGAGGAGCCAAGATTAGTGCTGGATAGGAAATTGTGTGTGTTTGTGTGTGTGTGTGTGTGTGTGTGTGTGTGTGGGCATGTGTGCTCATTTGTGTATTTGTATGAGTGTTGGTAGCGTTGGGAGAATAAGGCGATTCTCTCTCGCTGTCAAACAGACGCAGATGTGGTATGTATGGACGGGCGCTTAGCAGATGACAAGCGGAGCAAGTCAATGGAGGAAAAAAGAGAGGGAGGAAGGAGAAGGAGGGGTGATGGAAACCTTGGCTGGCTCTCTGAGTATACTACAGTATATCTCTGTATACTACAGTATATCCACACACAACCCAACTTGAAGGCAGCCCAGTCCAGCTCTGTGCGTCAGCAAGGGACCCCCGCCACGAGTCGCTCGCCCGCAAATGCAAATGTGGGGTGGGCAGCCGTGCGCAGCCAGCATGCAAAACAGACACAAAGTCACACAGAGACAGAAATACATACACACACACACACACATTCATTCATACACACACACACAAAGCCACAAACACACCAGAGACAAGAAAACACACATCTTTCTTTGAGGGCTGAGGACGTCTCTTGCCTGTCAAACAGCGTCATCGGAAGGCCAGTGGGGTGTAGAAATGTGACACACACATACATACACTGACAAACACACACACACAAACACACACACACACACTCCACAGATATATTTTCCTTTGAGAATTGGATGTGTCTCCTGCCTGTCTGGCAGGGCCGTGGAGGGTTACGGCAGGTCAGAGAGAGGAAAAAGGACTTTTCGTCAATGCTGCTGACATCATGACGGATGAGCCAATACTTGATGGTACCCCACTGTCCTGTTTATTAAAGTCTCATCTCTCTCTCTCTCCAGTCCCCAGTCCCCTCTCAAAGAGATCCAGAGCACACACTGTTCCTCTCTGGGCTCTGCTTAATGCCATTAACACCACTGCACCCGTTCCCCGCTCATAACCAAACCACTGGTTGCTATCTCGCTTATTATGGGATGTACACATACACGCACACACGCACACACACACACGCGCGCAAACACAGGCGGATACAAACACACACACATGCAAGCACACACACGCAAGCACATACAGGCACACACACTCGCACTCAAACACACACACACACACACACACAACACACACACACACACACAAACACACACACACACAAATCACAGACACAGACACAGACACACACAAACACACCAGCAGGAGCACAAATGCACAGATACCCTCAGGCTTTATTTCTTTCCCTCTTTCTTTTCATCATTAAAATCTGGTCCCTCATCCATCTCGCTCTGTCTCCTAACTGTGCACAGCCCATAACCCCCCTGCCCCCCCTCCCTTACTATTCCCCCAGGTGGACGTCACCTTCATCCAGACACAAGTTCCATATATGAAAACTTATCGAGGGCATCAAGCTTAAAGATGAGTGGTCATTTGTCACTACAGACATGGGAGAAACTGGGGTCCCAGAATCAACATTAGCATTGTTCAAATCTCTCTCTCTCTCTCCTTTTCTCTGTCCATCCCTCCCTCTCTTGTGATTTTTCTCTCATCTTTCTCCCCATATCCCCCTCTCTCTTTCCTGCTCCATCATTAACCAACAGTGTGGGAAATGCCCATTAGAGCTCTGGCAGAGCCCACAGACAGACCACGAGAGAACATTTGGGTGCAGGGAGGGAGAGGCACAGACAGTGGGGAACACTGAAATGGAGAGTGTCAAAGAGAGAGGGAGAGGGAAAGAGAGAGAAAGAGAGAGAGAGACAGAGAAAGACAGGAGAGAGAGAGAGAGAGCTGTTTCATTAACAGAGAGACAAGTACAGCAAGAAACAGCCTTCATACACACACACACACACACACACACACACACATAAACTCACACACTTGCAGACTTGCCAAACATGGATACACAAAATCACACACTTGCAAACTTGCCAAACATGGATAGATGGGAGTTGTAGATAAGGAAAATAGAAAATGAATGCTAAAAGAAAGGGAAAATGAGGGAAAAGATGCCAAAAGTAGTAATGATTAGTTGAATGAGGGAACGAAGTAGCAAGACTGAGCGAGACAGAGTCAGCCAGAGGAGAAGGGTGAGCACGTAGGCCGATAAATCAAGAGAAACTAGATAATTGGATGGCTGCACCACGGGGACCCTTACGGGTCATGGAAAACCATCATCGTGACACGGAATTAACTCACCAAACGGGAATATGAACACCAGTCCCCCTGGATTAAGAATGTGACACCTCGTTACAGGATAGTGGAACGTAACAGCTCAGATGGGCTGGGAGTGAGGTTAGCTGGGCCAGTGGTGATGGGGGTAATGATGGCAGCAATGGTGGTGATGGTGGTGGTGATGATAGTGGTAGTGGTGGTGGTTGCTATGTGACAGGATGTGCAATTACTTCTAGGGTTCAAATCTGCGTGTAAAACAACCCAGGGAACGGTGGGACTAGTCTTACTAGTTGCAACCGATGGCTCCCCTCTGCAGGCTGTGATGGGGATGGGGTGTGGGAGTATTGGGCAGGGGATTTGATGGGGGTGGGGTGTGGGGGGTACTGGGCGGGGGCTGAGGAGGGGAAAATAAAATAAAAAGAGAGATGAAGTGATGTCAGTGATGCAATATAACGAAGGCGCTAAATCAAAGACGTCGAAGGTGGGAGGCGGCGTGAGGGGGTGGGGGTCTGGCCCTGTGAATTGCTGCCCAGTTCACCGTGGGAGGTTGAAGTGCGTGGCTGGAGGCATATCAAAGACATGCAAGTGAGGAGTCATAGTCGGTTGTTGCAGATTAGAGGGAGTCACACCGAGTGCCGAAAATTAATGCCATCTGCTCTTCCTCATCTCTTTCCATCGCCCACCCCTCCCTCCCTTCCTCACTCCTTCCAACCCCTTGTTCCAATCACCAATGCAGTTAATAGCCTGAATATGAAATGGCTGTCAGATGCCCGCTGGAATCTTGTCACTAAGTGAGATCGTGCATAGCCACTGGTGGAATAGCCATTTTGGTGCTGTGTTATGATCTTTGCCATAGTACTGCACAAATAAGTGCCCTCATTCAAAACGATAGAAATTTTCTTGTCGTACAAATTAAGCAACAAACGCCTAATTTTCTTATAATTCTTTATTTCCGAACCCTTAGATGTCCAGCACACAAAAAACGTGTTATATGTTAGATTATATGGAGGGAAATTACAGACGCCTTGCTTTTGGCTCCACTTAAGCACACAGAACTCTTACAACCTCATTGAGTAAGAATTCACAGTTTGATTCATATTCAGCTTGATTCACATTAAGTGTGATTTTCAACCATGCTGAGGCACCAACGCCTCCTGAGGTCTGGTGATGAAGTGAAGCAAAGCTGTTAAGTCACAGCTTGAATGGGAAAAACACTCTCATTGTCAGGAATAAAGATAAAGACTTTTCTTGCTTACCTCCGGGCTGCACACAAGCCTGTGTGAGCTTGAGTTGGCATCACTGCCTGGCACCCGTTCATTTTGAGATGGCAATTCTTTTTAACTGCATAAGGCCTGCTGCGATGCCTGACAAAGCCACATGTGCATAAACACCTCGCAGACTCTAGTATGTTTACGAGAACGGTTTGGCACAACACAGGTGTTTTTTTTCTGCACCCATGAGCACTGCATCTAAAACGGCAACCACCTACATGACGGTACAAAATTAGTACCATTTATACTGCACACTTCACTCTCAACATCTCCCTCCCAGTTACATTTCACTCAACACCCCACAGCTACTTCACTGCTTCTTGCCATGCTTCAAGATCCTCGGCATGAAGAATCTTCTGGAGCAATGAGTCACTGAAAAGAACGAGTCTCTAGTAAAAGATGTGGTTAGCACATGTCTTTATCTACCCTTTCCATTTCCCTCCTGCTCAGAGTCCCAAAAAGTATTCAGCAACTAAGGCAGTGATATTGAGAAACAAAGAGCAAGAGGCACTGAGTATGCAGCAGACATTAGAGCATAAATTGAGAGAATAGGAGAAAGTAAAAGAAGAAAGAAACAAGGAAATGAAAAGAAAGAAATGGAAAGAAAAGGTGAAATGCCAAAGCTGCATTTTAACAGTGCTTATTATTAGCTGTCAGGTAGGGAGGTCTTAGTGATTGTGTTGTCCTGTGGCATATTGATTGCCTCTCACTGGCTGCATGGAGGGGCGGAGAGAGAGGGGTGACCTTGCGTTGGGTTCAGGCTTCTTTGCCACACACCATCCCAATGTGCGACGTGATGCTTTCTCTCTCTCCCTCTGCATACTAATTCGTTACCTCATTCTGAGTTTGCATCTGTCCGGAGAGAATCCCTTTTACCTCCCCACTCACCCCCAATTTCTTACTTTTGTGGCTTTTCATTTCATTTTCCATCTCTGATTTTTTCTTTTTCGAGGGACCTCAGGGATGTCATGCTTTCTGCTTAGAAAGAGCTGTAGCGCTCGTCCGATGCATACGCATCTCGTATTTAGATATGTCTGTCTCAGAGTCTTTTCATAAGCTTGGATATGGTGGATTAAGGAGATTTCTACGCCGGGCAAAGGAGGATTTGTTCTACCTGTTTCACTCTCAGGGAGAAGCCCTGTATTTATATTTCTCCTCCATGGAGTAGAAAGTAATCCACGTCGCACTAATCACACAAAATGCTCTTCTCTATTAGGCTTTCTTCAGTTTACTGGAGAGAATCATTTTCTCATTCAACGGAGCACTGAGTGGCTGACCTCCCCTACCAGAGACCATGTTCAATGTTGTTTTCATTTAGGTGCTGACAGGGAGCAAGAGTTAGTTTTTTTTTGTCTATTGTGGCTCTGTCTGAGTGTGCTGTGTTGTGTATGTTTTCAACTTGCCTCTCAACAGTGTCTGGATCATGTTAGGGGGTGAAAAAAAACAAGCTCGGAGTGTGCTTGTATTCACAGGGCAACACCAGCCTACGTGCTGATGATGGCAACTGACAACAAGTGCAGTCTCTGGACACAAACACCAGAGTCCAGGCCTGCTGTCCGTTTCAATGAGGCCAGAGTGGTAGAGGACTAACTGACTGACTGATAGCATTAAAAGTCACAGTGGACGGCTGCAGAGGACAAGTAGTGGGAAGAGCCAACCACTGCAACAACAACAATAAAAACAACTGGCTTTCCTAGGACATCCAGGTCCTGTTGGGTAAGAGGAGGAGCGGAGCAGGCCAGAGAACGGCGGGTGGGGGATGAATCTGCAGTGCCAGCCAAGACTCACGTCTTTCAACCTGCCATTTCTGCCAGCCTAAATGCCAATTACGGGGCAGGATTGAGGCCCTTTGTACGAATCCTGAATGCCATGACTACAGATTACACAGAGGCCAAAACTGTCTTTGGGCGAAACTGCAGTGAACTCATTGCTCATTGTAAGCTGATAGAGGGAGGGGAGGTGGGGAGACAGGAAGAGAGAGGGATTGGAAAAGAGATAGGGAGGGAAAGAGAAAGAGAGAGGGAGGGAGGGAGAAAGAGAGAGGGAGGGTTCACCGGTGGTGACTGTTCAATGTTGCATTGCAGAGAAATAATTCGCACATTCGTGTCTCATGGCTGACCCGGTCAGGCAGCACTCCGGGGAGTGACCCAGCGCTCTTCACCCCGGCCCCTGTCTCACTCTCCCTTTGCCTGACATTTGCTGAAGGATATGTCTGTGAGCTGAGTGGACTTTCTGCACTACACTCTTTTCCCTGCAGCCGCAGCGTGAAAGAGACGGAAAGAAAGAATGAAAGAAAGAAAGAAAGGTAGATGTTACTAAAATGCCTTAAAGCACTGAGGACGGAGCCATATTACTGATTTTATCTGGAGTGTATATTTCTGTGTTATTATCTTTGTTTACTTTTTGCGAAGGCAGGCAGACAGCGACGCAGATGTTGTGATTGTACATAACTAGACTGGCCATTTCAGACAGCCATGTTGGAGCCTCTCTCTGCAAGTCAGTAGGGCAGATACTAAGTGTTCCATAAAGCCCCTTCAGATGAGGTCTTTACAACCACAAGGTCTGACAAAACTGCTAGGCCTGTCACAGCAGACAGCCAGTCTTCATCACTCTAATGGCTTGCAAAAGAGTCATGGCACCTTCAGATTTAGACAAGGTCCTTTTCTCTCTCTTGCTTTACAAACACACACACACACACACACAGCATATTCCCAGTCTCTGTAGCATTCTCACACTCATATTCTTCCCATCATCTCTTTATCTATTCCTCTCTCTCCCTCACAAACACACACTCACTAACCCCCCCCCCCATCCCCCCCACCCCCCCCACCCACACACACACACACACGCATAGCACCACACTCACATCAGACACACAGACAGACACACACACACACACAAACACACACACACACACACACACACACACACACACACACAACACACACACACACACACATCGTCCAATCTCAAGCATTTCCTCATAATGCATTTCATTAAGGAGCATAAGGCACAGAGGCGGTTTCATCGCCTTTCTTTCTCCAGCTGGGCTTGCTCTGAACAAAGCACCCAGCAGTCCGTGAGCAATATCGAACCTCCCGCCCGTGCCAGTCCTCGCTCGCTAATTTGGCCCCAATCGCCCGCCTAGATTGGCTTTCTCTTTTTCTCGCTCCTGACAGTGTCAACACGAGGGGACAATTGCCTCCCCAAATTGCTACAGACACAGAAACAGCCTGTGTTTGAGTTTGTGAGAGCAATCTTCCCTCCCCCACCAATATGTCCGCACACACATTTCAGGCTTAGATATCTTCCAGCCTTTTCACCCCCTAGCATGATGCTAAGTCCTTTTTTAGGCATTAAACAGTCCAGGTATACAATAAAATGACATGTTGTTATATGCTTAAGTTAATCAACATACACTTGGAGGGAGGTGGAGGGTCATAAAAGTCACTCGAAAGTCTTGGAAATGGAAAACAGCATGACTACCCAGTCTGTGGTTGAGGGCAGGTCACTTGGGAATTCCCTAATGGTCTCAGAAGCATGAGAGCGGTTAAGGCTGAGTGCGATTAGGGTGGCTTGAGGGAACAGGATTAGTAATCGTGACTTTTTATGCCTTTTAGGAGCATAATCAAATCTAAAGTGCGACAATGACCTTTAAAGCCTTCCGAGTCCTTTAAAAAGGTGGCTGCTAGCTGTCAGGCCATAATTGAATTGCACGGTGAAATGAATAGCAGGAGGCAAGGGAGGAAGAGAACAACGGAGGCGCCTTCCGACCACAGCACCCTGGCACTGGCATCAGTTGTAGCTCAGCATTGGCACGGACAAAGTACAAGGTGCCATGCTTTTGCTCTTGAGTCTTGCAGAGAGGAATTACTCATGTTCAGGCACCCTGAATCTCTGTCTCTCTCTCTCTCTCACACACTCACATTCACAGACATTATGAAATGCACAAGCACAAGTGCACCCACACACATACAGTATGCACAATGCATCCCTGAAAAAGCATTCATGCTATTTGTCCATCAAGTCTTTTAATGAGGGTAATTGTGCATGCAGCTTGTAAATAACCATTAGGGAGGTTGCACATAGTCACCTGCTGTACTAGGCTGGGGCTGGGCTCCAGGGACAGACAGGGAAATTGGAGCTGAACTCGAGGTGAGGCCGATCATCGTGAGCTTGTGTGTGTTTGTGATGACATGCTGAGGTGTGTGTATGTTACATTTTTCTCTTTGTCTCCTTCTGTGTGTGTGTGTGTGTGTGTGCGCGCATGGGTATTTATTTGTGTGTGTGTGTGTGTGTGGTCACATACTCTTCCTTTCTCTTACTCTATGTGTACGTGTTGTGTGTGTGTGTGTGTGTGTGTGTGTGCGTGTGTGTGTGCACAAAGCACTCACATCCCTAGGGAAAGGCTGTCTATCTGAGTTCAAAAAAACACTCAGACAGTCTCAAAGGTCCTGTTAATGCTACTGAATGATTTAAGCTCTCTCTCTGACAGCTCTGTCACAGGGGCCAAGGGGGTGGGAGGTGTGTGTGTGTGTGTGTGTGTGTGTGTGTGTGTGTGTGTGTGCGTGTGTGTATGTGTGTGTTTAGAGGGTGGAGAGGGACGGGGAGGGGGGAGGTGGGGGGTTGAAAGGCAAACGCCTGTGGTGTGGCCCGCACCATGTTCATTTGCTGTCGTGAACATTCTCCTTGCGAGCCGGTGGCTCATTAGTGTCAACTTTCCCAGAGTGAGGACGGGCAGTGGACAGAGTGCCCTTTTCACAGACGCCTGTGCCGCCATGTGGAGGACACGAGCGCCAGTCCCAAAATTGAGCGGGCCGAAAACATGGCGTCAGGACAGAATTAGCAACAAGGTCCAATGAGAGGGACAAACACAACAAGAAAGAGAGAGAGAGAGAGAGAAATATGGGAACAAACAATGACAATGGAAACAATGGAGCTATCAATACCATGATGGTCACCAGTGGGGGTTGCTTCATAAACAGTGTCTGAAGATTGTAATGCTATTGAGGAGAGATTTGACATATTTTGTAGGTCTCCGGGAACAGGACCTCTATCTCCCTTTTGCAGCTCAGCAACACAGAGGAATTAGACTGTGTGGCAGCTCAGCCACGGCCATGTCACAGCTTTTTTTTTTTGCACTGACGCCAAAAAAATCTGTGTCGAAAAATGCAGTGAGCCTTAGCAAAATAAGCAGCCATGGCGTGGTAGTGAGCATTAATGCTGAACGAGTGGCAGCAATCGCACACACCTGGATCTCTCTCTCTGAGCACGGGCAGAGCCTGGGGGAGATAGACTTAACTGATTTACTGACGCTAGTTAGGGCTGTTCGCCTGAAGATGTGAAGTTTCAATAAATCTGCTGTCCTGAGTAGATTAGCATTGTTTCCAGTGAGGGCAACTAGGGAAGTAAACTTCAGACATAATTAGGTAAGGAAACCAACATCTTTAGGATGGGAGTAAAAAAGAAAAAAACACATACTGCGGTGCTATTTTGTTGAGCAGCAATGTCACTGTGTCCGACACAGCTGCAAAGGTGATAACTTGGGGTGATTACATACTTCTGAGCTGTGTGGGAAAGAGACACTCTTCCCCTCTGAAAACGATGTGTTCATTTAATTGGACACGCTCCACAGAAGGCTCATTGCATTTTAATGAAACTGTAACCACTACTTTGTTGTTCTCTGAGGGGCCATTAGAGAGATGTACAGGGGGATAGGAAATGTTAAAAACTTACTTTTTGTCTTTCAAAACTTCTTAACTATAATCCGTAAAACAAACATGCTGCTTTGTTTCTTGTGGTTTCATGACAAATCTGCTCTCTAGACAATGCTTTTACAGGTAAAAGAAACAAATGACTTTAGTTGCAACCTTAACAACCAGTATGTGCCCTCAATAATGCAGTAACTATGGCAACTTTGTGAAGCTTTGTCAAAATGATTACAGATGTAATTGTTTACTTTTATTAGGACGATTTCTTGCCCTTGACAACTATTGTTAATATCTGTATTCTATTGTTCTTCCTATAGAATAACAATAGAATACAGAACCTAGAACTACTGATCCACATAAAACAACCTGTTCAAAGCATAAAAAGTACACTGGCAATAATTCATCAAATCGCCTAGCAGCAGATGAGAGGTGCAATTCTCCAGAGCCATCACATTACAGTGTTGTCATTGTTACATAATCTTTGACTCATTCAGAATATTAAAAGACTACTGTAATAAGGGAGCTCTGAAATGTCCAAACCCATTATCTAAACTATGCTAATGTACATAATATAAGGCTACCGGTTATTATTTTTTGGGTAAACACTGGAAAGAATAATAAATGGTAAGGAGATGAAGAAGGGAGGGAAATTTATGAAAACAACAACAATCATTATAATTTTGACTACAGAATAGTCTGACATCCTATCCTGTGCCAACCAACAGTAGGGTTTGCTCTTTCATGCCAGCTTTTAATTAAACAACACACACACACATACACACACACACATTCTCAAAGATCACTTAAGACTAATGACAACTGGTCAGGGTTCTAAGCGTGATAACGCTAGCAGTACGCATGTGAGCCTGATGTTTCTAAGCGTGCATTCCTTTCAAACGGAGCCAGTATGAAGCGCACTGATGCGTCTGGCTGGGAACAGTGAAAATACAAACCTATTCAACGGAGCTTAAATTTACGGGGCCCTAGTCCCACACCCACATAATCAGTAGTGGACTTCGTTGTGTCAAGACACGGTCACAATGGGCTACTGCGAATCTCATAAAGATAAAAGGTTGATCACCTTGCAACCTGGACAAATTTTCTGAACTGAACTATATGGAAATCAGTCAATTATACATCAAAACGACATATGGATGGTAACCAAGTTGTTGAAAGGAGAATTGTACCATCGCGATGCTGGCAACTGCGAATCACACATTTTAAAGCTGATCAAAAACTCCCAGTAAATTCTAATTGGTAGAAATGTAGTCTCGTTTCAGTGGTGCTTTTGTCTTCATAGGCCCCCGCAATCCACAAAAACGTGTTAAGCTTAGCACTTTTAGGCTCACATAGGCTTGTTTTCCTGCTTTGTGAGTTGGTTGCATGCCTCCGGTCATATTCTCTGACTGAGCGCGTCATGGCGTATCAGCATTCGATGCATCCCCTACCACATCTCCCCCTCATGGTTTTTCCGAGATTACGGGGCAGTCCTGACCAACAGCACAGCATATCAACGACAGCAGTATTCTGACTAATTTATTAATGACTGTATGGAAAGATTGATTCTTTTATAAGTCGACTCACGGACAGTGTTCAACTGTCATTCATTATTTTCATGGTCATGAAAATTAACGATTTGTAAAACTAAATAGCGCAGTTCTTCAATGTAATATCGCGCTGGCCTGAGCCAGTGACACACACCTAAGGATCGTAACATGGACAGTGTGTAGTATATAGGTACATTCGGTAAAATGGTTTAACATCCCACCACGCCAAACTACATAATACGACTCTGATATGCGTAGAATTGCACGTGGTTCGCGAGTCCACATTAAATGAAACCTCTGCCAAATAGTTTCAAGCCCACTGAGAGAGTGAAAAACAACGTTGAAATACAGACCACCAAATCAAACCCAGATCAACAGTGAGAAAGGCGTGTGTGCGCAAGCTAATTACCTGTAAATAAGTGACAATATCCATGCGCTCGACTCGAGGTTTTCCTTTACAAAGTCCTTTACGCGCGTCTGGCGCACTGAGAAAGTGTGCTCGGCAGCACCTCTAAAGCGAACTAATGCCTTGCATTGTATTTATACATATCTCTAAAACATTTTTCATGCTCAGATGTTACATTCACTGTGACCCAAGAAAGTTTGAAAAGCAATGCATCCTCCCGCTTTGCCGCTGTCGCCTCCCGCTCCCTGTACACCCCTTCCACGACGAGAAATTAGGTCGAAGAGAAATCAAACAGGTTGCGTTGTGCCATACTACGAATACAAAAGGGATAAGTATTCAGTGACTAACACGGCAGCACATGAAGAATGCCCACCAGTGGTCCCTCCATGTTATCTTTATTGAAATAAGCTGCTTTCCTTTACAAGAGAAACGCCCCATAAATAACAGTTACACAGTTCAGTGCAAAAGGTGCCTGCAATTGCTATATTCGGACTCGAGTGCATGCGATGCATTGAGCAAAAGCAGTATAAGGACAGTTGAGGTTGAGTATAAAAGTGACCAAAATATGACCTGATGTACGTTCTCAACTCAACTAAACATACTCTTGTAACACTATTAATTAACACAACAACCAATATCATCACCACCACCACTAGTATTACACGCTGTTTTGTGTAAGCAGATCTGACCACATGTTCACATTTCTTGCTGCCCAGTTTGGGATCAGTCAATCGATTTGGACAGGTTGCTATTCTGCGCAATCCTTGTAATTTCCCAGACACAACAACAAGTAGAAGGCCTCGAAAGCAAAGACGTGGAGAAATTTCTGATTTAAACCTCGATTTCATATGTCTGTGTGTTGTGTCTGTGTTTAGACCTTAGGGAAGCAATGTCAGCTGTTTAATTATTTAAAATTTCACCACAAATGACTTCAAATAGTCGCTGTTCTTTGCAGTTGTAATGAACAAATGCATAGCACACAATTTGTAAAGAGAGCATATGAGCAGTTCATTGGTACAACAGATGAATGTGATTCCAGAAAATATGTCGCGACAGATGTCATTATCGCTCGTAGATCTAGCGGTTATTTATTAACAAAGTACCACACCGAGTCATACCCACACTATGTATACCCAAGTCAGGCTTGAGGGAAATTGACACGACTCCAACATGAACGCGAAGAATGAAACATGCAAGAGAGCCAATCGCCATATGGCCCGGCATTTAAAACTCTCGAACCAGCCCGAGGGCGAATATAAAATATGACACATTTTGCCAAAGGAAGATTCTAACACACTGATTAATATGTAGCTACATATCGGACTATAATCAGTGCCTTCTTGTGAATTACTCTTAGAAATCATTTTCCAGTATGTATTTCCTAAATCGCACAACACTTTCCCTAAGACCGTCAACCACAAACTGAAAAAGCATGGAGAGACACTGTTCGTCTATCTGTGTAGAAAGTGCGCCCCCACGTATATGTTCACAGTAGATATATCCGACCGAACCACTGCCTTGTCCTAGCAGTCCATGACGAGAGCTTCATGTTGCCTGTTTGGAGTTTTTCAATAACGGGCAACACACAAAGAAATATATTTTGATTGTTATCAAACCAACAGTTTAAGATCAAGCACATTTGTCGGTCAGGTGACAGCGCGCAAAGTTAGGGATTTGAGGTGGTGGGGGGTCTCTATCCTGTTATATTGATGCAACACTATGTAGTGGGACAAAGAAAGATAAATTGTACATCACTTAGGACATCACTGATTTGGTGTTGGATTCAGCAGATATAATACTACATAACGTGCGCTTGTTTCATCAGGCGTGTTGGGTTTGTTTTCTTCATAGGCGCGAGGTATGCATTTACACAACGGGAAGGGCAAGGACATGTGCCAAATCAAATGTGGATATTTAAAGACAGATTTAACATAACCTACTGTTTGTTTAAATACACAATAAAGACCCCGTGTTATATTCATTAATATTTATATATACCATATCAGATGTTACATGTAGACAGAAAAGACTCCAGCTCAGTAGGCTTCTTGTTTTTGAGTGAAGTCAAAAAAAAAAGATGTATGATCCATATCCATATGAGACACATAGTCACACACAGTCTGGACTGGACTTGCCATGGTTAAGTATGGACTATGCACACCACAATTTGTTTCAAAGGATTAACTAGTGAATTCGCCTTCAATGAGATTCTCAATGTTTTTCTGACACATTAATAAATCTGACCTTTTCACTCTGATCAGAATAGCTCATAAAATACATAAGTTCATACACAAGTTATTCATTTTCATCGGTCTATTATGGTAACTGTGACATATTTATTGGTACCCATGTTTTATAAAGCTACTATTGATACGATATGGTTGGTTTCTCACGTCGGTATAAACATCGATTGCATAAAAGAAAAAGGTATAACACGTATACTGACATTTCCACAGCAGATACAGCTGATCTTTGGACTTCCCGAGAGCATGTTCCATGTTATATGTATGAGGGTATGATGAACTATCTTTCTTGCACGGACTTGTATGAAAGTCTGTCTATTTATACCCTGCTGTAAATTACTTTGCCTTTTTGCATACATCAGAGCTGTGTTGAAAACAGTTAGTAACAGTACAGGTGACAGTACAGATGACTGGAAAACCAAATGTCAGCTAACATTATTCTTATGGTCGATTTACCTGCCTTCAAGTTCTCCTGGTCATCACCCCTTCCGTGTCCCGCGTTCCGTGGTAGCTGTTGCTTACTCGGTCCACTTCATCGCAGAGCTGCACGTCTGAGGACATGTTTGTGGAGTAACGCAAGGTTGAAAAGCAAAGTCTCACTGGTGGATGGAGCTAGAGTTGAGTGGGAAGACCGAGAGAGTCTGAGAGAGACGGGGGAGGAGGGGGTTGAGGGGTGGAGGGGGTGCTGAGGGGAGGGAGAGTCGCATAGTCAACAGACTTCCAAACCCTTTCCTTGCCCTTGTAAAAGTGTATCTCTATTTAAAATGTTCTATTCGAAAATAAATTATGCAATTTTCATTAAAATAACACAGTCACGTTAAGCACATCTTCAAACAAACACACTCTTGCGCTTACGTTTTAGCTGTACATATTCTTTACGTTTCAGCACCTTGGAGAGCGCACGTAACTCCATAGTGGGAGCCAGAGAGAAAGTCAATAACCGGGGCTGAGACGCAAGTTGATCACCCTCAATATGCACCTCTGGAGCACAGGATTAAAAGGATTTTTGCCATTTGACCGTACGTGCTATGACTGCACAGTACTCTCTGATAAAAGATTTACTTCGCCGCTGCTTAAACCACTGACACTTACTCGGAGAACAATGTCTCTTCTCGCTCTAGGCTTCCAACATTGGCCGAGCACATTCAGCTCAAACAAGACGCACGAAAAGCGCTTTCTAGAGGCAGATAGACACAGATGGAGCAATGTGCAGTATAGCTTTTTTTCTTTCTCTCCATTCTAACAAGAAAACAAGTCAAAATTTGCCCCATCATTATGTATTCATTTGTCCTCATGAATAAAGCTGCCAGTTATTACATCACAGTCCTGGCTGGTATAACTGGTATTTTATGAATTGTGTGACATAATTTCTATTGTATTTGTACACATAAACA
Source organism: Tenualosa ilisha (assembly GCA_015244755.2). Lineage (NCBI taxonomy): Eukaryota > Metazoa > Chordata > Actinopteri > Clupeiformes > Clupeidae > Tenualosa > Tenualosa ilisha. The sequence continues at coordinate 2,250,104 of PYXC01001308.1, read as the reverse complement.
CGACACGTAATCTGAATTATTATAATCAACATATGTCTGCTTATACAAATTATGGTGACAGGACACTACTGCTGATTTTTGCCCCAATTAAAGGCAGATACACGCTAATTGGTTTACACAAAACATCTTCGAGTGAGTATTCTTTGCGAAATATCAATGATAGCATCTTCAAAAGGAAGCAGTCCAGTATACACTGGAATGTTTTACTGACATCTACTGGGCGTCTACACCATGTTGTCTGTGCGGTGCCTGAGATCTAAGTTAGTCTTACCCAATAAGACAATGTAAAAATTTAAATTTAAGGCATCTGGCAATCGACCCGTGAATACCGTAAGCCAGCGTATACATTGAGTACACCAAATACGCCAAAAAAAAGAACAGCCCATGATACGCCCATTTTGAAATATCCTACAGTGAACGTCTTTGTGGGTCACTTTACAAATTTCTAAGAATGATTTCATAGGTTTGATTTAGCCCACCGCTGCAGCTGTTATCCAGCTAGAGAGCCTGCTCATGGTTGTATTGTGTTTTTCCCTCTTGCTCTCCCCCGTCGCTTTCCATTTACACAAGACAATGCTGTCAATCGAAGGAAAAAAACGTTTCAATTCTCAACGCCGGCTGCCAAATTCGTTAAAAAAGCAGGGTTAGACTTGTGCGAACGCGGGCCCTCAAACTGGAGCCGTCAATTACAATGGTGGAAGCTAATGGTGTTTTGGTTGTGCCCGCATTAAATCAAAATTCTGTCTCTCCGAGTAGCAGCAGAGCAGCTGCTAAATTGGAGTTTGAAGTGACAGTCTGAATATAGAGTAGTGACATGTCTGAGCTGAGAAAATAAACCATACAAATAAAATAAAGTTAAAATGACTTCTCTGTGTGAAGTCACTAGTGTCTGTGAGAATCATTAGGCATGGCATGAAAAACAAACTTGATTAAAATTCTTACATGTATTGCATTTTAAACCAGTTGACTACACAATCACATGACAGTGGATGAACTCAGATGTGGCTTTTCCCCTTTATCTGGATTTCTACCTGATTTGCTGTTGCACATGGATGTGTGTCACCATGACCTATGGCTTGACACCTGCAATTTGTTGCACACATACACACACACACACACACACACACACACACACACACACAAAGCACAACTGTGCACACACACACAGCTCATTCATTCTCTCTCTCTCACACACACACACACACAGCACAAATTAGCCAGATACACATGTACCTGTGCACATATAGAAAGCCCCCATTAGGGAAAAAAAAAAAAAAATGCATGTCTGCTATGGTAAACAGATAGAGAGCAGGAGACATAGGGAAAGATCAAGAGCTGCACATTTAAGTTGAACACCAGCTGAGTGGCAGTCTGAAGCACTGACTTGAGTGCCCCTCAATTAGGTAGCAAAATGGAAACGAAAGCTGTGGAAACCATTGTTAGGGGACCATTTCCTATCATGGCGGCACCCTGAAAGCAACAGAAATACTGTAGTCTAAAATGTTCTGCCCATTTCAATTAGGCTTTGACATAAACTAGAATCTTCTGCCTGAATATGTTTTATTCATTCTCCTCTGTGTCCTTTGAAATGTATTTAGATGAAAACAATGGCAATAACAGGGAGGGCTGATTACTGTCTAGTGCCTTATGTCGTCCAGTGTGCCTTTGTTTCCCCCTCTACTGTGAGTCCCATTCTTCAGCCTCATGTCAACTCCCGTTTCAGCCATACCAGGCATCTCAGTCCATGACCATCCAATCCAGCCCAGAGGGAAGACAAACCTGCGGGCCCGGCTGGGGGTAACTATTTCCCCCCAAGGAGCCACGGAATCTCTTTATTCACATGGGCACAACAGCACACTACGTCACACTGCTGCATTTCCCCTGTGGGCTGCCGTGACTCTGGCGTTTAAGCACTGGGCTTAATGAAACCTGTAGAGGAATACTGGACAGCCATCGATCTTCGGGTCATCAGGGAAAGGACGTCGATATATAGTAAGTGCAGTCAGCATAGAGGGTGGAGACACTGGGCCCTCCCTTGATCTATTACAAAGTACTGCACTGTAAGTAAGTACCTTGTAAGCACTTGAATATCCCTTGGGCTGACCATACCCAATCTTTCAACATGAAAAATATGAAAAAAATCAACAGCTTTAGATGACTTTTTCTGCCAACTAGGAAGAGAAGGGAATTCATGGGTATTCATGGGTACAGCCGTGAGTGTTGTGACAGTTTTTGTGTTTGTGGTGCCCTGATCTCATGTTACAGAGACACTGTTTCTTGCAATGGCCTGATCACGGTTACGGAAATCACTGTAATCCATATTGGTCTGATGTTCCACTTAGTCAGTTATATATTGATCCAATCCAATGTTAAATACATTTGGACACCCCTTGATGCATCAGAGCAGGTGTAATTTCCTGCCATGAATGAGAGGAGAATAATTATTTGATTTTCAAATGACCTCATGATATGCGGTCTTAGACATGACAACATGTGAAAAAAGAGAACATACTTGTACTTCACCTGTCATTGATCAACAATAAAATTACATGTCAATTTATCATACATTCATTGTATGTACTATGCCATGAAAAATGCTCCCAAGCCAAAAGCCTGACCACCGTGCAGCAAACTCAGTACCCCCAAGTCCACAGTACCCCCTGGAGCTTACCCTGAAAGCTGCGATGCTTCAATGGGATGAGAAGGTGTATGACATAGGCCTATAGCGTAATAATGCATTGTGTTTTTTTCTATAATGGTTCCCATGGCAAAACATAAACACTGCTTCTCAAACACGTTTCCAGTTCAAAGTGACCACAGTCACCCAAACAGTCCTCTCTTGTGTAATAGAAGATGTTGATTTATGGTGTAACTTGGGCATTTGAAAACTTCATTTCCCATTACACAGGGCACAATATGATCTATTGGTCTGGCATTTGATCTGGCTCAGTGACTGACGCAACAAGCCCATTTCATAACCGTGTGGCCTCAGAGTGTGTGTGTATGCATGTGTGTCTTGGGCTGTGTTGTGTGTATGCATGAGTGGGGATTCTGAGCTGAAAGCTTAATCAGATTCATTAGGTGATTGGTGAAGACATCAAAATGTTTCTGAAATGAAATTAGACATGGCTTTCATGGCTCCTAGACACAGAGAAGATGTACATTATAGCGATGTGACTTTCCAGCCACAAACCAATGAATCTCTCTCTCTCTTTGTCTCTCTCTCCCTCTCTCTCCCGTACTTGCTCACTCTCTTCCTAGCTCTCCCTTTGTCTTTCTCTCTTGTTTGCCTTCTAAAGTAGCAATTGACATGTTTTAAGGTGATCATTTGATTACTGTGTCTCACAATGGATTTGCCCCTGTCTGTGCCATTGACACAAACTTGACAACAGCTCATATTTTTTGCCAAGTAGTAATAACACACATCAGTAGTTCATGTGTGATTACTCCTGTGCACCAAGAAGCATACTTGGTTAGTGTTTCTGAGCTGACCTTGAGGTTGGACCTGCTGATTTATGCTTTTCCGTTTGCTAATTAGTTCTGGTCTGGAAGCATTTGGGACATTGAAAGGTTGGGGGTAGAGTGGGGGGTGAGGTGGGGTTGGGGCTTGAGGAAGGGACTTCGCTGCTGGGGGTCCTCCTGTGAGAGGAACCTGTGGTGAGTCGGTGCCAGTGTGCCCCTGACCCAGAATCCTCAAGACCACCAGAGTGATAACATGCAAATGAAACTGTGCCTGAGCAGTTTGTCTAAATCAGGCCCGACGAGTCAGTGACAAACTAGGTGCTCTCAAGTCACCAGGGGGAAAAAAGACACATTGTCTGAAAATGAAAGTGTGGAATGTGAGGAGGAAATGGAGAGCAGAAGGAGAGAGAAGAAGAAAGAAAGGGGCAGAAAAATAGAGAAAGAGGTATGGAAATATGAGTCAACCAGTGTATGATTGGGAAAGCTATTTTCTTCCTATCAGTCATTTGATGTGGCTATTTTTGCTTCAACAGGGAAGTAAATAAGGTATCTACTGCCAATCCACAACCATCGACATCACCAACTAAAAACTCTCACCGAATGTGACTAATTGACAACAACACTCAACAAAGGCTTATTTGGCTATGCATCGTCATCATAAAAACGAGCTCCCCAAAACAACACGAGGATAAATCTGGCAATACACATTGGCCGTAAACGTCAGCATTTCGTGGTCATTTACTATGCAGCAAGAGGGTTTCAATGGTGCACAGCAGGAAAGAAAAACCTATTATTTAGTCGATACTGTCAGCTTTCCAACTGTATGTTGTTGGAAAGATGCCAGTCTCTCCACCCAGAGACTCTTCCCAGCCAATAAGCAGGCTGTTAAACGGCGGCTCTGACACACAGCTGCCATACTACATAAATCCCACAAGTTTCAGCGGATTGTCAGCCTTGCTTGATTTACTCACTATGTCTTTATAGCCCAATTTGTCATGTACAATTCCAGCATCTATCTCCTCCTACACCACCTCCAAAACACGATGCGTAATATAGATGTTTTATATATCGCAAAATCCTTTACTAATCTCTGATCTGATCTTTTCAGGAGGAGGTAGGTATACCCTGGCGCCCTGCTTTTATGAGACCGACCCCTGGCCATAATGAGGGCAGGGACGTGTTTTGTTGCTGTCAGCAGGGTGATCATGTAGCACGCTCAAGCCAGGGCGACCTATGCAAGCTGGCATCCCAGTGGCTGCCATGTCAAGGTTAGAGGTCAATGCCTCAGTCGTGTCAGAAGTTCACTTCCAGGGCCAGCCAGTGCAATTACTCATCCTTGTGTAACTGCTGCTAAGCACACTGGGGAACAGATGTTCAGGTCCTCATAATAAATATGTTTACACTTTTGTTTTGTTTGGAGTAAAAAAAAAATGCTTTAGAGGTGATGGCTATTATTACACTGTTTCTCAGAGCACTTTAGGGGCAGTGGGGGCGTAGGTGGTAGAAGAGCCGTTCGGCACCCGGAGGGTTGCAGGGGTGCACCTTGCATGGCAGCCTCCGCCACCAGTGTGTAAATGCATGAGTGTGAATGGGTGATATAAATAAATGATAAATGCAGTCCATTTACCATTTTATAATTGTGCAGCCAAGGTGCCAGCCAGCTAGATCAAATATTTCTAAACATCATCAGAGACGACTAGAGACGACAGAGACGTTAGCCAGAGATGGCTAACTTTACACTATTCACCACTTACTACAGGGTCTTGAGGCCTGGGGAGGCCGAGGGACGAGGTCAACAAAAGGTAACGGAAAAGTTGAGCAATACTAAAGAAAACTAAAGGATGGACATTTCACAGTGAATTGGGTAAGATGTTTGTGTATAAAAAGAGTGTTGCTTGTCCAAGACAAAACAGGTGTTGGGTGGCAGGTGTCTTTATGTTTATCTTTTTGTTATGCACAAAATGCAACAGATCTAGAATGCAAGTAGGTCCTTTTAGCATCTAGAGAGGCACTGGTGCACCCCCATACCATCATAGATTCTACTTTTGGAACTGAGCACTAAAACAAGTCTTTGGGCTTGTAACCGAAGGGTTGCTGGTTCGATCCCCAACCAGTGAACGATGGCTGAGGTGCCCTTAAACAAGGTACTTAACCTCCCTGGACACCACTACAGCAGGCAGCCAACTGCTCCAGATTAGTGTGTACTTCACTTCACTGTGTGCTCTGTGTGTGTTTCACCAATTCAGGATTGGCGTAAACGCAAAGGCCAAATTTTCCTCGCGGGACCAAAAGAGTAGAGATTATTTTTATTATTATTGTACCTCAGCCAAAAGGTTGCAAGATAGTCCATGAATTCCTAATGACACAAGATGGTCTGTATAATCAGGACACTATTCGACGTCTCCTAGGTCCATCTCATATGAGATTGGACCAAAGAGGATTGATGCACCTCTGGCCTATATATATATATAGAGTATTCTTTGCATTCTTTGAGTTTTCACTAGTATTTGTGGTTATAGTGTCAAAGCATCTTCATAGACAATGGCCATTCTATTTTTTCTGAACACATTATTTTTGTTACAGAATTAGGTCTTATATTAATGCAGTACCACAAATATCTTGGTAATACAATATTGGAACGTAAATAAATGACTAATGATTACCGCCGCATCTCCGCTGAGACACCCAGCCTCTGATGGTCTTTTATGTACACATTCATGTTGGTAATTAATATAATTATCTTTGAAATGTTCCTCAGTCTGTTGTTTAAAGCATTATATATATATTACATATATATTACATATTCCATTTTTAGTGCATTTCTTTGGCCCTGTCCCAAATTTTTTGAGACATTTTTTGTCAGTATCAAATCTGAAATGAGAATATATTCCCCCAACAGACAATAAACCACCCCTGTTTCAACAGTTGACACTGTATGTTCTCTGCACTATTCTCAATCAAATATATTACTTGCATTTTTTGAAAATAATAATAATCATCATCATCATCATCATCATTTGTTTTTCGGCACTGGGGTTGTACTTCATTTGCTTAGATTAGCATCTGGTGACCTAAAGGCAGCTTTATCACAGCACTGTATTAGAAAGCTGCAGTATTTTTAAGTGCAAAGAAGCAACAAAATTTCATCTGAACACTCTATGTCAGTTATTGAGATTTTATATAGATTTTACAAGTAGACAGCCATGTAACAAACAGAATGTAATAAAGGTCTTTCATTCATTCATTTATTCTGACATTTAAAAGAAATACACATTTACAAGGATGTATCCGATTTTACTCGCGAGCAGAAAACTAGTGAGTCTTCTCATATCAGACTAATTGTCCTCAATTTTCGAGGAACTCAAAGCCCCTGTTCTTATTGTCCTGAAATTAGCTTATTAGCAATTCTTTTGTTTGGCATTGGTTATAGCCTCTTAATAGGGGGCAATTACGTTAAAGGATAGCACGGATGCCACACAATGCACAGACATAAATGCATGTGATAGGATGAAAGAGCGCAGCAAATGGATACCAAATGGATTTCAACTGTTTTGGATTTCAGGCCATTTTTTTTATCACAATGCAATCTCATGTGCAAATATAAATGCTGTATGTAAATAAACCACCAATATTAATAGAACCATCTCTTGAGGTTACACTATTACCAAGGTAAGATTACAGCTCACACTCCCCTTTTTTCCCAAGCATGACTGCATACAGTGTTGTCTTGACCTTGATGTAATGTTAAGCAAGAGGATTACTGTAGTCAATGCAAGGTTCTCACAGTGGTTAATAGTGCAGAGCCTAATGAAACCAGCCTAATGAGATGATGAGCATCTCTTTGTATGCAAGAGGCACTAAAGGTCTGTGTTGGATAGATCCTAAGAGTAACCTCTTGGGCAGATACACAGGGGTTCTCTCGAAACTCTGCTTTGAGCATAAGGAGGACTGTTCTCAATGTTTTCTTGCCATTGAGGGCGGGGACTGAGAAAGTGTGTCTCTGTTCACTGCATATACACATCGGCACACTGTTAAGTTTGGTCAACTTCTGTTAGTGAAACTTCCTGAACTGGTTTATTTTAAAATCCAGGCTTGGGGCTGCATCTCGGTGAATAATTCAGGCATGACGAGAGGCCTACTTGGAGAACTCATTATACTGTACTTAACATGACAAGGCCACAGCCAACTACTGTTTTATTTTCCTGAAATAGGAATGGTAATATGTCTGTGTAGTGGAGAGTCACTAATGACACCTGTTGTGACAAATGAACTTTCCATGTATGTATGTATGTATGTGTGTGTGTGTGTTGTGTGTGTTGTGTGTGTGTGTGTGTGTGTGTGTGTGTGTGTGTGTGTGTGTGTGTGTGTGTGTGTGTGTGTGTGTATGTGTGTGTGTGTGTGTGTGTGTGTGTGTGTATGTGTGTGTGTGTGTGTGTGTGTGTGTGGTGTGTGTGTGTGTGTGTGTGTGTGTGTTGTGGTGTGTGTGTGTGTGTGTGTGTGTGTGGTGTGTGTGCATGTGTGTGTGTGTGTGTGTGTGTGTGGTGTGTGTGTTGGGGGATGGTACTAATGAGCATAAAAATAGATGAGGAAATTAGAGCACAAGATTTCACCATTTGGTCATGGATAGGGACAAATTTTTAGAAACAAGCAGGATGATTACAGGTTGCTTCGTCAATTATAAGAGACAAGCTGAGAGAGAGAGAGAAAGAGAGAGAGAGAGAGAGAGAATTTATTTATGAGACTAGTTCTATGTCGGTTTGTGTGCATACATTTGACTTTAGGACCTGCACTTGTGTGTGAATGTGAAGGTCTGTCCCCTGACTGATGCATTATTTAGCAGTTGGTGCAGCATGCATCAGGAGGACAGATATTAGGAATGGTATCCTGACAGGTGTGTCATATCAGAATGCACCCTTTATTTGGATCAATCTCCTGCATAAAACTGAAACTTCTGGTGTTTCTCAAAGTCAAGAACTACTAACTTCCTTGTTATGTTTCCTTGATAGTATGTTTCCTTCCTGTGCCGATTGCATTCTCGAAACTTCTAAGAAAGAAGAACTTGACACTTGATAGAATTTTGGACGAACAGTGCTTGGTGGGGTTTGATGACATAAAGGTCGCGGTTAAGCATCCTTCCTTTACTCAGTATCTCACTTGTTGAGCAAAAGGAATCAATCTGAACAGATCTGTCACAATAGAGTACCCATAGTTGCTTGACGTGCTGTGAGTTCTTATTCCTAGAAAAAATGTATGCATAGAGCAGTACTGAGCAATCAGTGTGGATGTATGGTTTGAAGGATGCAGTATGAATGACAACTGAGGGTGTGCAGAAAGAGTGTCCAAATGGGGTAGAAAGCAAAAAGAAAATGGGCCGAGAGAAATGAAACTCCACCACTTTCCCCTGATCCCAGAGGGCAATTGGGGTGTGTGTGTGGGGAGGGGGGGTGTGAAGGGAAGCTGAAACAAAGAAGGCACAAAACAATTCAGCTCCCACTAGCACCGCGGTCCTACTCTCTCAAACTTAGAGGGGGGAGTGGCAATCGATCGTATCAAGTGGAGCAAGACGGGCGTAAGGAAATTGAAAATTATTCCTGGTGCGTGTAGGAGCAGCTCTCTTGACAGAGGACATCAGTGCAGAGCTCCGGTCTCAGCAGGAGTGTATCGAACCCCGACATTGAGGAGAGGGAGGGGAGAGAAATACAGTACTGTCACCCAAAGCTCTCTGGCTTTCAAACAACATTCCAGTACATGGAAAGAAATTTGAACATGCAAAAATTTCTATTCCACGCAATAAGGATTCACCTCTTGCAAAATGGTGTGTCACAGCTACAAGCACATACCCTTTTAATAACTACTAGTTTGGAAAAATAATGAATTCCAATTATTGCTTGTCAACAACAACAACAAAACCAGCGCATATAACATTTTGCATCATTTAATCCCCCCCCCCCCGCCCCCGCCCCCAACCCCACAATCATCTGAATCAATTGTAAACAGTCACAAACTCTCAGTAATCTAATCACAAAAAGTGGATACCACCAACCACCGCTATTAAAAAGACATTCACAGACATAATTGCTGACAAGTATCACTGCTCAGCCATGAGCCTAAATCATGATTCTTGAGGGCAATAGCAAATCACCGGGGGGAGGACGGGCAATGGAAGACCCTTTTATTTGATGTTAATTATGCTGTAAATTCCCACAGTGGCATTAACCATCCTTGGCTTAATCTAAAGGGATATTATGCACTGCAATTAATGGTGAATCCTACAGCCAGACAAGCACCCTATTCTATTTTAATGGCTGCAACTGCACGTTGGCTGCCTTATCATTTCTCTTTTCAATGGGGCAACAAGCAAGGTAGGGGTCTCACCTGTACCTGAGAACTACCTCAGAAACACTACCTGGCAAGAGACAAACTTTAGATGAAATGTGTCTGTATTATGGTTAAATCCACCTAAAATGTACCATGAACACAAATGAGGGACTAGCGAAGGCCAACAAAAGCTCAATGCTGACATACACTGTAATCCTGACTTTCTTTGAGCTGAAAAGCGCTGTGATAAAATTGTTCTAAATCAGTAAACCACTAGTTCAACCTTGGCATTTAGAATATAGCTCTACAACCTGTGCACAGCTCCTCCATGGCTTTTAATCATGCAGAATACTGTGTCAGCCGGTAATTACAGTAGCCTATATATTTAATTCAAATGGGAAAAGGAGCCTAAATTTGCATTCATTTATTTGGTAAAAGCGTCCAAAGCTCCACAGAAATGGGTCTGCATACGAAATGGATTAGCCTATAGCAGGATAAAATGGGGTGGAAGATCCACCGCTGAGAAAAATAATCAGAATATATTACTGCACCATAGAGCCAGAACTATGGATCACACTTAAGCTATGTATTATAAAAAGGAATGTCTGCCTATGTCCTGACTTATAACCACCAGTGCTACAGAAGCTGAATGTCAATCATTGTGTGAGCTGCTGAGTGGAGAGGCACAAGCCTACATGCTATACATACTGAAGGTCAATGTAAAGTTAGCCCACTTCTTTGTGTGACATCTCTGTGGGAACAGCCTGGAAATTAAGTATTTGTTGGGTCCTTATATGAGGTAATTTGTTGGTGAAACCTGAATGCAGAGTAGAACTGCAAAAAGAGCACACTGATAATGCGTGTTTTCGGTTGGTTTGGTCAGTCTGGTAAACAGAAACCACCAGGCTTTGTGAAAAGCACACAACAAAGATGACTTTTTGTTGACAATATGTTGGCGACAGCATTCTCACTTGTGACATAACAAGCAGTTCAACTTCTTCATACGCCACCTACAGCTCTTGTGAACACACAATGAGAAGTGCTCTTTTTTTACTTTATACGATGCTTGAGTGAAACTGGACTACAATGGTGTCAAGTTAAACAGGGCAAATGAAAGGCAGAGCTATCCACTGGTTGGGTGCATGGACTGCACAAAGGAGATAAGAGGTGGGAAAGTTAGCCGAAATGGATCCAGACCATCCACAGATTATAAACAGACACTGAGGCCGTGAAAAAGTAATGGAAGGAAGCCCCTTTCCCCTTCCCTCTTTCTGACTTTATTTGTTAGCACCTCATCTTATCCAACCTGGGCAATCAGCAGCAGAGGGTTGAGTGAGCTGCAGCGAAAACTCCTAAGAAAGTTTGACAGTTTTCTGTAGTGTCATGAATGCTAACGACCATGCTCTATTCAGGTGAAGCCATTAGAGGGTTCTTGCAATGTAGTTTGAGTGTTCTGCCCAAATCAGTATAATTTCATAGACACCCTGTCAGCCATTACTCAGGTCTACAAGTTCTGAATAATTCATGAAGACATTTTTACTGATTGAAAAATGGGACAAAATGTATTTCTAAAAAAAACAAAACAAAACTATGAGTGAGTCAGTCCTGTCTCAGCAGAGGGAGTGACTGTATTGTACATGTGCTCTTCCCAACTGGCTTAGGTCTGTTCATGAGCACCATGTGATTTTTCATTCCATCTTCTTAAATGAGGTCATCCAAATAGCACTTACAGTATACCACTTTATGCAGAGCAGTGGATTAAAAAGTAAATATAAAATATAATATAATATTCCAGTTTTCAATAAATATTCTTTTTTTTATATAATGTCTTGTGTTGTCTTATCATTGCAGTGGAAATGCAGGGCTAGAAGTGCAAATTAGGAAAAAGACAAAGAACATCTCTTGAACAAACTGCTCAGAACACCACTGAATAATCCCCTTTCTCTCTCAATTCAACAATTCTCCTATGTTTCTCTCTCTTCTCTGTCCCCTATTAGTGGTTTCACTATTGTAGAATAGAGTATGCAGTCCAATGTTCTGAATTGTTTCTTGCTGGTGTACTCCACGGCTCTCCATTTACAATGAGGCATCTTAAATAACGTCGGCACATTTAATCCATTAGCGCTCTCACCTGAGTGCGGGAGTACTTATTACAGGCTTATAAGGACGCTGGAGCCAATCTTCCAGTTAAACGGAAAACCTCTTTAGGCTCTTAAACAGAAAACCTCTTTAGGCTTAATATGTAATAGTCGACCTGCATTCCCATCCCCCATGCTAATCAAAGCTGAGAAGCTGTTAGCACCCAGAAGTTCTAGTCACATTTCCATGGACATAGACTGTACAATGCTATGGCTGTGAAATTGTTACCATAGGAGACAATAAAGGCATCACTGCCATATTGACCGGAGTTACTTAGTTACTAGTTGCTTAAGCGACCATTTCTGGCTAGTGAGTAAAGGGCAACTAAATTAGTGCTAAACGTCCTCAAGAGCATGACATTTAAAACACTAATGACGTGACCTTGAAACGAAGGACACAATAAGTGCCCTTGGTTCACATGAGCTTTGCAGATAAAACATACAACATGGTTTTGGTTATATCAGCAGTCAAATTCTAGCTAAACAAGCCAGCCAGGAAAGCACTGAGAAATACTGAGCGCATAAAGAACATAAAAATTCTTTAGGTCACTTGAAGTCTGCCAACTAATATGAAAAAAAATGCATAGCACTGGGGTGTTGAACCTGTGGCTTGGAAACTGAGGCTACTGGGGGTTGACTATTGAAGCAGATGTAGGCAGAAGGATAGATAGAAAGACATAGAAAATGAAAGAGAGAGAGAAATCCCACAGTGCTGTGTCTTTACAGAGAAGGCTGGCTTGGGGTGGGAGACGAAGGGGGCATGTTACTTCACTGCTGAAAATAAGTCGCGCAGAAGAACGCCATGAGTCAACGCTTGGGCCTTATCTAATCTTAACCTACGGATCTAGCCTGCTCCTTCTTTTCCGCCCACTCTCCATTTCCACTCTCTCCCCTTTAACTGTGTGTGTGTACCCACCAAATCTTGCTTTCTTTCTTTTGTTTGTTTTGAGGTGCAAATGCTAGGGGTAAATTGCCATGATCAGATCAGTGGCCCTCATTAGCATTAAAACAAAAGGCCCTTTTTTCACACTGCACTCTGATCTATATTGGGTCCCATTTTTAAGTGCAGAGAGGAGAAGCCCCTGCGTCTGACAGGCATGCAGGGAAGTCTTGCATGTGAGATGAGCAAACCCATTCACTGAACAGTTACACTTGGATTGTAGTCTAAACACTCAGGCACTTCCTTCCTTCCCCCACGCTGCACTTGGCCCTTGTGTATGTGTGTGTGTGTGTGTGTGGACTGGTAAGCCCAGGTAACAGGGATGAGTTGTTTACTGTGTTCCCACATCAATCTTAATGATTGACAGGGCAGCCGAAAACATAAGCTACCAGGACTCTCCTCTTCAGTTGCCTATTTTTCGTATTTTAAAAGGCTCTCCGATGTTCCTCGGCCCTTTCTGATAACCATGTGTGGAGTAATTACAGCCAAGACTTACCAGTTTCACATCAACAGCTTTGAATGACTGAATGACAAGTGAATACCAGCGTTCTCTCCAACTAATTAAAATTCAACCGTTTCTTTGTTTTCCATACATTTAATGGAATGCATGCTGAGGTTGCTGTCATATTTTTCCTTTCAGTTACTGAACTGCATTAATGAAGGCTTGTGGAAACATTCCCTCAGACGTCCAGGGAATGAGACTATGAGCCGTTGTTATTACACCCTTTATTACCCTTTAAAATCTACATATAGATACAGAAGTGCGGTCATGCGATTCTCATACGTGATTTGACATCCTGTCATAGTCTTTTTTTTTTTCCTTCCCTTCAGAGAAGGTGACTTCTTTGGGGACTTCTGATTTAATGGCTGCTGGCAGACCATTTCAAAAAACAGTCGACTTTGCGCTGGAAAGCTAATCTCTTAATAGCTTTTGTACCAAAATGGCTTTCTTAAAGACCTTATCACAGAAACAAGCAGGGGTCGCTGGCTCCCTTAACCTGATGCTGCGAAACCCATTAACAGCATTAGCTTCTTCTCATCTAAAGGCCACGAGAAAATAAACCCACCGCATGCTGTGTACAACATGATTAAATTACTCTAAGCCATGCCACTGCAGGCAATATTGTCATAACAGGTTTGTGTGTCTCTCTCGCTCTGTCTCTCGCAAGCTTTCTCTGTGGGTGTGGGGGTTGGGGCGGAAAGGATAATAGCATATTTATGCACTTTTGCATTTATTTGCACTGCTTTACCAGGACGCTCGCAATGTGCTGTGAAGGACAATAAAGCATGGCGAGGAGGACCTCCACACACCACGTGCATACTGATAACCATGCTCGCACGCCTGACAGATCACAGCCTCGGCCCCACGGACTGCTGCAGGTTCCCCTCCGCAAGTCCATTCAGACTCACCTCGGCCGGGAACAAAGACGAGTGATTAATTAGGAATAAGTGTTTCACATACAGTGACACAGTGGGATGGCGTGGAACCTCGTTTATGAATAATGTACACATCTATATGCTCCGGCAGCATGGGACCTCTCCACCCAGAACCCAAGCTCACCTGTTCCCTACCCGAGCCACCAGGTTCCAGAGAAAGCAGGTAAGCGATAATGAGGAAACTGTCCCTGCTAATAAATATTGAGGCTGGTGAGGAGGCTGCCACATATCATTTTGACAGTCGGTGAATGGCAGCTGGTGTTATTTCATGTGAGGCCAAACACAGAATGAGAGGCTAGCGCACAAGCGTGAGGGACTTGGGGAAGAAGCAGGCAATTGGGGAGCAGAAGTGGAAACGTGGACATTGTCCTGCTGTGACAACCGCTATCAGGGCTCTGCACAAGGCCCGACGGCGCCGCGAGGAAAGTGGAGCGTCTGAGTTGTTGATTAATGGTGTGTGCGCTACAGCAGCGAACTGGGGAGAATGCGCTTGTCTCATTACGAAAGAATAATGAATACAAAAGAGCATGCAGTTGACAGTAATATTACTGATAACTTCTTACGCAAAAAAGAGAGGAAGAATGGGGAAAGAAAGAAAAAGAAAGAAAGACAAAGAAAAGGAGTGGGATGAGGAGAAACTGCGAGCGCATTTATGTGTGTTGAGTTTTCAGTGTAATGTTTCTAATGAGCCATCAAATGGCTAAGTAAGACAAAGCAGCTCGTAATGTTTAAGGGATCACATGTATGACCACTCACTGCCTGTTCAAGTAAATGTTTATGGGTCTATTTAGTATGGAGTGGAATCAATTATCTATGGTCTGTATTAGAGGTCACCATACATGCCTGTCCTCATTTTTGTGTGAGCGAGTGTGTGTGTGTGTGTGTGTGTGCATATGCATGTGTGTGTGTGTGTGTGTATGTCCGGAGGGTGAGTTGTGCAGATGTGCATTCATGTGTGCCCGAAGCCCACAAAACAACCAAAGATTGATTGCCGATTTTACTTGGGTAGACTGGAAAACAGGACAAGGTCTTGGATCACTTCATTTGATCACCTCGGCAGCAAATTATGTATGGGAATTCCTAAGCACCTCCCATCGATCCTAGGGAAAATGTTGCCGCAGGGTTACTTGTAATCTCTGACAGCAATGCCTTGGTTCATCCAGAAAGGTCTGGGTGGCTGAACGATCAAATTATACCGATGTTGACCCGATTCGGGCCATCACAGCAGAGCACCTCAGATGTGCTGATGCATATTAGATGAGGAAGTAATTGTGCTGTCGTTTAAGCGCACATTTAGCAGGCTCGCCAATCAGACTGCACCTCTGGCTGTGGTGAGGCCTTTGACAGCAGCAGGATAAAGTCAGCATGAGGCAGACCACATTCCTGGGGTTGCGCTACAAATTATCTGCCATCTTTAAGCCCAGTGAGACCCAACACAAACCTTGGGCTTTCTTAAGGGGCAGGAGGATAACTTGTAGATAAATCACAAACTGACAGTTAGCCATGATTCATTTTAAAGCGTATAATTAACCAGAGTTACAGAGATGATGTTGCCTGGAAACCCAGACACGCCGCTTGCAAATTTGAATTTACTCTGCAGGTCTGTCTGGCCATGAGCCATTGGAATTCATTAGATATGTCCCTAAGTCCCAAGCACCAATCACATCAGTCTATCTATAAGTGGTCTCCGAGCCATATAGAGAATCACAGGGTGTGTTAAAAAATATGCTGTCAGAGCGGCACCATTGCAGCAGTTTTGGTAAACAACAAAGCTGACCGCTGCTGATGAACAGCAGTCGTTTGACAGCAGCAACGTGTTGAAAACACAGGTATTCTTGAAATGAACAAAAGATTATTACGCAAGGAAAACATTTTTGCTCTTTTGTTTGGTTGCTCCTGCGTACAGAGGGACTTTCCCTCAGATATGGCATGCAATTTCCAGACCCTACAGCTTCCTAGATGTGGATCAGGTTCCCATGGTAGAGGACATACAAGAAAAAAGACCAAGAAAAACAAGAGTTAAAGTATCCAGAGTCGCATTCACTCGACTCTGCAGGCTTGGGGTATGCATCTTGGCTGACCGTTTGTAAGGTAGTGATGATGCTGCTGCTGTTTCACCTTGCTTATCAAATACTCTTGCCCATATGTTAAAGAAGGTGCTGACTTGAACATTAAGCCCTGATGAAGACCTGTTGATGGGTTAAAACATTTGTAAATACAGTAGCCAGTTTATAATATAGGATTTTTAACTTGTTCCCTATTCCTTCCTTGTGAATACAGATTGAAGAGTGCCTGGATTATTTCTTTTTCTCCTCAAAGCGATAACATGGTTCATAACAAGGGCTTTTGCAAAGCAGTGAACTACTCCAATTATATGACACTAGGTTGTGGCCTTTCTCTGCATAAAGTTAAATGATATCATCTTTAATAGTCTTACAACCATATTTTTTAATCCTAGGGTAGCAAACCTTGCCAGAAATCCCTATGAGACCCATTCATTTGGAATGGACCATAGTTAAGGAGTCTGACTGAAGAACAGCAAAGAGTATTGTCTGCATGTGTGCAAAAGGTGGGAACAGGACAGGCGAGAGGTGGCCGTGAGTGTGGGATGCAGGCTTGTTTCTGTGGTTCTGTTGCTTTTAATCACCTTGACATGTTTAATCAGAGTTTTATATGCATTGGCCACTTTTCCTCAGGCCCCTGTCCTTAAGCTAATTGAACTGATTCGTTATACAGGAATCACACACTCATGAGGGGCTCACTCACTTTATCCTTTACTAACCCACCTCTTTGAAATCACTACGCAGAAAAAGGAAAAGTGTTGCACGACATCAGTATTACTTATGTGTGTATGACTGTCGAATGGGAGAAAGGTGATAAACACATCTCTCCCTTTAAGAGCGTAATAGGGTCATGATCTGTAGAATTACTACCTGGTCATGGCAGCAATGCCAATATGGCCAATGTGATAATGTAATTTCCTGTGCACTCCATTTATCACTTTTCTGCCATTAATCTGTTAATGAAAGATCTCATGAAGTCCTCTTCGTATTGATTGAAAGAGCTGTTGGAGTGCATAACCATGATTGAATTTCCATAAAAAGAACATTCAGAAATATTCCAGCATGCAAGAGGGAATTTTATTTGAAAGATTTTTTTTTTTCCCCGGATGTGTAAAGCTCTGCCATGGAGGACAAGACATAATCATTTCAGACCAGACCAGACCAGACCAGAAGAGAGAGAGAGACCTAGAGCAGACAAGAAAAGACAAAAGAGAACAAGACCAAAGCAGACAAAGGCAGAGCCACTACACCCCAGAGTAATTGGTTATTGTGACTTGGCGACCGTCATGAAAGCTAACTTGACACCACCACTCTCGTGTGCATTCATACCATTCATTGATAATGGCTGACAAACAAAAACTCCATCCGTGGCAGTTGTATCAGGGGAGGATAGGAGGACAAGATGAAAGGGATGCGAAGGCTACGTGGCATAGTCGGCGGCATTTAATTGCCTGGGTCGGCCTCTTCAGAGGGAACCTGATGCACTTTGCCACTGACAGCAGGAGACTGACTAGACAATTGACAGTCCTCTTTGGCAGCAAAGAGCCACTGGCTTTGTACCTCACAGAGAGAGAGTGGACTCAGTAAGTGATAGGGCAAAATGGGGGTGGGGGAGTGGAAAGAAGGGCTACTTGTGTCAGTGCACAAAATGCACAAATCTCTGATATGCCAACAACCTAAAAAAAACTCAGAAAACTCCCTCTCTCTGTCTTTCTCTCTCACACACACATACCTCCCTTTCCTTCTCACAAACTTTCAACGATATATATATACAGTCGTAGACCCAGATCATTCTGTACATCATCAAGCTGGGAGCTGGGAAGAAATAAGTGGAAAGTGGTTTGCTTGACATGCCAAGCACTAACCTCTTCATATGCACTTGGGGAGGAAAGCAAAGTCAGGAGTGTTTTGCACTTATTAAAGGCTTTTTGTCTTGCTGGTCCTTTTCTTCACGCGCCTTCCCCTTTATTGCCCACTCTCAAAGGTTCTCATTATTCGGTTAGACCTAAGTGTTAGTAAAACCGCTCCCACTCCCAGTCTCCAATAGTATGAATATGGCAGCCAGTCTTTTCTCCAAATTAACTGTTTGGACCCTAGTGGAGCCCTGCTGGAGAACACTAGGCTTTAGACTTATCGTCATTTGCACAGCAGCACACCATGGGGAACAGTTACGCCACTCAATTCATTAAGGAGGCCGCTCATAAAAAGGCAGCTTTGCATTACCCTTGCTTTCCTCTTGATCACCACAACCTCATTAAGCAAAAACATGGGAGGTTCACCTGATGTGAAGCAGTGAGCAGTGAAGGAACATGCCAACTGAAAGTGAGTTTGACCAGCTAGCCCATAGCTTTTCCAAAAGCCAGCTGGTCATACCCACTTCCAGCTACTATGCTAACGGTGTCAGACTGGGCATTGCAATCAGAGGGAGTATGCAGACACCCCATACTCCGGGATTTTCCACTTCCCCTTAAACAATTGAGTTTTAACTTTCTCCAGTTTTACCTTTCTCAAGCCGTTCTCTGAGTCTGATGGTAGCATTTTTAGCACCAGTCTAGCATAGATCATTGAATAAGATCAGACCATTAGCATCTTGCCAATTAGCATCTTGCTGAAAAGTGACTAAGAATTCTGACATTAATTGAAAATGGACTCTTCTCTAGTTGCAAAGACTGTACTAAGACCAACAGGAAATGAAAGTAGCGATTTTCTAGGCTGATATGACATGGAACTATAATCTTATTCCGCCGTAGCAATCTAAGAAATTGAAGACAACTCCCTAAAATAAGTTTCTGCAGGCTGGGATGTCTGGGTATGTATCAAACTTATATCTAATTCTGGGGTGGCTGAAAATAAGGCAATTTGACAAAAAGCTACAGTGTTTCTTTAATGTAGACATTCTCTGTTTTAACCCACTAGGTAATTCGCAAAGGTTACTTTCAAAGGACCAGAGCACAGGCACTGATCGTTCCCTCTTGAAACAATTTAGCTCTTGCTGAACCAATTTAGACTCTTGCACTTTGCGATCGGTTTGACAAAAGACAAGACTGTAACCCTCCTAATGTCTATGGCTCTATGCCTAAAAAGGGAAGAAGGGAGCCAGAGACAGTTTGTGTGGTAATGGAGCCATATAGGATGCAACTCCACTGAGAGGAGGAATCTCCATGAGTACACTTTAGAATGAATTGACAGTTCAATTTGCCAAGGCCCTCAGGGTAGCCTGTGAGTCATGCTTTGACCTGGGTGAAGTAGAGGGCTGCTGGTCTGCCAGCAATCAGACTGAATTTTGGAGTTTCTGGATGAAAATTTTGACATTCTGGTAAACAGAAAGAGCACTGACTATAGAGCTTTGACCAAAAGAATATCCAAGATAAGCTATCCGGGATAGGCTTGACTGTTTCTGGTGTTGTTTTAAATATGAGTGATTATTTTCTTTTTGATCTGATTTTTTATGATAAATGTAGATCTTACAGAAGGTCAAATTAATTTGTAGGGGAATTATGAAGATGCACACCAGCAGTATTTTTGGAATGAAGCCATGTGATTCCCCTACACCCCAGACTACAAATATGCCGCAGGCGCAGACAAAAACTGAGACTAGTGCTAACTTCAAAGTAGCAGAGCAGGACAAGGATCAGGTCAGATGTTTTCCAGTGCTCCACTTTGTATATTTTAAAATAGGTTCTTGCATTGCATCTTGCTGTGGCATGCTCTGAGATGAACCCTTCCTCTCAACTCCACCTTACTAAAATCCTCTCATACTGAATAATGTATATCTAACAGAGGACACTGTGAAACAAACATTCTGTGAACAAAGAGTCCTTCAAAGGTAGGCCAGAGCATTGATGCTAGAGAACTGTTAGTATCCATTGTCCTAGTCTGTAGATGGGGTCAGTAGTCTAAGAGCTGGTATAGGCAAGAGCTTTTAAAAGTCTTGTGGTGATATAATGCTATATGGTAGAGAGTTAAGAATTCAAAACGGCCTTGTAGCATCAGGTAAGAGTACACTTCAGACAGCTCAATTGATGCAGCTACACTGACAATCCTAGTGCTTTGTTTTGCCTTTTAATGATGTTGTGGAAGGATTCTCAAAGCCTTTTTCTGTAAATCCAGTATTTTGTTATTGTCAAAAAGAGAGTGTCAAAGTGTAGGTCATATTAAAAGTGAAAGAGTTGGGGAGGAGGGAGCATAGTTCGTTTAAATACAACAGCCTGTTCTTTTCATCTATACAACAGGAGATAACCAGTCTCTGTAAACAAATAAAATAAAACCAAAATGACTTGTCCCCCAAAAACTATCTTGATATTGTTAGATCTTCCCTGACAGGATGAAGGGCAGTGAATATAGTGAGGTCATCAGACATTTTCTAGTCTGATTGCCTTGTCACTGCCTGAATTCAGGCACATTCCCTGCAAACTTGAAGTCCTGAACAATCTCTTCTTACACTCATATTACCAGGTCTTTCTGAGGGCAACCTCAGGTTTCTTTTGGATAGTGTCTTTTTTGTTTATTTTACATAAGTTTACATTTACATTTACATTTCCTATCCAAGTGAAATGTCCTGGAATGCTGGTAGTGGTTTGGGATTCTCTAAATATTTAGGGAAGATGCTTCAATACTTCCTTTCAAACCTCCTTTATAACACTAGGATAATCTTTGAAATAAAAGGTGGCACTCTTTGCAGCAGGGAACAACAACCAATCAATTTGACACCAACTTGACAATAACACCTGCCTTCTCGTAAGTATAAGGCCCAGTCCCATTTCTCCTCCCTTAGCAATTGCACTTGATTTCGAGTGCCCTCCAAGCGAAGATAACCCTCAATGATGAAGTGAGAACAAAATGGGACGCCACTTCATGCAAATTTGCGTAGCCTGCGTCAACTATATACACATGTGTCACCTATGTGTAATATACATAGGCATATTAGCAACTCATTTATTATTGGGAAAAAATTGGACCTCCGTTACATATTTGGTGGCCTCTAAATAAACTCTCTGCAGATATTTTTATGTCTATCCTGAACAATTTTCTAATGTTCATTCCATACATTCATCAAACATACCTAGAATACAGTGCTACTACTCATCAGCCCAACCTGAAAGTGGAGTCAAGCAAGGTGTTAATGCTTATTAGACAAAACTTATTAGACAAAGTTCTGGATATTTTGGTATCATGCCGTGCCACACATAGCCTATGCTGCTTAACAGATGTGATAAATAGTATGTAAAATTATCCATTATGCATTTCAACCCATAGCCCTGTTGTTTTGGGGCCACTGAATGACGACGGTAGGAAAAAAGATACAATTTGTGTCAAGTTCAACAGGTTATAGCCACTAAAACCTCCCAGCTTTCAACAACTTTCAACAGCTTTCAATAGTTCGTCGGCATGGGACTACATCTTTTGATTTGCAAAAGATTTAGATGTTCATTACTCATCATTAAGCACATCTGTTGACTACTGTGCCGCGTACTAGTAAAATAAAAAAAATGTATATGTGTATTTTGTGTTGATAACTAATGCCTATATTTCACAACCAAACATCATTCTTTAGACAATCACCTTTGGTGTGACCACCATATAGTGTTTTGGGACAATATTTTGAAATTGTTATGATGCTCAGCCAAAACCACTGACAAACTACTGACTGTATTATTCCTGCATGACCCCTGGCAGTTGGGTTGCCCCTTGAGGCGTGGATCTGCCCACGGTTTCTGGTTTCTTGATTTATGACAACTCAAACTAGAAGACTAGAACACATAACACTTTTGTGTACTGGAGGTCTATTCAAGGAGTGAAGAATTATTCACTTGCTTTCCTATCAGTCAGAGGAATGGATGATAACCAGTGACCATCATTACACCAGGTGTTAATGTCACCCTCACAGGCCACTCACAGGAACCTTGAGCTCAATGCTGATGCCACAGTGAGTATCAGAAACTCATTAATATCTCAAATCCCACCAGATGTTCAGATTCAATCAAATTTCACTGCTAGCTTGGGTGAAGGTGGAGGCCTGTATATTGCTAATGCCACACCAGACGGTACGATTAATTCAGCTACCCTTGATCAGCGATCCTCCTGATCCAGTAACAGGGAATAATGCCAAGAACAGAGCGAGCTTAAATGAAGGAAATGTTTCTTCTAAAATTTCTTAGTCCTTGAGCTGACATTGGGTGGTGGTAGTGTAGTGGTTAAGGAACCTGGCTAGCATGCAAGCAGTCTGAAAAAGATATGGGTTCGAATCCCAGCTGCCACTGTTGTGCCCTTGAGCAAGGCACTTAATCCTAAGCTGCTCTAGGGGAGACTGGCCCAGAACAATTGATAGTTGACAAATGTAAGTCACTTTGGATAAAAGCGTCTGCTAAATGTAATGTATCATATCCTTGCGATTATGCTCTCAAAGTTAGCTGAAGTAGTGCAAGAGTGTCATCAGCGGAGCCTCTGCCCATGCCCTGTACTTGCTGTCTGAAACAAAATGAGTGCAAATGATGCCAACCAAGGCACAATACATCATCCGTGGTCAGTTATGCTTACACAGCCAAGCTAATTAAATGGCAAATAAAGTTGTTGCTATTAAATTAGGGTTTATTTTACACAAGCAATTAACAGATAATTGAATCAGTTTCTTCTGGGGAAACCTGATTGCTTCACTCATGGTAATTATGGCAAGCATGTTAGCACAGGTGGCTGATTTCAACACAAGGTTAGCATAGTTCCCAGAGTGTTGATTTTACAGCATAGGTGGAAATGGGGTTGAGCTACAATGTGCTGTCGCTGTCAAATGAATAGCAAAAAGTTGGTCAGCAACCAAGCGGCCATTACACTTGTGTCTGTTTGGGACCATGCGTTTACATATTTCAGTTACATTTCTCCTGACCATGTGAAAAAACGGGGCGAGTTATGGATTATTTTCCAGTCCGGGGGAAAACATGGTTATAGTTGCTGAGTGAAGTGGTAATTGCTCTACATTTTGCAAGATACATTTGAGGGTGAGACCTAATTACTGGGCTATTAACTCAGTCATTGTGTATGCAAATTCACATTCACCCATTCACACAAACACACTCATACACAGATGGTGGAGGCAACCATATAAGGTGGCAACCTGCATATGAGGGTAGTTCAGTATCTTGCTCAAGTACACTCCAACAAGGTAAGGAGAGGCCAAGCTTGAACCTACAATACTCTCATTGTATTACAAAATGGCACAACTGTGCCCTATTCAAAAACCCTGAGTGTCTTAGGTTGTATAAGTGTCTTAGTTAATGTATGAAAGGACATAAATATCCTATATTTTACAGTTTACTCTCAGACTCGTGATGTGGTCATTTATAGAATGAGCACTTTTAGCATAAACAATTTCTTAAGATATGGACAGGACAGGTAATTTGTGTCTGATCTAACCTCACTCCTCCTGATTCTATTCACAGGCACAGCACACTAATAAGCAGCCTGTATAAAAGCAATGCATGCATTCTGACATCAAAAGGATCTCTGTTTTCCTGCCATATGTGTCGTGCACTGGTAATTGGTAAGAGCTTGGACTTACATCTCTTCTGCAATGGGTGTAAAACATCTCTTTTATGTGTGTTTATGCAGTTTTTCTCAGGGGTTTGTGTGAATGAGTGTGGAAAGCACTGATACAGTACATAAGATGTCGAAAAGACACTCTTTGGTGAATCTAACACAGAAAGCAGGAATGGCTCCCAGGCTGGGCAACTCACTGGGCATGGCATACAGCAAGTTGTGGAGTTTGGGGAAAGAGATGCATTCTGGGAGAATAGATAACGGAAAATTACTCCCTCAGCCCAACCTTGTGTATGACATGGAAGACAAAAATCTGTTAGCTAGTGCATGGCTCCAGCTGGGAGCTGGGCACAGACAACGTCTGTTTTCCAAAAGGTTATTCAGGTTAGCAAAAATGATAGGCTACCAATAAAAATATTGATGACCAGATATTTTGTGTCCTTTGGTTTGCAAAGAGAATGTGTGTGTGTGTGTGTGTGTGTGTGTGTGTGTGTGTGTGTGTGTGTGTGTGTGTGCGTGTGTGTGTGTGTGTGTATTTCTTGCCATTTGACATACGAATGCCTCATGGACCAATTTCAGCAAAGTGAGAAACCAATATAGGCAATTCATATTCATTCAGATTACTCAGTCAAAAAGGTTCTGATTTCCCAGCGCAAATGAGAGAGCTATAGGTCTTGCAATGCAATACATTGCACAGGGATGTTTAGTTTAGTTGAATTATAGATATAGTTCCCTCTCAGAGACAAGCAAAAAAAAAAAAATCCCATTTTTTGAGTGTCCAAGATGATTGTGACTTGAGGAAAATATTGAGCTTCATTTTGAGAAGATCTTTGCACTTGTGTCACATTTTATTCACTTGTACTATTTTGCTTTCAGCAAGGTCTTTATTTGCTGGATACATGTTCACAAACACATACTACCCTCACTTAGATCTCCATTCGAAAACATTTTGTCCTTCCCCCGCTCTGCAATCTCACTGATTAATGTGACAGGACGATTGAACTACAGGGACATAAAAATTGGCTCAAACAACATGGAAAAAAGTAAGTTGAAGCTTTGTGAGCTCCCTTCAAGGGGTGTTAACCTGTTTCTGTGTATCTCTATGTATGGTTGCTTGAATGTGTGTGTGTGTGTGTGCGTGCACGTGTGTGTATGTGTATGTGTGTACGTTTACATTATTGCACTTCACAAAAGTGTCTCTCCTCTGCAATTCTCTGAAAACTCCCAACAATCTTGCTCTCACGACCTGCTGGCACCACAGAGAGAGTCAAAAAGAGGTCCAGTAAGTCATTCAGTGTTCAAGTCATTTAGTGAGTGAGTGAGTTTCTCAGCTTCACTCCTTGATTTATGAGTGCACCACTGTGCAGCATTGCACTGTCAAGCTTAATGAATAATAATCAACTTTCATCGTATGCAACATCCTCTTCATCTGCTCAGAAAAATGATGAAAGCTACACTCAGTTGCATGTTATTATTCATAAATATTGGAAATGTTGAATGAGTAGCACTGTTTCTGTTTGAAACATTAGCAAGCCCTGCTGCTAGAGCAGTGACGAGTTAAGTACTTTAATGCTAAAAAGCTCCAGGATTCTAAACTGTTTTTTAAAACTGAAAGAAAAAGTCAATGAGTTTCCTGTTTCAAGGAATTGCCAAATCCCCACTGGAGGCATGCTGTGATGTCCCTGTGTCGAGGCACTGATATGAGCCCATGAGAAATTATTTGACTGGTATTTAGCAAACACTTTTATCCAGCGTCACACAAACTCACAACATGGGGTTCAGGAATCAAACCTGGGTCAACTGATTGTCAGTCGACAGCATCATCACCGATCCACCACGCCCAAAGTTATCATTTTGTGTGTGTGTGTGTGTGTTAGAGAGAGAGAGAGTGTGTGAGTTCTTGGGAGAGTGAATTATTCATTCTGGGTTGATCGCTGTAAGGGAGGGATTTGTTTAAAAGCTGCTGTTGCGGGAGGCAAAGCAGAGTCGTAACTCCCCTGGCATGAAAAATCCAAGAGATTTGGCTCCTTCATAAACCAGGATTATATTTCAGTATGCAGGTTGTAATTTGGAAGTAAACCAATGATTGTCATAAACGGGTGTGTAACATGTCTAATTAATTCAGGATTTCAATTTAACATGGCCATATATTGTCACCCCCTGTCAAACACCACTCCACTCTCATACACATCCTGACAAATACACTCAGTGATAAACAGACATACAGTATGTATTCACACGCACACGCACACACACACACACACACACACACACACACACACACACACACACACACACACACACACACACACACACACACACACACACCCTTACAGACATTGCCCTTAAGATGCTACCAGCAGTCTGGACTTATTTCACTAGCCAGCTCCTCATCTGTAGACCCTGACTCTGGTATCCTAGCAACATGATGTGATGAGCACAGGAAAGGCATCTTTGCAAAGAAAAAACAAAGACAGAAAGCATAGTCTGGACATGCTAATCAACCTCAGGGTTGGGCTAGTAGACGTATATGTCACCAATCCGATTCAGCATGAAGACGAAGAAGTTGAAGAGTAATTTAATGTACACTTTTCCCAATCTTAAATTGTAGCCAACACTGTTCATTGTCCCCATCATTGAGATGTCATTTAGCAAGAATTTGGTACGTATGCCTTTGTTCCATTCTTTAGTGATCTCCACAGTGGTAAAAGGTGGGATGTTCCTTAAGAGTTTTTAAAACATCTCCTAAAAAAGAGCATTACATTACTGGAGACATTCAAACAGATTTACAGTTTTTGGCCACTTGCATTATCTATTTGAAAAAAAGAATAGCCACATAAACCATGCAAAGTCTACAGATTAGCATTCTTTATTTGTCAGTATATCTGGAAATGCATGTGCAAACATCCAGGATGTTTATTCTCTCACTCCACACATATAAATCTACACTCATAACACAATTAGCTTCCAACTCCCATGGTGCAAACAACACATTTAATTGTTCACACACAGCTAACAAGGTACAAACCCAAGGTGCAAAAGGATGTGTGAATATGTGATACATCATTCTGTATGGCAACAGAAAAAGGTGGAAAAATGCAAAAAATAGCACACTGACAATACCCTGTGTGAACATTTCCATCTCTGAACATGTGAGAAGATGCGTCATTTGCTCGAAACCACCAAAGAGGATACATGCACCATGGTAAACAATAGCAATGATGAACACACAGTGCATCTCGGGTTTCCCAGGCTTATGATTCAAGGCATGCATTCAGTTTTTTTTGTCCCATAATATTCTTTTGCCTTGGCGAGTTGAAGAAACAGGTGTGCCACGGTGCCAATAACAGTAGATGAAACGGCTACACTCGTGTCCATAATTTGTAAGCGTGACTCAAAGCAGCCGTATGGTGGTTTTGGCAG
Source organism: Tenualosa ilisha (assembly GCA_015244755.2). Lineage (NCBI taxonomy): Eukaryota > Metazoa > Chordata > Actinopteri > Clupeiformes > Clupeidae > Tenualosa > Tenualosa ilisha. Next base: position 2,222,793 of record PYXC01001308.1, on the reverse strand, counting down.
AGTTAAGGGATCACCAGATGCTAAGGCCAGACTACACATGCTGTCAGAAGAACAGCCGAATGCCACAGTGCATATTCATCATGTCAACAATGCTCTTCAGAGGCCAATACTACCATAATGTTGACGTTGAAGGCAGACCTCATTTCATTGAACTTGAGATCCAAGTAATCTAAGACACCTCCGTCTTCATTGCCAGTTGGCTACACACGACTCGTGATAGACAAAACCTACATCAATTTTTTTTGTGCCTCTGCACTCTACTTGAGCCAAATATGCCTTCTGTTCTTTTCCCTGATATGCAAGAAATTTTATGACGAGTTGAACCACCCTCACCCCCCACCTCTGTTTATTCCATCTCCTCTCTCCAGTTCAGGAGGAGTTTTATTATCCTCCCACTCAGAGCAGAGGCAAGTAAAAGCAGCCCTGTTGAAGGGAAAGCCCTTCAGTGGCTCTGGACGAGGCGAGAGGGGACAAAGCTCTGGAGGCTTGCCAGAAGATGATATGGCAGAGAGGACAGGGGCATTTCAGTGACAGTGTGACTAGTGGAAACACTGCCTGAGACCATGAGTCTGACTATGACATGGCATGTATAAGTGAGCTAAATGCTTTCTGATGTTAAATGCTTGTTTTCCCTCATTAATTATAATTTATTTAGGCCTTTGTCAAGTAGAATAGTCACGTGAAAACTGCATAATGAACAGCCTTGAAAATGCCTCATGCCATGTAGGATACCACCTAAGCTTCTGCATAATTGAAATGGATTACTGTTGTTCTTCCAAAGTGCCGATACATGCACATTTTATACAAGACATGAATGATTCATCAATAGATTTTTTTAATTATTATTGTGTGTTAGCACACCTCACAGCAGCATATATCCAGTACTGCATTTAGAGGGGAGAAGAGAGGTTTGTGCTAGCACACCTCACAGCAGCATATATCCAGTACTGCATTAAGAGGGGAGAAGAGAGGTTTGTTTTTGTTTATTGTTCAGGGAAATGGACATACAAAATGCAATTATGCTGGTGCTTTGTGATACCACTTGAAAGTTTTCAAAAGTTTTTGTGAGAATGATCTTAGACATGTTTTCCAATAGAAAGCATTTTCACCTAATATATTTTAGTTTCATTTACAAAATGGTTCACTCATTGCCCGTTTGAAAATGTTAAAACTAAATGACACCAGCAGAACATTTAGAGGCAGTGACAGGAAAAGCAATAGGGCCCAAAAGAACGACAAGACCATCCAAACAGAAAAAAGTGATTTTCCCTTTGGGCCTGCCTTGTCACAGTGTCTGGGCTTTTATGGCAGACATTAATTAAAAATGAATGCTGACACAGTCATTAGTTTTGAAAACTGGTAAGAATCTCGGCCCTGTTCGGCAAGACTTCTGCCTCAGCTAGAAGATGAGGAAGAATCTGCACCTTTAATCGGCTCGGGGGGGCCAGGAGAGGCTCGCAGTTAAGCTGGAAGCAGGAGTGGAGGAGCCCATTATCTTTATATCAGCACACCTGCTGCTGCTGCTCCCCCGGATCCATTAGAGAGGCCCTCAGCCCTGTGCCCTGGTCCCTGCCTCTCAGTCTCCTCCATTACCCAGCCTCTGTGGGTCTAATATACATAAACTCTGATAATCGAGCTGGGAGGCCCTGTCTCTGTGTGTGTGTGTGTGTGTGAGTGTGTGTGTGTATTTGTGTTTGTGTGTGTGTGTGTGTGTGGTTAGGGGCCAAGAGGCATTCAAGCTCTGACCATACAGATTAAGGATGGCAGATAAGGGACAAAAGGCTGCAGTGGACTGCCTTTGGATAAGGATCAGCAGTGGCCTGTTCTATAATGACTAGAAAATGGGCAAACATCAGCATAGTTTAATGTGTCTGTGCACACAGTATAAGTGCACTGAGAGATGTCAGTAGTAGAGGAAGAGAGGTGTGCCGGGTGTGCACTGTTCCTCTTTCTCTATCTCTATCTCTCTCTCTTTCTCTCTCTCTCTCTCTCTCTCTCTCTCTCTCTCTCGTAGACTCACTATGTAGATGGAGTATATGTATGTGTGCACTCCCTCTGACTGTGTGTGTGTGTGTGTGTGTGTGTGTGTGTGTGTGTGTGTGTGTAGCTGTCATGGTGTTCTGCATGCAAACAAAGAGTAAAGTACATAATAAATGTTTGCTGCTACTGCTATTCAATGATGCAAATGCATGAACAATACAGAGATACTCAAGGGCACCAAGGCAACACACACACACACACACACAATAAATGAATGTACATGATATGAGTTTTGCATGTGTGTTCTCAAAACTGCACTGTAAATATGATCACCGGTACATGTTTGCAAACCCTCACACCCACTCTGACCAACACACACATATTCATTCAAACATCCACAAAGGCAAACAAATATGGTCCTTGTCAGTGTTCCTGTTGCTCAATAGCACCGACATATATCCCATTGTTGTACAGAATGCAGACCCTACTTGAAGTCTCCTCCCCGCAGCGCGATAGTCATAGCCATCACATTCACAGAGACCCATTAGGAGCTGCTTGAAGTCAGCAGACCTCCTTCCCCGCAGGCTGCCTGAAGGAATCTCAGTCTTTCTTGGCAGAGGATATGGAAATGTGTCCTCTCGATTTCCCAGAGGCCCTCAACCCCCCAACCCCCACCCTCCACCACACACACACACACACACACACACAATTCTTCACACAATGATCGACACAATGATCCATCCCGTGTTTCAGGTGCAGCTTGCATATGGGTGAGACTGCTGCAGCCACAAGATGAAGGGTTGAGGGCTTTCAAATCTATGGAAATGGCTTGCCCTAATATGAGTGAGTGGCTTATATTTAAAAGTTTGCAGGGAAGGACCTGAGGTGCGCTTCCTGTGGACCGTGTCCGATCCCCAGCGTTTCACCCACCCCAGTGCACACACACACGCACACACACACACACACACACACACCACGCACACACACACGCACACACCACACGCACACACACAAACACACACACCTCCTTATTCCTACCCTCAATGCAAATCCCTTGCCTCTCTTCATGGGAGACCATGATGCATGGATGTTTGGGGGCATGTGAGCTCACCTCTCCGCTCCATCATGTGAGCCCAGCAGGGTTTGTAGGGGGGGGACAGGGAGGCTGCCCAGGGACGTGTGTGTGTGGGTCACAGGGATGTGTGGAGCTGGAGCTGGAGCAGCAACAGAGGCACCACCCAGCTGAGTGCAGTGGTGGTGGAGAGCAGGAATGGTGGAGAGCAGCGGGCATAAATACAGGCAAAGTATGGAGCTATTTAAGCACAAGCAGTTGACAGGCAGAGGCCCAGCCTTGGCACTCCCCACTGTGAGTTACAGCATGTTTGAATGACAGGTGTGTTCAAAACAGTGGTGCATTCACCCGTTGGGAGTCGAGGGAGCCCTCAGTGGTGGCGAGGCAGCACTACCAGGATGAAGGGAGAGGGAGGAGGGAAAAGAGAGAGAAAGAGGGGACAAGAGAGAGAGAGAGAACTGAGAGAGAGAGACAGGGGAGAAATTCATTGAACTGAGAGAGAGAGAGAGGAGAGAAATTCATTGGGTGAGAATGTAGAGGGAGAATGTACTCGATCTAAACACACACACACACACACACACACACACACACACACACACACACACACATACAGACACACACACACACACACACTGACATTCATTTGCACCAGTGGAGCCTGGGGGATGGAGCGCTGAGTCAGCGGAGCAGTCTCAGCCCAGCGGGTGGCCAGGCAAAGTTGCCCTCTGACTCTGAATCTGCTCTCGCTGCTTTGCCCAGGGCATCAAGAGAGGAGAACACAGGACTGTGCACACACATGACTAGGGGGAAGCGGACCAGCTCCCAGAAGCCAGATGCTCAGGCAGTGAGGTAAATACACAACATAATATACACTTGTAACGTGCCACAAGGAGCTCAGAGGCAGACGAAGAGAGAATATATAAGTGTGTGTGTGTGTGTGTGTGTCAGAGAAAGAAGAGGAACGAATGTCAATGTCAAAAGGAAGTGCTCCCTCTGCATTCATATCATTCATAGACCTACAGTAAATTCCTGTCCTCATGCCATAGTCCAGGTCTTAGAAGGACATGCAGATATGAGATAAACTGATTGACTCCACGGCAGCGATTGCATTATCTACAGGAAGCACCAGGAAGATCTCCGCGTCCATAACCGGATCAGGCTAGGTCTGCTGCATACGTTTAATTAGATTGAGGCTCGGTAAGCAGGGGGGGTGTTAATAGGCAGCGAACAAAGCCGAACAAGAGAATACAACCACCATCACACAGCATCCTCTTGTGTTGTCACAGAGGAGTGTGTGCGTGTGTGTGTGTGTGTGTGTGTGTGTTGTGTGTGTGTGTGTGTGTGTGTGCAGTTATAAAACGCTGGAATTATTAGCTGAATTTTTTAGAAAACTTGTCTGTGCTGTGGTGATAAAACGGGGGTAAAGGAGCTCACGGAGTTCTTGGAGAAGCAGAGGGGACAAGGCACGGACAAGTCGGACTTCAGTAAATTCCCCCAGACCTGTTCCAATAAGTATGCCGTTTGAATTATGCATCACCAGACGGTCTTGGCGAATCTCTCTAGAAACCCTGTGTATGACAAGAGAGGGTAATAGGAGTGTTTGAAAGTGAGACGGCCCAAGGATTCAATCCCTGATGGAATACTCCAGGCAAAATATTGCCTCTGCATAAACAGTATTTTGTTTGCCATTTTTATCTCTCTTTCCCATGTACTAAAGCCCACATCTTTTATGCTGTGCTCATGAGACTCCTCACCCTGCTGTAAAAAGGCACACGCTCCCCTTGCATCTGGTAGTTAACGCCACTCTCAGTGGGGTGGCAGATGATTTTTTATTGAAAGACTGGAGTGATTATGTGCCTGATGATGATAACTGTGATTATATTTAAGTATACGGGAGGAATAACCGTGGACATGGTTTAGTTGTTTTGGAAATTAAAGATGACATTGTCATTACAAACTCTTTTTTTTCCCCTAATTGGCGTCAGAAACTTTTTCCCTTTTCCTACCACTGAGATGACCCCATGCTAGCCCAGCCATATCAGTGTTACAGACATGACAGATGATTCATTTTATGCTACACTGATATTGTTTTAATGATCTTTTTACGTGCATGGCACCACACTCTTGCAAACTGAGAGCGCCTTGTCAAAATGGGGATGAGGTCAGGTGTGAGGAGAAAAGTAATGAATTTGCATTTACACAGTATATGTCTGAGAATGTAAGATTTAGATGACATACACAGGTCATGACTTTTTTTTCCCCAAGAATGTTGTCATTTAATGCAAATGCAGTATAAAAACAAAACAGCACCGTATCATTGCCATAGTCTTTCATTTCAAATAGAAACCCTGTACACCATTCTCAAAGATTAATGTTGAAGCTCTACTTAGCCTTACAACATGAAATCTCTTACTGCCTTTGGTGTCCTCATTTCTTTAAAAAACATCATGAATCATCATGATGTTTTATACTGACATGAGCTGTCAATGAGTGTTCAAGCACCACCTTTCCACCATAAATCAATGTGTCTATAAAAGTTATGAATTCCCACATGTCAAAACAGCATAGACATATTTATTCCATTTAATTTGTATCATCTTGCAAACACGGGCATAAAATGTCCATTAATCCCCAAGTGCTGCTTTCTAAATATGTTATTCCGTATTAATGAATGTATCAAGCTGTCCCTGTAGACTCACTTCATGTAAAATACTACCTTTAGAAGGTGGATGAAGGACAGAGCTAACAGTCCCAGATCCTTATTGCGCTGTAAGCTCACCTTGCTCAGGCAGCGAGTAGGGCATCCATACCCACAGGAGCAGTCAGGCTAAAGCACAGCAAATGAGCTGGGGCAAGGGAGAGTACGCCGTGTACAGTTGCACTTTATAATCCCTCAGCGTGCGTCTCACCTCCACGCGAACTGCTGAGTGATACATCACAAGCAAACAAGGGGATGGACCAATGACGTGTGTGGCCATGCATTCACACACACAGATGTATGCCATGTCCCACTTCTCGCTAGAGCACACACACAAGCACATTCACACACACACACACACACACACACACACACACACACTCATGGACACACATGCATAGGTCACTCTTAATCATATGTACTGGCCTAGCCATACATAGAGTAAACACATTCACAAGTGTGCAGGGGGGGAGGGTCTTCACTTGTCCTTGTCATGTGCACTGTAACTAAGTATACTAGAAAGTTCTCAACTGATAATAACCAATGGCAATTGATATCCCTGTAAGGCAAACAGTGTGTGTATAAAACACGACAACAACAAAGTCAGAGTGGCATGAGCTCTATGTATGCCATAAAGCACTCTCCACAAACTACTGCACAAGTTGCAAGTTGAAAAACAGCAGCCAAACTTTCACAGTTCAAAGGAAGAGGAGAGAAATTTTCACACACAGACAGGAGAGCAACTACACTGAAAAGACGTGAGTGGCTTCAAAAGGAACACCACACACACAACTCTCTTATTGCCACATCTGAAGTGGACTTTTAATTCCATCCATCCCTCTGTTCTTTCAATTCGATTCTGGATATCTCGTTTACACACCCAGGCTCTTTAATGAGGTTTCAAATCATTATTTTTTTTTCCTCTTTCAATCTCGGCAATGAAAAGAGAGCAAGAACCACAAACAAGAAAATATTATTTGACTTTAACTTGAATCTGAGTAAATAGGGAAACAGAAAAAGAGCATAGCTCCCTCCCATCTAAGCTGATAGTCATCTAATTTTGCATCTATCTAATTTTGCAACTATTCCCTCACTTTAATTATGAAAAACATATTTAACATCCCCATAATAGAGAATGTCTCACACGAAAGGCCGATGTGAGTGTGTGAGACACATCTCTATAAATGTGCATGTGTGAGTGGATGGGTGTGAAACACTTTGCACGTGATTGCAAAACAAAAAAGCAAAAGTGTGAGCAAGGGAAAAGAGTGTGCAAAAGAGAGAGTGTGTATTTGCACTCAACATTACATCTAAGAGACTTCCCTTAATGAGATTGTTGGCTGAAGCATGGCATGTATAATAAACTGTTCCATGGCCTGTGCTATTTCATTGTATATATACTGTAATGGCCCATGCAGACAGTGAGGACAAAACGTGCGATTTCTCTACAGTTCCCAAGATGTCAAATATGATAATTAATTGCACCTCTCTTGAGCTGATAGATGAGGTGAAGAACAAACTATTTTACTATGCAATCAGTGCAGTACCTCACCGAGGGGAAGAGTCAAGTGTCAGCCTTTTGATGACTTTGCTTTTGGCTTAACAAACTGTTCCTGCCGCACATGCGATCAGTGTGGACCTGTACGACAGGAGGGGAGCAGGTGGGCTGTGCTCGTAAAGCCTGTGGCTCCAGCCTATTTTTACAGCCCGGTGTGTGTGCGTACATGTTGATGTTGTCTCTGCAGCTTTACACTGCTTTCCAGAAGGCAGGTGTTAAGGAGATGACTGACGCGTAAGCCCCCTGTTTCATGTATGTTTGGCGGAGGATGCGCATGCGTCTCTCTATGTGGAGCAAGGGTGGGGTGGAGGTGTGTGTGAGGGACTACCAGAAGATTGTATCTGCATCCTTTTATTTCCATATCATGAACAGCAAACATAGATGGAGTGACCTACACAGTGAGAAAGAGAGAGAGAGAGAGAGAGCGAGAGAGGGAGAAAGAGAGAGAGGCAAACATACATTCAAGTCCTAGCATGGCTGAGGGAGAATTCTGTGTGTACTTCTGGCTGTCTGGTAACACGCGCCACAGGGAAAGGGTGACAGAGTGTTGTGGGGATTTGAGGGTTTCTACTGGTAATGAGGAGGCCGTTCCACTTTCCAACCAAAGAGCACACCATCCCAGGAATGGAGGGCAGAGGGAGAGATGGTGGGGGAAGCATGGATGGATCTGTATGTGAGAGATAGTTATTTACCCAACACAAACTAAAAGAAAGCTAGAGTGAGAGCCAGCAGAAGGAAGAAAGAGGATAACAACGCTGGAGAGCTGTACGTTAGATCTTAGCTTATTTAGCTCAACATAGGGAACATATGTTGCTTCCAGAAGAGTGAGTGAAGTGTGGTAGCATACTCATGCATCCTCTCTCCTGCTGCTTCACTCTTTTATCGCTGGTCTTTCTCTCTTCTGGCAGGCTGCTGGAGTGTGACTACAGGAGCGTCCTGGGCTTGTGGCCAACTGCGGCACTTCCCCAGCTAAGGAGATGGCCAATCATTCCGCGGAAAGACACAGACGTTCCTCTCTCTTTCTCTCTCAGTCCGTCTCACTGTTATGGTTTATCTTATTTTATCTTTTCTTTCTCTCTTTGTCTCTCTTTCTCTCTCATTCTGTCACTTTTATGGTTTATCTTATTTTATCTCCTCTTTTTCTCTCTCTTTGCCTCCTTCTCACTTTTTTTGTTTCTGTTCTCCTCTTTTTGCCTTGTTGCTCGTCCAGAGGACACAAAACATGATTGGCATTCTTCTTGCTGACACCATAAAAGAATACTGCTTACACACTGGATTGTGAAAGGCTTCAGGAACCAGCTGCCACTGCTGTGGACGAGGTGTCATCATGGGAGAAATCAATGTGTCTAGCCATAAATTTTAACCTCACCACACGCCAGGATTGCCGTGGATAGCTCCTGCCAGGGGCTTGAACGTAGCACACCTGCTATGGTAATACGTGGAGCTAGGTCAGTAGGGTGTGGGTTTAGTCAGAGGATGAAGAGGGTTGGGAGGACAGACAGCAAAGCTCTGGGCCTGTCTGGATGGCAAAGTCCTGAGCCTCGGTCTTCTTCTGTGCCGCCCATGGGGCTTTGGTCTTGGAGGCAGCCTGCCTGACTGCCGTGGCTTGCCAGTTGCATTCAGATGAGCTGAAAGGGGGGGGAGGTGAACAGCGTGGGTGTCTTTCTTTCATTCTTTCTGTCTATCTCGGTCTCCCTATTGCTCTCTGTCTTTTTCTATCTTATTCTAAGAGAGCTTTGAAACAGATGATGCCAGAGACGGTCTGCCGCAGACAGCGGCCTCTGACCCTGCGTGGGCTTGCCTTGGTGGTGGGCAGCGCCAGGGCCAGAGGATTAATGAGGACACGCGTGGCACAGGCTAAGCTCGGGACTCCGGGGACTGCTAACACTAATTAGCCACTCCGGGGAGAGGGGAGGAAGCCAAAGGAAAGAAAAGAAATGGAGAGAAAAAAGGGACAAGCCTCTGCACAGAGCGTGCGACGTGCATCTTTCTAAATGTGGAGCATGTGTGCTACATGGAGGGGGCAGAGTGATAACCTGGAGCAAGTGTCAGCCTTATCGTCGCCAGGCCTGCAGTAATAGAGTGAGTGCGTTATGCGTGTGTGTGTGTTTGTGTGTGTGTGTGTGTGTGTGTGTGAGCGAGAATGGGTAGATTAGCATTTCTCTCACTCTGCCTCTGGCCCTGTGCTTTGCTCCCTCCTCCTTCTCTTGTCTCCCTGGCCACCCCCCCAGTCTTTGATTACCGTAAAGTCACTCTTGTGTGTTGTCTGCGTGTTATTTTTAGAAAAAAATGGGAGGGACCGCTGGTAATCAGGCTCAATTTTCCTTGTTACCCAAAATAAGAGTGATTGTTGTCTGTGTGCCAGCGATGAAAATTGCTTTTGATATCCTCTCGCAGAGAATGTGAGGACAGGCTGCCGATCTCATTTACCTGTCAGCCTACCGGGCTGGATGCCATGGTCTTCACCACAGAGAGAGGTGTGCTCTTTTAGGGGCTGCTACCTGCTCCTATCACTGTCCAGTATATATCTGTTCTCTCTCTCCCCCTATTTTGCTCTGACCCTTCCAGTTCCCATCACTCTCTCACTCTCTCTTTCTCTAGTAATGCAGCATGACATTCAACACTCTTTCATGTGGAAATCTTTTTTTTTCCCACCAGCAGCCAAGGTTGTGTTTGTGTTTTGTTGTGTTGTATTGTGCTGTGCTGTGCTGTGCTGTGCTGTTTTGTGTTGTGTTTGTGTTGCGCTGTGTTGTGTTGTGTTGTGTTGTGTTGTGTTGTGCTGTGCTGTGCTGTGCTGTGTTGTGTTGTGTTGTGTTGTGCTGTGTTGTGTTGTGTTGTGTTGTGCTGTGCTGTGCTGTGCTGTGCTGTGCTGTGTTGTGTTGTGTTGTGTTGTGTTGTGTTGTGTTGTGTTGTGTTGTGATGTGCTGTGCTGTGCTGTGCTGTGCTGTGCTGTGTTGTGTTGTAACCACTAGTTACCATATTAGCCAAGTCTTCATTCACTTGCTTTTCATTTCCTTTACTCTTTTTTTCCTATTCTCCCCTCTCAGCTTTGTTTTAAGGGACAATGGACATTGTCTTACATTATTTACATGTTTGAATGATTTTATATAGAAACCAGACAGCTTTTGTTTTAAAGGAATTGATTTCCTCTAAAAGGACCAATTACAGTGCGGTTGAATCTTTTCAGGTATTTGAAATTGATTAAGTTGTTCTTTCCACACCCAAGCGACACAGACCTATGATACCAAAGCTGTTTATGATGACAGAACTCACACATTTGTTTACCTACAGAGGCTTATCTGCCGGAACCCTTTTGCCTTTAATGCACTGCAACATCTGTATAAAAGGTATGCCCTATGCAATCATATTCTGGCCCACAAACCATTTGGAATTACACTTTATCGATCCCAACTGCCTAGCAAAATACACAATGCAGCTCTACTTCGGGCTTCAATTGATGTACCCCTTGCAGATAAACACCATAGCCAGTAGTGTCTCCACTCAAGCCTGTGCAGCTCTCTTGGCTTTTCTACTTCTCTGGGTCTTGGTCCTAACAGAACCACACATGGCTAGAGACCTTCTGAAGTGGTGTGCCCTTCAGAATGTCCTTTCAGTTAGGGCACTTTTCCTGTTTTGGCACCGACTGCACCTCCAAGCCATCCATCACAGCCTGCCTTCTTAAAAATTCTGGACATGATGGAAGAAATAAAGAAGAGTGATATTATACCTCTTTTGGCAAAATGACAGACATGGTCCTTCTATAAAGCCAGTGGCTGTGTTCTAAGGTTGTGGACTGCCGCCGTGAGCTGTATGAGGGAGCTTCTGAAGCATGATGTCCTCTTGTCTCCTGTCATGTTTTGGAGCAGTGAGACCGAGAGTGGTTTTATGGCTGATTGAGCTGCGCTTGAGTCTGAGACAAGAGGAGTGGATCTATGGGAGTGCTTTTTGTGAGGAGAGAGAAACAGAATGTGTCTTTATGGGAGCTGACTGCATTACACCGTACACTCTCTCCCTCAACAGAGGTGATTTCCATCCCAGGCTTACTGTGAAATGAAGTTAACCCACTCATAATTTTTTTGCCAAGTCAGAAAGAAATCATTTATGGAGAAGGTGGAGAAAAAATATTACTGTGCTTATTCTCCCAAGTGCACTGAACTCATTTCAAGGACACCCACTCCAGGGCACGCCGTGCCACTCATCATTTCTCTTCCTTCAAAACAGAGGGAATGGGAAATAACCTGTCCATGAGGCTGGGGGCACTGTGAGGTTGGGCCATCCTTGGGTCGTGAGTGTTATTGTTCTGAATGGGTGCCATGTGTCATGTGTGCCCCTCTGAAATTTGATCTATCACAAACTCTACGGGGCCTCAAAGACATCTGGGGACATTATCACTTGATGGGCTGATCACGCCACAGCCACTGGCATCGTACTCTTTCCAATGCTTCCCTTCAATATCGCCACTTTACTAAAGCCTGCAGACATGATTCAGCATTTCACATCAGTATCTTGAGTAATGGTTCCATCTGACCATGAATCTGTGCCCTGTGATCATAAACCTGTGTGTGTGTGTGTGTGTGTGTGTGTGTGTGTGTGTGTGTGTGTGTGTGTGTGTGTGTGTGTGTGTTTGGGGACTGGGATGAGGGGAGACTTGACAACATCATCTAAGCATGCAGAGAGTCAAGAGGGAGACCGATTTAGTGCCGAGCACAAGGTTGTTGGATAAATGCTTCAGATGCTTTCTCAGCATGCTAGGACAGCGGGTTAGAGGGGTTCAAAGACAGAATTTCTACTGTGGAATTCAGAGCCGAGATGTTGCGTTCTGAGGTCATGTCCAACAACAAAAGCACCAGACCGATAAAGCTAAAAACACATTTAGCAACAACATTAGCATGCCATTAGGATTATCCTGCTACTACTGGGAATTCACTTTGGTTCCAAATGGTCTTGGGGTAAAACAGGGGGAAAGTAATTAGAAACGCCAGTACATAATCTTGTCTTGGATACTCTCCAGATATGTCTGAAACCTGAACTCTTTCACTGGAAGGCTGGCACAGTGTCTGATTTCACTTCAGTGGGACAAACTGGCCCTCAATAGGCTAGCAGCCTTGCATTATGTCCAAATAATAAGTGTAACTCTAAGGAACGGCTGTAAAGTGGATAGCTGGCCAGTGACTGTTTGTCATGGCTCCAATAGTAGTTCAAATCTTTGTGTGGTGCCGGATAAGTTAGTGATAAGAGTCTTTGTCCTTGTCAAATGGACTGATTCCCCTTTCAGTTCCCCGGCAGCACAGTTCCTCTTTCCTCTCACTCATTTCTTCTTTCAGTGCAGTCTCTGATAACTGGGATGTCTTATTCCAACAACCTTTTCCCACCCTTTCAAAAAAAACAGCACTTTGACCATGGTTTATCCCTAAAGGGTATCAAGAGTAATGACAGTGATGTTTCCAGCTTGAAGAACTAATTTTTCATTATAGTGTTTGTCCATGAATCTCAATTCCCCAGTGTCTGAAAAGTAAGACTCACATAGCTTAATTTTTGTAGTATCAAACTCTTTTGGATTTTGGGGTTCAAAGAGAATCTACATATTCCATTCTTCTTCTATTTCTTATTCAGCAATTAGTTCTGTCACAGCTTAATCACTAAGTGGCCCAAAAATCAGCAATACTCATCTCTGTCCTCAGTTCCTTTCCCTTCACCTTCCAAAACCCATCAGGAAACCCATTTATGCCACTCAGCCCTCATAGTTATCAAATAACGTGCATACACTATGGCTGTTTAGTCACCCGATACAACAGACAATATATTCATTTTGAGAGCTAACTATCAATCATGGTGAAATGCTCGCAAGCCGTCATGTTGGAAGAAAAACGAAGAAAAAAAAAAAAGTGAGAGATCTTGCTGCTGGCAAGGTCATCATGTTGGTCAAGCCGTGCTGGGCCACCGTGAGAGAGGGGGGGAGGGATAAAAATGTCACCACAGCTGTAAATAAAAAACACAAATAATAATCATGGAGTCTACTTCCGCTGAATGCAGGAGGACTCACTTTCTCACCATGCCCTGCTCTCTCCTGTGCGTCTGAGATTTTAATCTTCCCTACTAAATCTCCTCACATGCCCCCATTCATCTCTGGAGGCAGCATTTCTTAGGGAGGCTGGGTACTGGACTGTCAATGTTCACCTTCCTAAAAGTGTAGTCCTTGGGGCAGGAGAGTCTAAAGAGTGTCCATGGAGCTGGATGTCACTAAACCCCTAGTCATTAAGGGCTTGAATCAACCCTGGATGGAATGGAAATAAGGACAGAGGTTACAGGGGACCTTAAATTCACTCCTGGTAATAACACAAGAACATGTCTAGTGCAATAGCCTTTCCAATGATTAGGACAATGTTAGATAGATGATCACAGAAAGTGTTTCAAATGTTTCATTAGGGCCAGAGCACATGACAGTAGAGGTAAAAGAGGACTGCTAATGCTCCCCTCTCTCTAAAAACTCATGTTTAGCTCTCCCAAAGTAGATGTGAGTCACTGTGGTTGGCTAAACGCCCTAAAGTTAATTACAGATGCAAATGCATAAGCACCTTACATTCATCTTAACGCAAGACAAGAGCCGTGATGCTTCCATCACTCATTCTGTATTGGATTATTACAGACAATGGAATTGAGTATGCAAATGTATGCATATTATTGCAGTTCAGGCAACATCAGGCCCCTCAGCATCTCAACTGGCAGGAAACACTTCTATTAGCCTCCCGCAGATAAGACGACAGCACAGGGCTTCATACTGATGAACGTTTTAAAAAAGAGCACAATAAAACAGTAAATATGGCAAAAGAACTCACTATACCCAGTCATCTTTTTGCACAGAATAAAATAATTAATGGGTGTACCAGTCGCTTTGAATTTTCCCAGCACGGGAAAAAGCATCTCTTTTACTTCCATTTTTGCTCCCTCTTTCCGCTCTAGCCAGCACATTTGTCTCCTTTTTATCTCTCTCCATAATTTTGCATTTGCTCTACACTGCGATAACCCTCCCTTCTTCCTTTCCATCGCTCTCTCTTTCTCTCTCTCCCTTCCCCTCTCTCTCTCTCCCTCTTTCTCTCTCTCCCCTCTGTTGCTGTGCTGAGTGGGCCCCTAAGATCGTCTTTCTGCAGAGTGAAGTCGGCATCTGATGCATCACTGGCTTGGAGGCAGGCGTGTTGAAAGGAGAGGAGAGAGGAGTGAAGAGTGATCTTTCCACCGGAGGGGGTTGGGGCAGGTGTGAAGGAGGGGAGTTCTGCGGCTTTCATCTGTGCTTCAGAGATGAATGTGCCACTTTGGCCTCACCTCCGTCACCTGTACCCACACGCCATCCACACAGTCCACATCAGCCACCACAGAACCAGCTCTCACAGAATTGCTGAGTTTATTTATATTGCAATGTGAGATATATGTATACAAACATAGGTGTTTTTTGATTCCTTTCAGTGGTCTTGAAGCTTACACAAACTTGGGTCATGCTTAAGTCTCAAATACACTGAACCACATGTCCCATCACTTAAAAAATGTGACCTTTGTGAAATATGTAGACTAGACATCCAAACATCAGAGCATTAATGTGCATGGTGGCTACAGTCCTTAATGTTGAAGGGGCCTTGAGATATGACAGCATCTTTTATTTCCCAAGACAGTCATGACACGCTGCACCAAACCTAGAAACCAATCCCTTGTGATTCCTGTGGTCCCTGAAGTCCACTGCTGACGTCTCCCATTGCATTGTAGCTCTCCAGTTTTTCATAGAAGCCCTATCCTTTTAGAAGCCATATTTAGTCCAAGGCAAAATCCTGGAAGATTCCATTTCTTACTTCCCTTTGCAGTAACTAATAAAAGCTGCCCCATCCCCCTTGTTTTCCACTGGTGTAATAAATGACTCGAGTCATTAGCAATAGAGTCGTTTTCACATTTATTTGTTGTGCTCATCTTAAGGACTAATGCTGTGTCTTTACTGCCCGGTTACTTTTCACTTAATTTCTAGTCTTCCTCATTTCTCCCCGAATACACTCATAGAGATAGCTGCTTTAAAATGGATAAGCCACAGAGAAAGTAGTGGGCACACATATCTTGTGAGAGTGCAGTCCTCTTCTGATAACGTAGATAATGAAAGATGTAGAAAGGTCACACAGTGGGTCAAAACAATCTCCTGGTGTATGCTGCTTGTTCAAAAACCTTCTAACCTACTGAAAAACTCATATTTATAGATTTATAGATGTGTTGCTTTTCTCACAATCCCAGCAAACTCTTGATCTGAATACTGATCTGCACAAACACACTTGCAATGTTTTGATATTTCAACTCCTCGCAGTGTTTTGCTATTTCAGAAATTAATGACAGCAACAATTCACACCCAACCAATTTGATTATCACCTGGCTCGATACATTTAGCAGTATATCTCTCCCCTCACATCCCTTCTATATGTGGCACACTGACGCTGAAGGCCCTAAATCTTGACCGAACATGACAGTACATTATGGGAGGAATGACTTCTGTTCCATTGGACCTAAAGATATATGTTTTGTATTTGACTGCATGGGCAAATAATGTAATAAATTGTGGTTATAAGCACTTGCAGATAGAGGGATTGGAAGGGGCTATTACAAGGAGGTGAAAAAAAAATCACATTTACTTGAGTTTCTCAGCTCTGTACTGCAGTACAACAAACACAAATTTCTACCCTGCATCTGGGTAATTTGCTGATAAGCAGCATGGCGAGTGCTTTGAAACAGATTCATTTGTTACAAAAAGGAAACGGGAAGAACATTCTGAGGATACCTGAAGCAATGTCAGAACCAGTGAAATGTCAAATGTTTCGAGAGCTCCATAATTTCATGTTTGTGTGACACGCTGAAAGACAATGTGAGTAATCACTGAATATCTTCCCAGGTGCAGACAAAATCCAGTATTTTTTTCTTCTTTTTCATATTTTTGAGTTCAAGAATTTGGATCATTTGTTTTGAATGATCAATATAATAGTTACTAAGGACATACTATACTCTACACCAGTTTTCCATCAACCTGACTGATAAGCCCATACTATGGTCTGACTGTGTAACAATAGTATAACCTCAAAAAATCACACTTGCATTACTTTCAATGGCTTTCAATGGCTATTAGGTATGTGGGAGGGGACTATTCTGGCAGCTTAGGGCACCAATGGCTCTGTTGAGGACAGAGCTGCCTGTCTGGGGCTATGCTGCACAGGATCCAGGAATTTGGAGGGCGGTATCAGTTTGTCTCTGTGTGCCAACTATGGACACAAGCATCTCAGGCAATCTCTCTTCCACCTCGGTTATTTGCCAGCCAAGCTGGTAAGGTTGGCAGAGTCCAAACCATGCCCGACATCCAAAACTCTTGAGGGAATTTGACATGTCTGACTGAGACTAAGCTGTGAGAGCCATTGAAAACCGATTTAGTGAATTTGTTTGCCTGGTCACAAAGAGAGAAAGTTTATACTTGTACCTGGAGTATACTGCAGAGATGTACAGCAACATTACCACACTGCCCTGGTACCTTGACAAGCACACTTAAATTTACAAGACAGGAGGAACAGATTTGTTCTATTGTAGATCTGATTAGTTGAGGAATACATCAACTACAGTATGAGCAGTCCATTGCCACCACTGCAATGAAAAAAGGCCTGCACAGGCTGACCTGATTTCTTGAATAAGGGGTAGGGCAAAGACAGAGACAATCTCCTACATTGTGGGACAATTTGACATCCCTTATAGCCTAGAGATCTAGACGTACCCTAGCAGTAGCAAATAGTTTTGCTCAGCAGGTAGATCTAGCCATAGGCACCATAGGGCCTCAGTAGGTCCTCTACCAAGGCTTCTACCAAGGCACTCTTCCAGATAAATTCAATTTAATTCTACAGCTTATAATCAAGTCATTTTCCACATCATCTGTTAATACAAGTAAACAATTTGTACATATTGACAAGAGGACATTTGGAAGAGAGAGAGAGAGAGAGAGAACAAATGTGTTAGCCATGTGCCCTCGGGTTCCTTGGGTTGTTTCATTAGCACTAACACTCTGGAGTGTTTCAGACAGAAGATGACGCCTCCCCACGAGACTGTCTGCCAGGTGCCACAGGACAGTCACTAACACACATCACACTTCCTGCCACCACCAGTGAAGATGCTTGCCACATGGCCCGCCTCCCTGTGCCATGCGCCTCTGTCTATCCCCTCCAACTGGTTGTCCGCAGCGGGCATCAGCAAAAATGGATATATCTGCCCGAGCCTGTTTGCTGTTTAGCTAAGACCAGGAGGTGGGAGAAAAACAGGGACCAAATGCTACTCCAACAGTCAGTCTGTTAGTCAAAACCATCTCTCTATTTCCCCCCCTCTATCTTATCCACTCTTTCATTCGGTTTCTTTTCTTAGGCCCTCTGAATTTCTCCCACAAAGACACACATACACACACACACACACACACACACTAAGAAGATCTCTCAGTTTTGTTTGGTTTGTCACACATGAATCAAAACTAAATGGATTTCATGGAAGTGGAGGCAGACACTGTTTCACAGCTCCAAATTGCCCAGAATAAATTATTGATGAATAAATCTATTAGAAAGGATCATTAGTGGATCCTAAAACCACTCTGGCATTATAATATAAAGTGTATTAACACTTACAGCTACCCAAAGCTCTCTGATTGCTCAGCCTGCAGGGATTTAGCCAATCAATGCTCTTCCTTCATCTAACTCTTCAGATTGGCAGTGCCACACAGAATCAGTCATCGCAGCAAGGGGGTGATTAATGTTTTGCAAATATAATCTCAGACTGTGTCACCACCATTGGCCAATTTTAATGTTTTTGCATTATGTGTCAGAGTTCATTAGACAGAGTTTAAAAGATTACTTCTCATTCCGTCCAGACTTTTTTCTGCATCTGATTTGTGTCATCAAAGTCCCAGCAGAAGTCAAACGAGAACTCCCCCCTCCCCCTACACACTCCAATGGGCATGATATTTACAATTTTATCACAGTGAACAATGAGGGAGGCCACATTAAAAAACTCATTTGCTTCACCAAGGGAAACTTACAGAGAGGACCTTTACTGCCACTTTCCATGATTATCCCATGAGGGGGAGAACACGGAAACAAGTGTGACTGAATTCAGTCCCATGCTCAACTCCAGTGTTCTTTCCACATGCTCTCTGGGGCAGGCCTGGAAAGCCCTGGTCCCCTCAGGAGCCAGCTGTGGGCGTTAGCCTCGAAACCCTAACGCTACCATAATTCGCACATTAGCGGGGATTTCATACGTGTGCTAAGCCACGCTAATGGCCTCGCTGAGCCGTCTCTGACAGGAGCAGCTGCCGCAAAGAAACTGCTGACAATCGCAGGCTTCAAAGGAGCCCTTTCAATCACCAGAAAGTGCCTTTCTGTATTTTCTTGAGAGAGGGAAATGGTGGGTGTATTTCTCTCACTCTCTTTCTCCTTTTAGACTCATCTTGAGTGGGGGTTTTGAAGGATTTTGCTGTGAGTGTGTAAATGAGAACAATTATATTGTTCTGGGAATAAGTGGAGCATGCTGTGTGTAGCATGTTTTTCACATGTTTGTGTATGAGCATGCTGTGTCTGTGTATGTATGGACCTTGTGGGCAGAATGACCTCTCACTTTGGTGGGAACATGCAGAACCATTAGTACTGTCCTCTGGGATGCTGTTGCTGGGTATTTCATGTTGATGATTAGGATATTGCAGTGACTACTGAGTTTACACATCTTAAGAGCAGTGACTAGCCTGGCAAATGGGCCTCTCCGATCAATTGTTACTCTCTAGAGTCCACAGCGACTATATCTAAGAGTCGCATATGTGTGACCTGCAGAGTAAGGCTATTTCTTTACAACCACCATCACTCTCTTGCTATCTCTCACTCCTCTCAGTGAAGTGTCCTTTCGGAACAATCACACCATAAACATCACCGAGAGGGTGAGTGCTGAATTTGATGTCCTCTTATATTCACATCCACAATCCATCATACATTCTCTCTCTCCTCAGAACACGAGCCAACAACAGAGACACTTGAAGGGCTGAGAGAAATTGTTACCCAGCAGCAGTTCTGTAATGCATTGTTGTGTTCTTTACAATAAAAGCTCAAAATGGTTCTGCAGTTTCACACTGACACTTGAGCAACTGCAATATAGAAACAAAAGTGTTATTACAATGCGAATGTCCTGATCGATTTTAGTACCTATATATTAAATATATTTGATTTATATATACATGCTAAGCAGTCTGAAACAAGAAATGCTTTCTGTACCATTCAGTTAATATATCTCCTCACCGTCTGCTAGCTCTCCATTCACAGAGGACACAAAAAAAAAATCTGTCTTTACAATGCCCTGATTCCATGACCGAAAAACAAGCTAAGTGGGGGCAGCCTCTCCCGCAAACTAGAACAAAACAACTGTGTCGAGTCTCTCCAGGAGCACTGAAAAGAGAGGTGAACTCCTTCTTTGGTGGGTTTAGTTCAGTTTTTTTTTTTTTTTTCAAATGTGCTTTGGACAAAGGCATCAGCTGCATTATGTTTTCAACCTAAACACAAACATTAACCTATAAGATATCATTAATCTTTGCTGCCTGTTTGTCATGTTAAATCTATAGCGCCTCATAAATCAGGGCATATCAATAAAGACCCTGTATCCACTGCACTCCCAACACAGCTAATGCTGCAAACTGGAAGCACTTCTGCTTGCTTCGATTGATGGCTGTATGTGTGTTCTGAGCAAGTGTTGGTTTGTATTGGTGTCAAGGTTAGGGTTTGGTCAGGGTTAATACAGGGAGGCGTTTCAATTACATTCTCAGTCTTGAGGTTTAGTGACCTTCCAAAGGTCTTGGATGAAGTCAGAGGCGATTGGCGGTAAATCCAGCTTACGTTTACAAAATGCCAAGTGAATGTTTTTCTTTTTTTGGCTTGCTTGCTGGTGTGTTCTAGCTGCTGGAGGTTGTTCTGTTGTTCTATTCTAAAAGCTACCAATCAGCAAATTATCAGGTCCTTCATCATCGCTGGGGTTGACTTGTGATGTTTAAGTTATGTTTAACACACACAAAAATCATATTCTCTTCAAGAGAGTCAGAGAGTATTCAGAGATTCGAAGAGCAAGACTGCATGAAGAAACAATTCCTTCACCTTATTGTATCACAATGACTAGTGACATGATTTCTACCCTAATGATAGCTGTTCCATCTATAACTACATCTTTCACTGGCCTGCTATTTTCACTGCAGCGGGCCATGTGATAGCATTAGGACTGACCGCTACTGTGTGTTTTCGGCTAGATGGACGTGGTCCAGAAATAGGTCCACCCTCATCAGAAACCTCGACAGGCACCCTAAGAGCAGACACGAGATTCCGCCACGTTTATCTTTCTCCACTGAGGTGGAGAAACCGGCTCCATGGGGGTGACTGGCTATGTGGGACAGCGATGGCTTTAGGAGGTGACTGGCCTTCCATAAATGGGATGGATGGATGATTCTATTTAAAGAGTCCCTTCCTCTGTATCTCCTCACCTCGCGCCTCTTTGAAAACCACTCCGGTGTGTCGAACACTGTAAAATAATAGGGCTGATAAAAAAGAATATTGGAGATTAAACCTGTGGTTTTATCAGTCAAATTAGAGCGTTAATGGCTTCAAGGTCAGCATTTTTCAGCGCCAGGCTGCTCCTTTACCATTCGAAAGGCTCACTCTCCTGAAAGGCGAGAGCTTTTAGAAAGCCACAGGAGTGCTATTCTTGATGCAGATAGTCAGCTGCGATAGGACTTGTGGCATCTGTGGTTGCGGGAAGTATCGGCTGAAGTCGTTCAGGAAAGAGGAGAGAAAGGACACGACAAAGTGCTCCGTCTACCACCGAAAGCGTTTACCCTGCATTTTAGATTGTGCTACAGAAGTGTGGGATTTAATCCAGCTGTTGGTGCCATGATTATATGTTATTATGCAGGATGTGTCCAGTCCTATGAAGTTATTTATACATCTGAGGCTCTTCTAACTGTTATGCCAAAATCTTTCCAATCATGCGTGTATACACACACACACTCACACACACACACATACACACGCACGCGCAGACACTCTCTCTCTCTCATACACACATACTTAGTCATATAAACAGTAAGCTTAATCCAAACACTACACACACACGTCATATATTTCTGTTTTCTTAGCTCAGTTTGGTGGCTCAGCTTCTTCTTGCCTTTACTTGGCTGCTGCTGGTTGCACTTGTCACCTTACAGTTGATGTAGCTTGTCACCAGTGTCTGCTTAGCAGCAGGGCTGAAGAAAAGCACAACACCTCAGCTACAAACACCGGCACTCTCTAAACACACATGCAGTCACACACTGGACATACTGGCTCTCCGTCACACACAGTCTCCTGCACACAAACTCACACTCACACTCATACACACACATGCACGCACACGGGGTTCAGAGTTTCAATTACGGGCCCAGCCTGGTCGTGCTGTGGATGAAATGCCAGTCGGTGTGACGGGAGCAGGAGCTGGGAGGAAAATTATGTTCGCTGAGCCTGTGTGGTGACGTGAGCCGGGTGAGCGAAGGAAAATATTAACTGGGGAATAAAACGATGCTGACAGCAGAAAATGGCATTGCCAGCTCGTCATTTTCTGTCCAGGATAGAGAGAGAGAGAGAGAAAAAAAAAATAAAGTTTGGGTGACGAGGGCCAGGGACATAGAGAACGATAGCAGAAAGACAGAGCATCACTCCCGGGCTTCATGACGGAAGCATGTCACATTTTGCGGGAGCGGAAGGCAGCGGGTACGGTGACACTGTGACAGAGGCGCTGTCCAAGTATTTGTCTCAGGGGGAAATAAGCTCCTCGGTGCGCCTGAGTGTTTTTCCGCCAAGCTTTTACCTCACTGGCACTGCGCTTCTGCAACAAGGCGGGCTGACAGTATCCAGTGGCTGCTAATTTGACACGGATTTTAATTAAGTTCTTTTAATTGAATCAATGAATCACAACAATGGAGGCGACACATCGGTTTGAAATGTAATTAAATATCTCTCTACCATCCCATCTTCTCCCCGGAGCTAGACTCAACCACATCTCCTCTTCACAGTCCTTTTTTTGTGTGTCTCTTCAACCTTGGGCCACCACAAGGCAAAAATACATTAGCCTCAAAATGCTCCAAGATGAAATGCTGTTCATCCTTTTGACGTTTTTTTAAAAGAAAAGAGAAAATACCTCAAGATATAAACTGATCCTCAAGTTCCTCTCTCTCTCTCTTTCTCTCTCTCAACCCAATGTTAGCTTTGGTTGTTGTCCAAGAGCTGCTCAACCCTTATCCTTTCATCCCTCTCTCTTTTTCTCCTTGCTTTATTTCTTTCTCTCCTTCACTTTCCTTCTTTCTCTCCTTCACTTTTTTTTCCTCCCTTCACCTCAGAGTGAGTCGCTTTGCTCTCTGATGGAGTAGAGGGCTTTTGGTCCTCGGCAAAAGGCAGTTTTGTAAAAACATCAGACAGTGCAGCTGAACAGGCAGGAGGGCGGTGAATGCATAAGAAAGGGATGAGCGGAGGAGAGAAACTTGCATCAAAGCCATCCGTAAGCAGGGCACACATACTCTACACTGCTGTAGTTTTTCTCCTCCTTATGTGTCTTTTCCCTCTCTTCCTTTCAGGCAGACTGCTTGAGAGGTTTGTGCTCGGCTGCCAATAAACAATATATGTAATAAAATGTGGCCTCTGCAGGCTTATACTCATTGCATACATTGCAGACATGAGGATGCACACACAACACATCACAGTCACGCATGCATATATGTGCAAATGCAAAAGCCTCCAGAAATGATGTAAACACTTATCCTATATTCATTTGCATGAGACACAAGCACCTGCAAGTGAGTATGTGAGGGTCCCTGGGTTCCCTTACGACAGGCCACCGCAACAACCCTGCCACTCTTCATCACCGTTTAGGGGGACCGAGCAATGGAGCTGTGAGCTCAACCCGCACTCTCCCCTGCTCCCACCGGGGGTTGAGAGGGGAGAAACAAGAGGGGCGGGCACACATGAAAGGCGTCAGACTCCCCTGCCATTAATTAGACACGAGGCAGATCTGAGGCATGGGGCTAATTTGGGTTAAAACAGCAATTTGTGTCAGGCTCTCAAAGCCGAGTGCCATTTACTACCAACACGCGTCGGCCCGCTTTTGATCTTGCAGACACACCCCCTTTCTAGCAATAACCCCCCAACCTCCCCTCCCTGCCCACACCCCCACACCAACGCATTTATTCAACTTCATTAGAGATGAGGCATGCAGTAGTTGCTTTGCACATCACACTCCTGACTATCTTATCTTCAGCGCTAATGGAAAGTTTTCATATTGATTTGAAAAAGAAAAAAAGCACAAATCATTGCTTCCAATCAGACTAATGCAATCTACAGAGCTGACATATTTTTTTCACTGTAATAAACAGAGAAGGGGGAAGGAAGGAGACAGATGGGACAATTCATTTTGATGGAACGCAAAGCAAACCAAAAAGCTCTCTGTCAAGAAACTTGCAGTTGCAGTTTTTGCAATTGTTCTGATGATGCTGCGATATATACAAGTATATACTTTTCTTCAGGGAAAACAGGACCTTGAAAGACATGTGATCTCTTGAAAGAAGCTATTTGTAACAGTCGGCACTATATAGTCTACAATCAGGTTTATTTGAAAACTTTCCTGTGTGAGGTTAGGCTTGAAATTAAACCGTGAGACTAAAGCTGTGTCGACATTTCTTTTGTCTGCATCAGTGATGGTCATTTATTATTTTGAAGCCTTGAGGAAATGCTCTGATGGACTGGTTGAAGGATTACATTTTTAAGTCCATTTTTAATTTAGCGATCTCACACTTTACGTGACTATTGATCACTTTTCCGTAGGTAATTAAAAGTTTGAGTGTGCCATTACATCTGTGTAAGCAGAGCTCTGTGAAAAGTAGAAGTCACTCTTCCATTTAATTAGATTGCTTCAATTAAATCATTACAGCTTTTCTCCTTGAATTAAAGTCAAATCACCTTTTATTTTTTATGGAAATGTTCAATATTATTGTATGAGCTTGTCAGATTCCCTCCCAGAAAGGAAGAGCAGACAGGCAGAGAAGTGTCTGATAGCTGTTATGTTCTGCATCCTCAGTCAGAAGATTTATTATCCACATATCAATTATTGCAACTCACTAAATTCTCACCGAAACTCACATTGTTTTTGCTTCCAGACAGCAGATATCTAAAGCCTCTAACCAACTGTATTTTAGGGTTCCTTTCAATTCATTTGCTATAGAGACCATTTTCCAGGACAAGCGTGGAGAAAGAAAGGGATGCACATTAAAAGCACCTGCATAAGTGACAAAAGACTGAGCAAGAAACCAGTAGATAAATTCTGAACTGAAACTAAAAGCAGAGAACAAGTGGAGGGACTCCTAAATGATTGTTATGCACAGCTCTCTGGACTCAGGCAAATGGGGCTGATTAATTAGACATGTGGCAAAGCATGATTACATACAGAAAGGGCTACTGAGCCACACAGGCGTCAATCACTCTCAGCGGGGCATTGAAAGCCAAGTATGCCACAACCACAACCAACCACAACCACAACCACAACCAGAGCCGCCCAAGTCCCCTTCCACCCCACTCCACCGAGGGTGTCTGATGACAGCAGGAGAAATATAATTTACTTAAGGCACGTATATCATTTATGAAATTACAGTCAGGAGGAGTGTAAATCTTATCCGTCACGATCAGATGAGGGAGACCGAGGGCCAGAGCTGAACAGAGTGGGAACGCCTACGCATGAGGAATGCCTATTTGAAACGGAGACCAAAACGGAACAAAGCAAGATTACCTTACATAATAAGACAAAAGACCTCACTAAATTTAGATTGCGTTAATGGAATGTTCTGTAAAGTTGAAAAAATATATTTCTCTCAGAGAGGGCCTCTATGTTGAAATTTATGGGGACTTGGTAACTTGGGACATGGTACATTTTTAATAACATCAGGATTTTTTATTTTGTGGGTGTGTTCTTTTTGTCAGAGGGTGTCACCGCCTATAACAACATTATAGGGAAAGCAATAAGGAATTTCTGTGGATTCATTGGTTGTATCTCTCATGATCTCCTACATGAGAAAAAATAAAGGTGCCTTTCTATGTTTTATTACCTGGCTATGTTAAGTTACGGCCCCTAGATATAGTGCCGCGGGCTGAAATCGATATTACTCTCTGCAGGGCCACCAAAATTATGGAGGATACGACCATTGTCATCTCCCTCCACCCTATAACTGCAAATGGCACCACCTCAGCCTTCTACTGTTTTTCCTATATTGAATCCTTTTTATGAGATAGTGGCTCATATCCAGAGCCTGTTCTTTTGCCCCCTATCCCACACACACACACACACACACACACACACACACACACACACAGGCAAGACGCATCCCTCCAACCCCGACCTCCCCACAACGCCACCCGTCTCCCTCCTCGTCCTCCTGCTGACGTTGGCGCTGGCGGAGAATACAGATGTAATCTCTTGGCAGCGGGCCACTCTGACTGAACTGTGATTCCATCTCTCCACCCGGACCCTCTCTATCTCTCGCTCCGCCTCCTTCCACATTTTCCCGTCATGAATCTGTGTAGTGGCCAGGTAAAACAAGACGTCTCCGGGCACACTTTGTCATGAGGAGAGAGGGGCAGAGTGGAGAGACGGAGGGAGGGAGAGGAAGGGGGAGAGGGAAAGGGAAAGAGAAAGAGAAAGAGAGAGAGTCGGTCCATCTGGCCATCATTTCTGCTCCTGACATCCCAGGGAAGGACACCACACTGTGCTCCCTAGTCTATGTTCCCTGCTGGCTGGATGAGCATCTTCTGACACCGAGTTGAAGAATAGCCCCTGTGGTTGTTATCTTTCTTTTGCTCCTCCTCCCCTTCACTTTTGCGTCGTAAACAGACGTGAATATTAAACACCCCAGCTTATGCCGTGGGCTTCTTAAATTCCCCTTTATATATGGTCACAAGCCATTATTCTCTACATATTTATGAGTATAATGCATTTCAAAGCACAAGCATCTATGTTGGATTTAGATGCTGCCCTCTACTGTTTGAAAATATTAGTTCAAAATATGGCCATTAGTGCCCTTAGTCAATTAATCAAGAAAATCCCTCAGGAGAAATCTGAAAGCTGTGTGTGTGTGTGTGTGTGTATGTGTGTGTGTGTGTGTGAAGTAGTGTCAGACAGGCAGACAAGGGTGGTGTCAGGGATCACTTAGTATATTGAGAGCTGGAGCTCTCCATTCTCCTGGGCCGGCCACAGCACTTCACATTCCTGCTTATCTCTTCATTGGTCTCCTCCCCACTTGCACTTCAATTAAAACGTGAGATGCCACTTAATGCCTACAACGGTATTGACCCCCCCACCCCCCCAGATACAGCAGGAGGATCCTCCGACAGACAGGCTACGTGTCGTACATAAGGAAAGACCAGCGTTTTAGATGTGAGGTGTGAAAGGTAACAGATGAACGCAGAATTGCAACATAAAAATGAAGTGATTTAATTTCTCTCACAATTGATATGCAGTGTAAATAGCTGGGTAAGAATATTTTAATATAACCTGATCTGCCCTTAGAGTTGGCTGTTTTTTTTAATTATTTTTATTTTATACCATCGCCATAAATTAAAAAAAAAAAAAAAAGAAAAAACACTTTGCATGGGATGCCTGTAAGTTACGTTGAATGTGATTATCCTGGGAGTTCTCCTGCCACTGCAGAGCAACAATTGCCTAGAGTTTCAATCTATAACTTGGGAATTTTCATGATATCAAAAGAATAAAAAAGAAATCCTTCAATGTCACTGCACAAACACTCATTTCTTCCACTTGGGGGCTAACTGATTGAGCCAGGCTATGGGTTTGTAATCTGACACTAGCAGACGGATCAAACGTTCCATTCGCAGCTGAACTTAAAATGTCTTTAGGCTTTTTTTTTCTCCATCTCTTCAATAATTCCCTTGGCATCAGTCTTATAGATACCTACTGTTGCTTTGCCCTCTCAAATAAATAGCGAAAATAATAACCCAGCTTCTGAGATGGAGTCCGGTCCAGAGCCTCTTTCCTGACTGCTTATCTAGCTTGTTCCCCGAGAATTACGACAGACTTGTCTAAAATAACAAGGATTTAAAGTGTTATTTCTTTACCCGCTGAAATAAGTTGCCCAAGTTTCTATCTTCAAACCATTTCCAATGTCACAAGAAGTCTTTTCTCCTGTTGTTGTGTGGCCAGTACTTATTCAACAGATAATAGAGAATCTCTGCTTCCTTACCATTCACAATTTCTTTCTGAACTTTCCTTTTACCAGTTATATTGCAACAGCACTTGTGATCATCCAACAATAACATCTATTGAAAAATATGCTGACAGTTTTGTACAGACTGTCTCCTTCGAGATTCTGGTCATAATTTAATTTGAAATGCAGAGCCCAATGCCACCTAGATCGACTTCAAGAAGCGCCGTATTGTGGACTCTGATTATCACAGACACTTCAAAGCTCTGACTTCCTGCACTGTTTGTACTGCAGCCATTCATTATGCTCATCGCTCAGAGCCTCACACAGGGTAGAGAGTGGAGGCTGTGGGTGGGGGCTGTGCATTTCTGACTTGGCCTGGACCGCTGTTCATTGCCATTCGCATCACATGCATTATGAATGGCTCCACATCAGATCCGGCCAATAACAGACTTTTAAATTGGAGAAGTGGAGGAGTTCGCAGCATCCACCTCCTGGTGCATTGTTTACATGTGCTCCAATTTAAAAGGAAATTGACAGTACAGTTGGGGTCTCAGCTTTATAATTAAAAGGAGAGAAATGACATGTGGCTCTCAGTAGAATGTTCTATCCCCCCCCCCCCCTACACACACACACACCCACACACACACCCAAACACACACACCCAACTCTGCTTTGCCTTTTAATTTAATAGTATCCAGAAGCCATGAATGTTGAGGTAAAGACGGGATGTGAGAGTCTGATCCTTTATCCCTGGTTTTACCTCCTCAGTGCTGAACTTGCCTTGGCTTTCACTGTCTGCATCACACTGCAGATAAAGCGGAGGATTTGGCTTCACGCAAGCGAGCTGTTGTGCAGGTAATTAATGGCCTAATTAGACGAACCCATTAGTGAGGATTGTAATTCTCTGACTTCATCTGTGCAGTAGTCAACGATGTTCATAATTAGTGACATTAGGCAGAACACACATCTCAGGTCAGAACATTTCCACTCGCAGATTTATGGCAAAGCATCTGCCATTATCTAGCCAGAGGTATCTGGCATCGATTGCTATTCAGACAGCCTATGCTCAGAATAGGTCTTCAGCAGGGGTGGTGGGTGCATGGTTTTGAGGGGTAAATCACAGACGAGATTTTTGTGGCCAGCCCCTGAAATTCCTGATCGCTCTCATCAGTTTGCTTTTTCTCACAGTACAGCTGAATTAGCTGGCGAACAATGCAAACTTCTCCTCGACCTCCCTGCCACTGCTTTTACAAGTCATTAGTGGCGAAGCCGTTGTTAAAATGTCTTGCAGATCACTTATGTACAGCAGTCTTGCAGGCGCCAAATGAATTCTAAATTCTCACTCAAAACCGGAAACTCCACTTCACTGACAGTAAGAACAATGGTCTTTTTAATTTGAGTCATTTTTCATTTTTCGCTGATAATCTTGTATTAAAAACCCACTTGCTAGGCTAATGGAGCTTTTGGAAATGCACCCCAGTATGAATTTATTTAATTCCGTCCTCATTACTCACGGTGAGCAAAAACAAAACACTTGCACTGCCATTTATCAAGATACAATCACAGAAGCATGACATGCCATTTCTAGAGTTTATTGATCCTAACATTTGCACTTTCCCTAGTTTAGCGTAATTAGCTTCAGAGTGAGGCATCACAGTTAAATGCAAGAGGGAACCTTTGTGAGCATCGTCGGAGTTATTTGAATTATTGTGACGTATACACGGCATGGTATTTGGCTGTACCGCTTCATTGATTTATGTCTAAGATTCACTGTTTTAGTCCCAACGAAAACTTGAGCATGGGAAAGAGATTCACATCTCTTACTGATTGTGTTACATTGAATCTCTCTTCATGGGGAGGAAACAAGATACAACTCCAGCCATGTATCAGTGAGGCAATCCTTTAATTAAGAGAACAGTAATGATATCTGGCGAAATGGGACCAGAGGCAGGGGGGATAGTCGGGTACTTTGCAGCAATCTAATTTGATGGAATGTTTAGTCCTTTAGTTGTAAACACTTTGTTGCCAATCTGGTATGCATTAGGCTTAGTTGGAGAGAAGATACATAATGTTAAACTCACATCCACAGCAAAGGGCCCCCTCTGATTTATTTGTGCTGCATGTCAGGTGTGATTTTTGTCAGAGTTCACAAAAATCTCAGCTATTAATATTTTAGGGACAAGGCACGGTGTATGTCTCGCTGTCTGTAGACAGCACAACAATTTCTTATAGACCAGACAACTGAGAGAGGTAGAACAGACCTGGAGTGAAACTAGCAGTAAAGTGCCAATTCTTGGCGTGGAGCTGGGAGAGGCCAACAGTGTGAAGACTAACAGAAAGTTAGAGAAACTAGGGCAAGAAGCCTGGGAAGGGAGGATAGAGAGGGGCTGAATTAAACGAAGGAAGTATCGAGAGGCAGGTAGGGGTAGAAAGGGTAGAACCAAGTTCTGCTGTAATGAGAGGAGTGAAGAGCAAGTCCAGGGAGAGAAAGAATGTGAGGTGAGAGAAAGTGTTCGTCTGTCTGCCTGGGTGAGGAGGAGTCAAAGGAAGACAGCACATGCGAGTCCAAGCACATTAAACATGGGAGTTTAACAAGGAGGAACAGAGAACGAATCCCTGCCTTGGCACTAGCTAGGGGGTAGGTTACCTTGCATTTGAACGGCGAGCACCGGCCAACATGAGCCTCCTTCCGTAGAGCCCACCCAGGCCACAGCAACGCGCGACATCTCTTAATCAGCAGCTCTGCTCCAGTGCCATTGCAGTCAGGGTGAAAAATGGCCGTGCCTTCACAGGTAGTGATTGGAAATCACCTCTTTGTTTCCCGCTGAGCCCCATCGCACAGGACCTGCAGGCACAAACCCACCTCAGTGAGAAGGAAATGATCCACATTCCTTGCACAGGAGAACCATAAGACTCCGAGGAAGGAGGGCAGTAAGTAATGAAAGAAAAGCAAAGCAGTTTCAGGCTACTTTTTCACCCTCTGATATGTGCCTTTTCAAGGAACAGGCCAAGGACACACAAACACAAAAAAAAGTACTCAAGGCGGTATGATCATTTACACCTCACGACTCGAACCCAGCACCACGAGCTGGGAATGGTATGCACTAATTCCAGTTCAAGAGGAGACAGTCTTTAGTTTTGTTTAAAGTATTGCTTTTTGAGGCAACACCAACTGCCCAGTACAGAAACAGACTGTTCTTGTTGTATATAATGCGTTTTCTGAGGAGACCACCAAATCCTTTCTGAGCGTCTTTGTATAAAAATTGCCCTCATTGGAAAGCCACTCTGGCAAAAGCCTTCTTTGCTTACATTCACTCAATTCATGACCATGACCTTTAGTTGTACAATCCATTCTGGGGACTTCATTCAACTTCCTCCTGACTGTGTCTGTCTGTATCTTTCTTTTGTGTTCTTTTCTCTCTTTGTCTGTTTTATGCATGGCCCCCATTCTCTTATCTCGTTTGCGAAGCAAAGTAATTTGTTTTGTCCAAAGCCATTCGGCCTATTTTTTTTTGTCTTTAATAGTATTGTTGTTACGGTGGGTCTGCCACACTGGCTGCCCTCCCCCTATGCTGCCCGAGCCCTGATAAGCAGCACTGTGGTTTTCTTTCGCCGGTCTGCCCCTCCACACGTCTCCCCATAGCCCTCCGACCCGCCACCACACAGAAACACACGCTGGCACATCCCTGCATTATACATGAGGTGAGAGACAAGGACCTTTTAAAAATGAATGAGCCAAACATAATATAAACATGACAGGCGGGAAGATGCCAGGAGAGCCTCTCTCCAGTGTTTTGTGATGTCAGCCTCCCTTGACAGTCACCTGTTTTCTTTCGTCTAGATTTATTGTGTTTCGTTCCTCGAGTGCATTTGTTTGTGTCCCTGTTCATATGTGTGTGTGTTTGTGTGTGTGTGTGTGTGTGTGTGTGCATGCATATGCGTGTGTCTGTACATCACTCACTACACTTACTCTGTCGAAAAAGCCGTTGGGTAAGGTGGGATTTGCTGTCAAGTTCACCCATGATGGTATTAATTCTGTTTCCCATCTCCAGCCCTTTTCAACCCCAATGCTGCCGGCTCCACTTCTTGACAGTAATGGATTTAATCAGACTGACATGTTATTGAGGATGTGTGGGTTTTCCTGCCCATTAAAAGTTTTAATGTTTTAGGAGCACTATGAGGATGTCAATTTCCTAAACTCTTGAAGTCAGGTTTGGCAACTAGTTTTCAGTGATTTTATTAGGCCTACATTATGATGGATACAAAAATAGAATATCCTTGTTTGTTATATCATTTAAAATATCACTGCAGGTCAGGTCAGGTCAGGTCAGTCCTACAAATACAACCATGCTTTCACTGACCAGAGCCACAGAGCTCAACGGGAGCAACACTTGTGAGCAACAGCTGTGTTCACTATCATAGTGAATTTTCTCTTGACTGCAACAATGGACTGGCTCAGAACCTCTGAACCTTCTCACAGACTGACTTTTCAGACTACATTACATACCTTGCACTTGGTTACTAGATGGCATTCATAAGTAGTATGCATCAGTAATGCATAAGTAGTATTCTCATTTTGGAATTTTGGCTTTTTGGCATAGCCTACCTAAAGTCCGCATTGTGGGGCATGTCTATGTCTCAGCCAAATTTGAACAACTAGAGATTAATGCTTTAGTGAAGATTTGTGTGGAAATTTAAAGTATGATACTGTGTTCATTTATTATGCAGTGTAACATGTTTTGTCTATAATTATCATTTGTAGATTGTGTCCATCAGTAGCCTGACAGATGAAATTGTGTGTTGATATTAGGGTTATTTTTGCTAATTGATAATTCCTATTGTTTCCATTACAGGCCAGTAATGCACTGCAAAAATGACTACTTAACAAGTGTGATTATCTTGAATTCAAAATATTAATCTTGTGATTTTCTTAAATTCAGAATATTAACCTTGTTACAGCCTATTAATTTATTAGTTATTAGGGCAGAGTTGGAGAAGATTATATCACTTGTTTCAGTATTATTTATCTTGCACTAACTTACTTAGATAAAACTATAAGTAGATATTATCTTAAAAAATAAGCTACATTGTTGAGAGAATAGTACTCTGACCTGATGACAGACAGAGAAGAATATTTGACTTATTTCAAGTATTTTTATCTAATTACAAAAGCTTATAAGTAGCTGCTTTTGGAGCAAGACTGTGCCACTTGAAATTGAAAATGACTTGTTAATACATGTTCAAGCAGCAATATGGGGGCCCAACAATGTAGCTGGACAAGGTTGCCATAGAAACATCATGATTCTTGGTCAATGGCAACATGGCATGTGCTCAAACCAAGTTTTGTGGCAACTGACCACAGATTGGCCAAGACGTGACATTTCTACAATTTTGAAGTGGTGTCAATGCTTCAATGCATCAAAATGACAGAATAGAATAGATACCTTGGTAGAATATCTGTCTTAAGGTGTATTAAGTATGGCTTGCTACAAAATAACCAGACTTTGATGTTGAAACTTGGGCTGTGAAACCAAGAAGTGATCTGATACAGAATATATGGCTTCACAACATATTTTAAACTCTCCAGAGTTATAATTCAATGCAAGTTGCCATGGCGCACTAAGGTTAAGTCAATCATCTCATAAATCTGAAGCTCAGCAGAGCATAGTCTGGGCAGAGACTGAATGAGAACCATTAGGGCAGATATTTTTTAAGAAATATCAGGAGGTATCTATTCTTATTTCAAGTAATCTTACAAGCCATATTTTCTTGTTACATTGACAGATAACTTAGCTTCTAATAAGTTACTTTTTGCTTGTAATAAGCCTTGTTTTCTTTTTTTGTGTTGGAGAGGCATTTTTGTGCAATGTAGGCCTATGTTTTATGTTTTCTTTTATTCTGCTATTTAAATTTCAGCCAAGTGTTGTTAATAATGTTGTGCTTTTGAACACTGTGCATTGCTTTGAGAAAAAAGAAAAAAAAAAACATCTGTTAAAAAGGCTATTCCCTAATCATAACCATAACCAACACTGGTCCCCTAGAAACTTGTACAAAACCAAATCTGTGAGTTAACAGCATGACCACTTTGAAGGATGTGTTCAAAAAATATGTGGTGGATAGAAGATTTTAATCAATAGTCCCACAGGGCTGTGTGCATAGTGCTTATAGTGCTCTATGTGAATAGTGCTCCAGCTTTACCGCATTTTCTTTTAGCGACATGTGCAGAGGTCTTGATGGATGAGCACTCCTCAGGCCATATACCAGAGACGGTTTGGCTATGCCCACACTAACATCAATCAGGGCCCTATTCATAATAGGCAGAGTGATTTTAAATCATTATTATTTGCAATGCTTTGATCCAACTTTTTTGCTGACATATTGTTCATATGCTTGGGGTGTGGTTATACAAAAACAAAACAAAACAAAAAACGCAGATTGTAATTTTCACTCTATGAGCAAACAAATAGGGATGGTTGTTCAAAGCTCTTTGCAGGAATCGCAAAGGGCACCTTTCATCTTCCTGTACTACTTTGCACCAGTTACACAAGCACTTTATTAATTAATTTTTTAAATTATTTTGATACACCTATATCCAGAGAATTCGGCTTCTGGTGTCCACAGATAATGACTTGTTCCTGGCTAACTTTTAGGCTCAAATCAGCCAGCTTCACATAGTTCTTACGGGCCAGCTAATAGACTGCCTAGCTTTTTTTTAAAAAAGTAGGCCTTGCTTAATAACACAAATAACCTACAGAAGGAGGAGGGGGCTATTTTGAAAGTTAGTAGTAGTAGTAGACAGTAAGAGATCTTGATGTTAGGTTGATGCTCCAGCTATTGCTCTCAATCAAATCTCTGGACCCAGCGCATTCTGGGTAGCTCTCAAACAAATAACCAGGGCATACTTCTGTTAGCCTACAGGTTGTAGCTGTTTTCTTCAAATTCTTGCAAGACAAGTCTCAAGTAGTAGGGTACTTATCATCTCAATATATCCTATACAGTTGCCCTCCAGGTAGGCTTAGGCTGCTGTCATGGACAGTATTGCTTTAAGACAGCCTGAGCAACAGACAGGGTCAAAACACCTTGGGAATAGCCTAACAGGGAAACCATAGGAAAGCTATATTAAAATACAGTCAGAATTCCTTTCAAACATTCTCACCATTGGCTAATTGGTCTCACAGTTTCATGATTCAGATATGGCATAAAACCACTGCCTAATCAGACTGTGTGTTTTCCTCCTGTCATCTTTTAAAGACATTTAGCCATATGTGACAAAGACATTGGCAGGAGTCTGTCTCTTCCCCAGAGAGTAGTCCTGGTC
The DNA here is from genome assembly GCA_015244755.2 of Tenualosa ilisha. Lineage (NCBI taxonomy): Eukaryota > Metazoa > Chordata > Actinopteri > Clupeiformes > Clupeidae > Tenualosa > Tenualosa ilisha. The sequence goes on along the minus strand of PYXC01001308.1, from coordinate 2,187,868 downwards.
TCATTCATTGTCAATGCAGACTTCCATTGCAATCGATACAGCAATCAACAAGGGAATGCAAATGGCTGCTAGGTACAAATGCAAAAGATGCTTTGACCTCTCCTGTGAGGAAATGGTGGCAGCATTTTTAGGGGCTTTTGTGATCTGAGCTGAAATGCTGATGTCTGTGGCTGGCTGCCAGTCAGGTAGCAACACAGTGCCAAACTAGTTGAATAATTGAGGGAAATACATTTCCTTTAGTAGGCTATGTAGACACCCAGTGTCCAATGGAAAGCATGGACATGATGCAGGAGTTCAAAGCTGTTGGATTAGCCTAATAGAAATTGGTATGTGAGATAAAATGACTGGAGGTACTTGAAAATGATAAGTTGGGGCAGGATTTGCATGATCATAGCTGCAGAGTTCCATTCCAGTGTTGTTGTGTCACAGAGGGAGTAACCCTGGATACTTCTTGCAGAGTAAAGATCATATCTTTTATCTGTGTTGATTTCATATTTTCAAATCATTTAATATTCATCAAGCTTTCATTGGCATGTACTCTGTGACCTGCCACATTTTTATGTTCCATTTCATTTCCAAAGCTTTCCCTCCCTGAAAGGGATTGGTGACGATGGTTGTTTAAGAATGGGGAAAACAAAGAAGAGTGCACTGAACAACAGCAATAATTTTTATATCACCGTTTCCGGCCATTTTAGTATTATCATCTACCAGAAAAAGCGTCTTGTTTATGGAATCGAATCACTGCAGGCTACACTAACAGCTGGATGGATGTTTTGGCCTCGGCATTTCCATCCAAATGCTGACGTCTCCACCTGGACAGAGACAAACCTGAGGCACAAAAGGGAGAGCTGAGGGGTTTTGAGAGTGTGTGTGAATAATTATGTGTAATACTAGTTTATCATTTCACAAGGGTGTAAGCATACATGCACAGATGTCTATGATAAACGCTACATGTGAACTGTTTGGCATGCACATACTGTCTCTGTGTGAGACCCTTTCATTAACTGAGACCTTTTCTATGCGTTATAGATTTCCAGAACCATACCTGTGAGTATTGTATGTCTTATTTTGTGGCCCACTGAATCAATTTTTAACATTTTTTACAGTCTATGTTTTTCTTTCACGGAGGCGTTTTTGTTCATTATTGTCAGAAGCCAAGCTCATTTTACTCAATAGCCTGTCTTAGAAATTGTTCTGCTTGATTAGCTGTACCACAGATATAAATGTGGTGACAAATGAGGCAGTTCGAAGTGAGGCATAAGTAGCATACCTGGGTGTATTCACACAGCAGTCCTGCTTTGCCATCAGACACTTACCCATAGATCATAGCTCACGATTGATGAGCTCTGCTCAACGCTGCTCAGTTAGATCGACCACAGTTGTCTGACAGTTACAGTACACTCACACACACATGCACCCATTCACCCACACAGACCCTCCCCACCACACACACACACACACACACACAAAGACACACACAGTTCTGTGTGCTTGTCTGTACCGGGCAGCAACCCAAGCAACAGCAGGGATCAGATGAGCATGAGAGGGAGCCTGATGCACTATTTGGGGTTTAATCAATCAACCCTACAGGGCCGTAGAGAATCAGTCCCCCAGCACCCCCTAACCCCCAGAGCTGACTGAAGTGCTCATTTTTCTGCACCCAGGGACGTGGCACATCCATTCATTAGGGAGACCGATAGATATAGAGATAGAACACATGAGGGTGAGAGATGGGGAGAAAACCAAGGCCAGGAAGGAGAGAGGAAGAGAGAAAAAGAAAGAGAGAGAGAGAGAGAGAGAAAGAGAGAGAGCTGGAGTGATTACGTAGACCGAGAGATATACTGTATGTATGTACAGACTCAGAGAGAGAGGGGGAAAGATGGAAAAGTAGGACCAATCCATCTACCCGGGTGCTCCACTACCCTAAAACCTGGCAAAGGAGTGCCCATGCTGAAGAGGGCATAATCATTCACCGTTTAATGAGCTCTGTTTGAGGGTAATGCTTCAGGTTCTGTTTACTGTAGCATTACCGTACAAACAAGGGCAGAGCCAGGAAGTAAGGCAAGTTAAGTCGAACGCTTGCTCCAGAAATTCTGAACAGAGAGATGGAAGTGATGGACACAAGTGGGCGTATCACAATCAATCACTTCCTGGGGAAAAAGACAGGCATCATTAAACCTTGCCCTCTGCGGATTATTTAAAGCTACTTATTTTTGCACTTGACCATGAGTTATACTACAGGGGGAAGCTGCCTTAATTCACTTCATTCACCACAATAGATCTGCCACTTTCTGGAAACTCCATTATAGGTAGGTGGGGCAGCCTTTTAAATAAGCACAGTAGATTTATGAACTAATTTATCCCCATCATGTGATGGGACTTAACTCTCTCTGTAGCCACAGGAGATACACACACACACACACACACACACAAAACATAAATCTGTGTCTCATATCTCGCTCCACACCGTGAAGCAGTACTACCTTTTCAGAGTAATCAGTCCCATTGATCGGAGAGAGAGAGGCAAAACGCACGTGTAAGTGAGAGGGGCAAAAACACAGTTAATGGGTACATGCATCCAAGCTGTATGCATCTCACTCTGTGTGTCCGGCCCGGGTCCCATTTACATGGATGAGATGAGTCCTGCGTAAATGCCTCATCTCACCTAATTACTGTCATTTCCTGGCATTTGATGGGATTCATCCATTTGGGGAAGGTAATGATTTTTAAAGAAAAGGTCTGTTATTACACTGTGCTTCCGAACCCATACCTTTTACCTTCATTTCGAATTGCACCAGTTTCCTGTTTTTGTGCTTCCTTCAACTCAAGGTATGTCTGAGTGAATCTGCACTTCTAAATTATGATCCGTATGTACCCTGCACTCAGAAAGTGATTTGAAACTGCATTTTTGTGGACTTGAAAGCAAAAAGAAGGGAGAGGACTGCACTGAAGCACCCATTTCACCACATCTTATCTAAAATGAAGTGACTCTAACTCTATTCTGTAAACATGCTATGTGACCACCATCACACCTTAGTGTTGGGCTTTGCATATATGTATGCTTCTTCCAATTACACAACACATTTAGGTCAGCATATGTCTTTTATAGGCTCTATTAACTCTATAAACGTTATTCAATATTCTTAAAACACCTCGGATTTGGTGTTAACGTTTCAATTTTATTTGAAGCCAGGGTGGGAGTATATGATGTTTCTGTGAAGTATCATCTACTTTTGGCAAAGACAGGATGTTCTTAAGATGGATTTCCTAGACACAGACAGTAAAGAAGACATTTTCCATTGTACATTTATATGCTGTTCAAACTTTCAAAAGCCTGTCTGGCAAATGCATTCAGGATGCAGTGGAAAGGTCATGCTTTTTGCTGTTGGACATACTAGTAAAATATAGGATTTTTACGTCTAATGTATATGAGTTTCTTCTACAGTGTAGACATTTTGAGGCATGTGGATGTGCTCGCCTGGTTTCATCATGCAAGGCCCCGGTGTGAGAGGATGGGTGAATTTAGAGGGGTGTGATGTGTGGCTCTGACTTCATCTGAAGGAAAGGATCTGAGCGTTTGAGTGTGCGTATGTGTCTGTTCATCTATGTATACTTGCGTGCGTGTGTGTGTGTGAGAGAGAGAGAGTTTGTGTGTGTCTACACGTTTGCATTTGTTTCAGTGAGTGCGTGTCACTGAGTGTGTATACGTGTGCATGTGAGATGCATGTCAAGCAGTACCATGGTAACGCAAAGAGAGCTGCTTTGACCCCATGTTTCCCTGTGGGAGATTTTCAGCCCAGTCTTCTTCCCGCATGTCTCCCAACCCCTCTGACTCTGAGTCATCCCACATCACTCAGCTGGACTCAATTATTTTACTGTGCCCATCTTCTGCATCATGTCCACCCCTGCCTGCCCATTCTCCTTGGATAATTTGTCCTCCAGTACAGTTTTATGTCTCTATGAATTTACTGAGCCTTTCTGAATGAAAATGAAGTCACAAGATGCAGATGAACACTCAATGAACGCATCACAGTTGCAACGTTAAAAAACAACAATAACAGCAACAACAAAACAGTAATGGATCTCAAATATTGGCTCAAATAATTTCTTCCCACCTGCACTGTGGAGTTGAATGCATCATTGGCTGGTAACGATGTTCATTACATCCCAGACAGGTGTTATATATAGAAGAGCAGGTGGGCAGGGACTGATCTTGCCGAGGGCCATTGCGCTTAGCTGTACCGGTACTCCCTGTAGGTGTTATTTAATATTGATTGCTGGAAAGAGAGGCAAGCCGCGTCCCTACAGAGATGCATATGCAAGCGGGGGGATGGGGGTATGGACCGGCCTGGCTAAATATAGCCCCAACCTCCCACCAAGCCGAGAAGCGGCGGTGTTGACATACTCCAGCGGGAAAGCTACCGCGCCTCCACACACCTCGCCTCACACTCAAAGCCGCTGAGGACCCCTCACTGTCAGAAACAACTTGATGCATCAAAGCGAGCAGGAGGGTAGCTCGCAGGTATGGCCGGCATTAGATTTGATCCCACCTATCAATACCAGCGCCACCATCCATTTTGGTTGTCATCTCCCTCTATCGATTTGCCTAAGAATCAGGTCAGCATGGGGGTGGCGATGGGTGGGGAGGGGGTGGTGGGGGGGCGTTATAAATCAATCTCCACTGTTGATACAAGGCAACTCTATTACCGTTGCTTCACTTGAGCAGCACCTGCGGTCCAGACAAAGACCAGTGCTTCATTTGTGGGCATTTCCCATCTCTCATGGTGCATATGCGTAAGCGCAATAAAGCCGATACTCATCTCGCCACTGGCAGGAAAATGAGTTTGGCTTACCAGAAGTGATAGTGTTGAATGTACAATACCATTCATAGACGGTAAATCTCCAGTTCTCTCTCGACTCTCGGCTGGAAATTCGTGCTTCGTGATACCTCAGTGTTGCTGGGACCCAGAGATTACAAATGATAAGTCTCTGCTTAGCATTCCAAAAAGGAAACCCACTGCCCTGACCTGCCCTGGAGTGCTGCACTGATAAAAACTTATATATATTTTGAAAAGCTTATCTGGCTCAGAGGGAGAGCTAAGTAAAAAGGCTGGGATTCTTGAAAACTTTGCCTTATGTCATATAATTTGAAGATGGATGAAATATTACACTGACCTCAGAGTTTACACGTTTGCACTAGGCTGAATGGAGATAGATTCAGGTAAGAGACGATGTGCACCATTTATTTACAGTCTGAGTCTAAGAGAGTAGCTGCCATGGACTCAGACCTTCAATACAGATTCATTAAAAAGGTGAAAAGCCACCATCTTGGAATAATACAAAACTAGCTCTCATTAACTTCTCCATCATGTCAGCATATGCAGTGTTTTATGACATGTGTGACCAAGAGTTATGTGATAACAATGATAACCAACCTGAGGGCATCTCAAAATTGCAAAGAGAGAGAAAAGAGGGAAGAAAAAAAACACTGGGTAAGCAAAAGTGGCTTCAAAATCCCATTTAATTACGGGTCCTTCTCTAACCTTCCCTCTCTCTACGCTGCAACACTCAGCAAATTGCATCAAGAGGTGCAGTAAATATGTTGCCTCCTCAAATTTCAGGGTGGATTACACGGGCCAATTTGAGCCATTCAGTGTGAAGCGCTAAGAATTCCAGCCTCATCACATCATTCTCTGAGGAAGGAGGAGAGCACAGGCTCACACAGGTAATCATAATCATGCAAATGAACTGAGCCAGAACAGGGAGATGGGGCATGAACACACATACTCTCACACACACACACTCGCACCATCAAATTCATATAACTACTGTCCCGACTCATTCTGACTCATTCATAGACCAGTGGCCATTTTCCATGTAGCTGGTGTGCTTGATGTTAACAGATTTCATCAGAAAAGGTTTTGTCAAGATTCGGTCGTCTAAAGAAAAACGAAGAACAATTAGGACAGTGAATACAAAAAATGACAGGAGAATATGAGCACCCAGACAGTAAGAGAATGTTGTCCGCTCAACACATTGTTTACACAGCACAATGTGTCAACAACAATAACAAAAAGTGCAAGGATAGCAGGTGTAGCATGAGGAGTGAGAAATGGTTTGAGGCTGTAGAGAGAGAGAGAGCGAGAGAGAGAGAGAGAGAGAGAGAGAGAGAGAGAAACAGAGAGAGAGAGAGAGAGAGGAAGAACAGGGCCTTCTGAGTGTTATCCACAGCTGGTGGACGGAACAGGATGAGTGCCAGTGTTTTTAGCCCACCGTGTGACAGGCTGCACCACACCATCAGCACGGAGGAGCCACCAAAGGACCAGGGGAGGAGAGAGCTCCTTCCAGGCACAGGGGTACACATTCACCAAGGACTCAAGCTGAGTTTAATTTTCAAAGAATAATAACCAAAGCTCTCCACGTGGGACTTTAACCCTCCCAGGTCAATGAGGTGTACACGACAAGTGAAATAGGAATTCTTATCTGCGATCAAACAACTCGATACTGTGTTCAGCGGGTGGTGACAGACCTCCTTTAGTGAGGCCCATGTTTTTCCATCAGATGAAGCTGGTTAAAGAGTGGGGGTGGGGGGGGGGGGGGGTAGTCCAGCCCTCGGGTCCTCCTTGCCAGTCCAGCCTTTTCCCGCGCTCTCGGAGCGAGCGAATTAGACCTAATGAGCTTGTCTGCCGTTAATTTAATTTCAGCGCAGCCCCCCTGCACGGAGCTCTGCTTCCGTCTGTCAGAGCGGCGCCCGCAGCTGTGGCACCATTAACCCGCCAGGAGCGGCTCAGAGAGACGTGGGCGGGAGACAGCAGCAGCAGCACGGGCCTTAAACAAATGGGGGTATGCAACCTGTCGCTCCCATACACACACACACACACACACACCAATAACACTCACACTAATGCATAAACACACACAAATACACACTCATATATATATGCATATTGCTAATATGCTGGACATCCCCTCCACTACAGTATACATTTACACTGCTTACAGGGGACGTTCATAAATAGATGATGCAATTATGCACATGCAAACGCATGCACACCTTAATGACTATATCACCTTCTCTGCACCGTACACACACACACACACACACACACTTACACACACATGCAGACACACACCTGTCCCTCAGTAATGAATTACCCTGGAATATGCAATGCTTCATTAGCTTCACTTGAAGTCAGTGCCAAGCTTTGAAAATGGCTTGTGTTCTTTCCGTTTTTCATCCTTCCCCTTTTCTGCCTCTGATCGAAATGTCTCTTATCTCATGATGATTATCCTTATCTCTTGTGTGCCGTCATGGTGTCTCACATTATGAATTGATAAAGCATTGTGGAGTCAGCAGGAAAACAACAGCAACATTTATCTGGCAGCGAGGAAGGGTCACCTTGGGTGACCATGATTTCATTATCCAAAAAACAAAGGAAATGTGATTCTCTAGCCACCTAAATATTGGTGTGAAAAGATGGAGAATTTTGGCAGATACTCTTGGTTAGCAATGATGCCCATGGTGGACCCCTGCCCATATATTCACAATAAGGTTGCTGCTGTGCTGTTGTGCTAGAGGGCTAACCACTGCACATCGCCTCCAGTGGTTAACCATGAAAAGATGAAAGAGAGAGAGAGAGAGAGCGAGAAAGCATGATACAATAAACAGTCCAGCTGAGAAGTTGGGAGTTTTTTCCCCATCAGTCTCCTGAATGCTCGTGTAAGTCAAGAGTCAGGCCTCATCTATTGTGCTGTCAGGCCCCTCTCGCTTTCAATATGTCTTGGATTCCCCAAAAAGAAAAGTTCACCTTCCCTGAAGGATGAGGTGAATCGATTTTGCCGAGCAGCACTCAGAGTTCTCCAACTGCAACATGGAGAGAGAATGTAGAGACCGGAGAGTGAGAGAAAGCAGTGTACAAATAGCAACAAGCCCAAAAGAGGTTGTTTGTAGAAGTGTAGCAAAGTCTGCTGCTTGGAGGAGCCCTTGCAAGCTTATTGAGGATCATAATGACCCGAGGACAGTTACTAGAGGCCAGATAGATAGATAGATAGATAGAGAGACAGAGTGAGGGGGAAAAAGATAAATAGATGTAATAATTCTCTCACACATCTACTGAAGGGTGGAAGCGGGGGTGTTTGGGCATCACTAGAGTCTCCAGAATAGCTTTCTGCTCAATCGCCCAAGTAGCACTTCAGGAAAGGAAAATTGGATTTGCATGTCTGCATTGATTAATGAATGTGCAGGGAGGGGGGTGTTAGAGATTTCAAGCCCAGATTCATCTTAGCTTGGCAACAACCTAAAGCAAAAGCAAACAACGGCAACATGAATAAAAAGCATGACTTGCTTTTTATTTTTTATTTTTTAAAGTAAACTTTGATGGACTGAGTATTGGAAAGTAAAGTTTCTTATATTCAAACGAATGCAAAATCCTTCACTTCTGCTCCTTCTTCTTCCTGAGCAGTTTTAACATATGCAAGAGGGAGGGTGCTGAGGTGAGCAAAAATATTTGTTTTCCTAATCCTTTTTCTCTCAAACTGTCTTTGCTGCTAACCCCCTCCATTTACCAAAACTTTCAGACCAAAACAGTGATTTTCATTTATGAGAAATTCAAGAAAACCCGAGACTGCACTAATCTCTACAGTCTTTGCTCTGTCGCTGTGACACACTGACAAGGGGGATTTCTGCTGTTGGTGCAAAAAGGCAACCGATTGGGCCCACCTAAAAAGAAAGTTTTTTTCTTTTGTTTCATTTTGGATAACTTTGAGAGGACTTAAGTCATTTGGTTGGCACAGACACACTTACTAAAGCCTGTAGACATACTGTTGAAATGCCCTTTGTTGTCCACTTAAGGGACACATGATCAAATGCCTATTAGACGGCCGATTGCTTTGTCTTTATGGGAGCAATGGCAGGCTGCAATGGTTGGTGCTGGATTGGCCTCCTCTTTATTTCCTGGTGACAGAGACCTTGCGACTTCATCACAGGATAATGGATGGTAAAGGGGGATGTAGATAATGAGCTAGATATGTGGGAGTGAATGAAAGAGAGAGGGGGGCAGATAGAGAGAGAGAGGGAAGAGATAAAAAGATGGGGGATATAGAGCGCGAGCTGCCCAAGAAATGGCACCGCTTTGCAGCGACCGTGGTTCCACCCGTCTGCAGGAGAATGAGAGCAAGGCTGCTGATTTGTGTCTAATAAAGATGTCACATCCTATCAGTGGCCACATCTACAACGCACGCTGAAATCCCACAGCTCGGGCCAGTCAGGGGCAGCCATGGGCGGTCAGCGGTGGACAGGCCCGGTGCGTGATTGATGGCGGGACGGAGCATTGCATGATGGGAGTTAAAGGGGAATGATGGAGGTGATAAAGGTGAGCAGTGTTTTTGCGAGAAATATAATTTATGTCGTCAGAGTGGGTTTGTCATCTGGCAATGATGGTGGTGATAATGGTACAAGCTACAATGCACCTGATGAAGTGGCTTTGCTTGTTTTCTCTGTCAGGCAGCATGCTAGGCTTGGTGCACTTAATAAGGGATGGAAAGAAAGCAAAATTCGGGGAAGCCCAGAGAAGTCTTGCTCCACACACATATAGAGAGAGTGAGAGCGGGGGAGAGAGAAACACATGCTGGTCATAAAAACCTGAGGGCAGTAGCCTATTACAAATAGTTCTGAATGTTGAAGGCTCTTTGAGTCATAAAAGCTCTTTCCAGTTCACTAGGAGGTAAACACACAGAGTCACAAGCAGAGAGGCACTCGACACCTGACCCCTAGAGGGAGGCAGACACTACAGTCAGAGGCAGTAGCCACTACTCCCACACTACACCCTCTACACCAGACTCCCCCCTCCCCACCTCCTCCAGTCCTCCACAAGCGTGTATTCATCCACCCATAACGACATGGGATTGAAAGAGTCCCTGCAGCCTATGGGTGTGTCTGCCTGTAGTGGCCTTTTTGCCTGATTTTCAGCAAAGTCTCCATACCTCAGTGGACAGAGAATTTGCACCTTCTGCTTTGTCTTAAAAAGAGAAAAAAAAGGTCCAGGAAGCTAATGCTATCTGAAGGGGGCAATAACTTTCTCGCTTCCGTTTTGTTTCCTAAAGGCCTATTTAGAAAGTATAAGATTTGGTTTGCTATTCAGTCTGCATTGTACAAAATTCTCTCATTATTCTTCCTTCCAAAAGCACTTGGTGACTTTGAACAGGGCTAAGGTTGGAAATACTATGGACTGTCACTTTAAGGTTGAAAAAAAAAAAAAAAAAAAAAAAAAGATAATGAATTTTTAATTTTATTAAATCCTCACATGGAATATGGACTTTACCGCTATATTGTGATACTATATATTTTCAGTATTTTCTGAATCTCAGTTTTAGTACCACAAAAGGGTCAAACACACAGGGAGGTAACAAGCATGCTAAAGAAGTAATAAGATGTGTCCACATGAACAGTACTGAAATGCATCTTTGGGGGAAAAAATCCATTCCCTTTAAAGTAGAGTGTACAAGAAGGAAGTAACAGACAATTCCTCACCTGTTTTATTGTTTCCCATCCATGTTTTGCATAAGCACCTAAGGCAAAACTGATTAATTTTGGGGCCAGGTTCAATCATGCTTTCTTATCAAAACTTTCTAATTTGCAAAGCTGCAAGACCAGATGCTCCTCTTGATCATTTCCCTTCTCCTCCCTTCAAACCATAACTTCACAAATTGGATTTGATTCCAGTGCAATATCTCTGGCTATATACAAGTTTTCTCTCTCTGAAAGTTGAAAGCAATCATTTTCTGTCCCCCTTGAAGGTTGCTCTAACAACCTTTCCTGACGTGAAAACACAAGTATCTGAGCAAGCACAAACAGAATGGTTTCACAAAGACCTTCTCCTCTTTCATATATAATCATTGAGTAACCATCAAGGTAACAAAATGACTATTACTGTAAAATAGGGATCCATATATGTAGATGCCACTCTGGTAATTTCCTCCATGACATTTTAATATGCTATCTATACTGAGGAACCAGATTAAAGAAAACAAATGAACCACATTATAACAATGTGCATGCATAAAGAGAAATTATGATATGACATGAACACATATAACCATCTCTTTGTCTTCCATGGTCTAATTCAGTTTACATTTATTGTTTCAGACACCAAGACCATAAGCATACATGTTAGATCACGTTTCATTTGTGCATCACTAATCCAAAACTTGATTACACAAGCGACAGCTTCCTGCCAACCTGATTGAGATAGATTATCAACACGTCTAATGTGGATTATCTGTCAGCCACAAGCTATCTGATAGAACGTGACAAATTGAATGCGATTCTACAGAGTTTTCAGACTCTGCCTGGCAGTCATGGAATCACGAGAGCATTCTTGGAGTGAAAATAGGCACACAGGATGAGGAAAAGTGTGAAGACTTGAATGGAGGCTTAACTTCTTGCCACTGACAGGTGATAGCCTGCAGAATCTGATAAGGAGAAACTGAGCCAATTTCATTACACCACCCTTGGATGCACATGAAGGGCATTCAAACTTCACCAACCAAGCGCTGAGACACATTTTGTAAAAACCTCCCCTTTCACTTTTAATTACCTACAAACTCAATAAGAGTGAGTAGCCCGCCAATGACCAAAGACAGAGCACTGGAGATGCTACTAACAAGAGGAAAAAGTTTTTGACATGGTCTTTGAAAAAGCATCTAAAAATTAATAAGATGCCAAGACACTCAGTCTTCACTGGATGATGAGGAAGTGAGGATTTTGGCTGGATGATCACAAGAAGACAGCTAGGGGGTGGGAAAGGATATCCAAGGGATAAATAAAATGCTGATTATAGCAATGATTTATACCTTACCCATGGATTGCAGCATAAAAGGAAATATTACATCCACATATTTATGGCCATGGCAATGAATATTGATACAGAAAACACATTAATTTTCTTTTGGATGCAGCTCAAGGTTTTCATTCTGATGAAATAAAGTTATTTTCTGTCGCTGAGGCATTGTTTCGCAGAAAGAGAAAAATGGACGTGCCTGGCCCCATCATTCAGCTTAAGTATCATTTTCTGCAGACATCCCATACGTCAAGATATCTGCAGCATCTTCAGACTCAAATAAAAAATGTGTCTTACTTTGCTAATATAATAATAACCTTTTGAGTTTTCAGATAAATCTAGTCCTCCTCTCTGCATAAGAGCTTCACTGTCTTCTTGAGTCGACTTCTATGCTTTGAAGATGTAAACCACCGTGTTAGGGGGAAATAACTTTAGTGTGTGATTACTGTATGTTTAACAGAAACAAAAAAAATGAGATAAATGATTTCTTTCCATAAGGGATTTAATTTGTAAGGGAAAAGCTTAATGTGCATGAAACCACAAACTAACTGAAACAAACAAGCAAACAAAAAACAAAAAAAAAAGTTTAAAGTCGATGAGTCTTGAGCAGGTCTATCAAACCATCTGCATCAGCAAGTCCATCAAACCATCTGAGTTAGGATACCTGTACCCTCAGCGCATGCCACACACCGCTCCTGTCCTATGGGGACAATTTATTGTAATCATATAACTGTGTTAATGAGCACCTAGAGTATGTCCACAACCCAGCTGTCTCCTAGCAGTATTTCTTGTGGGTACAGAGGGCATCCAGGCTCCAGGTGCTGATTTGGGTTATGTGTGTGGGGGGGGGGGGGGGGGCGGGGGGATTTTTATTATTGTTATTCTCAGCACAGCCCCATGTAGATTTTTTTTTTCCAAATGGCAACTTTTATAGTCCCGTACGTCCTCTGGCCGGATTGCTTTTTCTCCTCTGGAGTGCTTATTTCATGTAATAATAGTGCTACAAGCAGCTTTGTCGTCATCCATATTTCACTGAGGTGACTGGTGAGAACATAAAACATTTTTTTCTCACTGTAGGAAGTAGGGATAGAGGATATCAGTAAGATGGAGGGGTGTGCGATGAGTGGACAAGTCAAAATTGGTTAGAGAGGTGAGAGCTGCATGCTCTTCTTTCAAAGTGGAACTATAATCTGCTATCCAAGATTCACTTCATTCTCAACCATTGCTATAAAGTCAAGATTAATTTTTTCCTCTGATTAATTTAAACTTATTTTTATTATTGCTAGCTGTTATATTATTATGAAGCAATACTTTGGTGGCATTTGAGTCACAGTTTTTTTTTTTTTTTTAGGTATCGCTGGACTTTAAGTTTAAGAACTTTAAGAAATTATTTATGAATTACATTAGACTAAAGCTAATGCCAAGCATGAAAAATATCTTCATTCTGATTTCTAATTAAATTTCCCCCATTTCAGATACTGTATTTTTGTCCTGCATGTCAATCTCTGTACACATAACATGCATGAGTTGTACGCCTAGATGTTTTATTATGACAGCTCATTTATGCAAACTCTGAGCCATATTTCAAAAGGATCACAATTTATTAAATTAATGATGTCGGAATGAGAAATTCTCAGTTCAATATGGCCTAAACACCTAACACTGCAGGCTGAGGGCAACAGCTTTGAGGAAGCTCTGTGGTTCAAATGTAGGTTCCATGGCTTTTTAACCAGTTTTTCTGCATTTTAATTACATTTCAGGTCATTTTCTTGTGCCAAAAATAACTCATATTAGCCTGTGTTTTCAAAGCAACCAACCAGTAGATTCAGGTTACATGTGATTCACGTCTAAGAATGAAAAAAGACCATAAACACAGTTGATGAAGTGCAAATTAATTTAAATTGTTGCAAATCCCTCAGCAACTCACTACGCTACTTTTAATCTGAATCCGAAATTCGTTGCAAGGGCAATGGGACATTTTAAGATCAACCAAATTAATAAAGGCCTACACCATGACTTACCACATGGCTTTTTAGTAGGCTATAGCCTAAAATTGAAAAATTACCTAAGGCTATAATGTCATCAGTTGGCTGACAAACCTGGAAAACACATTTAGATGAAAAGTTAAATCCACTGGTGGAAACACAATCGCAGAGTTCTTGATGGAGCAAAGTAACGATATAAATTTGTTCAGACTAGCCCTCTCACCTTTGTGTAGAGCAAATCCCGAGTTTAATTTAGCCACTTGTGACAGCAGTATGTGAAGTCTGAAGAGATTTGAACCCAAAACTATAACGTACATAGGACAACGGCAAATCTGTATCCGTGTGAAAACTATCCGCAAGCATGTGACTCATGCTTGGAATTTTGATTACTCTTCCCGTACTATGCTAACGTACTATGCCATCTATTCGTTTAAACGTCTATGCAATTACGTACTATTTAGGGCTAGTAGGGATGCTGCTGATGCCGTTTACCAAATTGACAGAATAATCCTCGCAGACCTTTACTTTGAAACGGTAGCGGAAGTGGCACTCGTTTTTGAAGGCTAGTGCAAAGGCGGATCCCTCTATGTCATCTCTTTGAAACTTTTCTTTCCAGCATTTTTGGACATTTGTTCAGCAGGTTGTGGTAAAACCCAAGAATTCTTTGAGTAGAAGAGTTCACAGTGTTAGACTTTCTTTACTCCTGGTATCAAGCGCAAAAGTAAAAGTAACTTTTAGTGTTGTGAGCAGAGCTTTAGACTGAATAGCTAGCTACAATTTAGCTCGCAGGCTAAGTGAAGAACTGCATTTTTCTTAAAGCAAAGACTAAGGAAACCGATAATCTACTAGAATGGGGGATAAGGAACTGATGTGGGCCTTGAAGAATGGAGACTTGGATGAAGTGAAGAATTTGTTGGTGAAGGTAAGCCTGGATGTCAACGTTAGAACTTTCTTTACGAGAGCTACCCGGCCAAAAACAAGACTTCAGCCTGTTAGCCAACGCTACAGATTGACTGGAACATTCTGTATAAGCTTGCCTGATCCAAGATAGCTTTTCTGTTAGCTTGCTAGGTTAGCTAAAATTAGCTTGGGTTGTAAACTCAAGTTATCGGTTGCGATTCTATTCTTATCTGAACTAATTCTGCGAAATATTAGTATGTTACTTGTGGACGGTATTTGTCGATGGATCCACAATGATGCATTAGTACAGTAAACATTATTTTTTTTAGCTTCGTAGTCAGCCTTGCTGACGTTTGTGAGACATCAAACAGCTTGTTGCATCTGATATGACACTATCTTGGAGTCTTGAGGAGTTTTACAGGGATAGCGGAATGTTACTGTCTTTAGTGATCACACGATTTACTCACAATGCTATAAAATTTGGGTTTATGGCCTGTTAGTGCTTGCAGAGTTCATCATGATTGAGAGATTCACGGGTTGCCAAAGAAACTGCCGACTAACATTATTTAACTTAATGATGTATTTCTGAATAAGGATGTCAGTTGACGTTAGGTCAAGCGAAAGCTAGCACGATATTTGAACTGTTGCTAAATTAGCATGCGAATCTGTTTAACTGTCAAAATTTAAGACATTGTATATCGGGTTCATATGAGGTTTAATATTACCCTGTAAAACCCGAGCATGGCAACCTTTCTTTGACTTAATTTTGCCTTTGTGTCCCAAGTTCTTCAGGCCGAATCCCAGTGATACATTACCGGAGGAATAGCTTGCCAGTTAGCAAGCTAGCGACAAGCAATGTCGAGAGGTGGGCGTAGGTTCAGGAGCGAGTTGCTAAGAATGATAACCACTGTTAGTTGAATTAATAAATGAATACAGCATAGACTTTTTGCAATAATGGTTGGTAATATTTGCATTTTTAGTTATCCGATAAGTTTGAATTGGACTCATCTTGAGCATTTCAGTAGCCAAGTGCAGTTTTAGGTAGCCGATTAGCAGCCTGCAGTCTACACCCACGAAATCTTCAGGCATGTTGCCCCTCTGATCCACCTTTGGCATAATGAAACATGTGGTAGTTGTTTGGGCATTGAGATGTCTTCAGAAATCAGCGCTTCTGATTAAATTTGTTTTGGAGGGTTATGTTGGGTCAGTGCAACACTACGTTAATGACAACCAAATAGTCAAGCTGAGATGCTGGCTTGTGCTGGCCTGCTGTGTAAGGCCTGTGTTGTGGCTATCAGAGCCCAGCCTACCTTTAACTGCCATGGCAGAAACGGCAAACCGCAGAATTGCGGTTCGGAGACGTTGTTAGTCATTTTACTTCCTTTCATGTAAGAGCTTATTTTTTCAGTCTGTTTTTAAGGTGTAAAGAAACCGTCACAAGGGGTTGAGTATTTTGTTTTTTTTCTGAAATTATGTGCTCTACAAATGGACCCACACATCATCGCCCATAAACCTTTTCACTGTTCTGCCTACCATAGTGAAATCATCAGTTCAGTTAATTAAAGTGCAGGCTGTATCAGGGAGGCATAACATTAGTTTTCCTCCTTAAGAAGTAAGCGTTGGATAAGATGAGGTGTGGGTGAAGTGCTTGTATCTCACCTAGACATTGTAAATGATGTATGGTGATAGGGTAAGCAGTTGTGGCATTGGTCTGTGGGTGATTGTGTGTGTGTAATGCTATGGCGATGTGGGCAAGGTTGTGTGAAACTGAATGATTTAAAAACATCACCCAGTAACCTCAGAGGTGTGAATATTCACTACTTCTTGATAATGTTTGCTATTCAGGTTTGAAGTTCCCTTCTCTGAATGTGTATCAGAAGTGTGTGTATCTATAGCCTATATTCACACTGATATTTACGTGCATGGAATATATATTTCATGACATCTGTCAAGGACGATGTCAAGGCTTGTTGCTGACCCCAACCCTCAACTCTGGAATGCAACATTAGCCTTGAGTCAAAGCATGCACCTACAAGCATAAGCTTGAATCATTTCACCCCATGACTGACCCACACCCAACACGCAATAGAGAAAACATTTGGTGGACGGTCATTTGTTGTCAATGGCACCACAGAGGTATTAAAGCTGTTCATGGCATGCTGTTGGGCCATTGACCTACTATTCTCTATTCTGGATCTATTCCCCACTCAGGAGAGCTTATACGGGGCCTTGCACCTGGTTTGCCCCCCACCTCTTGCTCTCCAGGGTCCTGTGGGATTTTAGCATATCTCTCTTGATGACTGGCGCAGGGGGTTTAGGCTGTGGGTATCATTCTGCCTCATCTGTCACCCCATGTATCCAGTGTTACAAGATTACACCTCAGCGCCATGTAATGAGATACAGATACCACACTTCCCCTGTCATCAACATGTCTCTCTCTCTGTCTGTCTCTCTCTCTCTCTCTCTCTCTCTCTCTCTCTCTCTCTCTCTCTCTCTCTCTCTCTCTCTCTCTCTCTGTCTGTCTCTCTCTCTCGCTCTCTCTCTCGCTCTCTCTCTCTCTCTCTCTCTCTCGCTCGCTCTCTCTCTCTCTCTCTCTCTCTCTCTCTCTCTCTCTCTCTCTCTCTCTAGTCTGGACTATTCCAGGTGTCATTTCAGAGACGACGATGGCTTTGTGTCTTCTGAGTTCATGGTGGCTGAACTGTTTTTGTGGAAAGTTGTGCAAAGCGCTTCTTATTGCTGTTGGTGTTGTGCTATCCCACATTAGCAGGGAAGCTGCACCTTGCTACTACACAACAGAGGTGTAGTGAAACAGCACGACCAAAGAGAGGAGTTGTGTGGCCACATTGGTCCATACTGACTGCACGCACGCGCGCGCACACACACACACACACACACACACACACACACAAATTGCCACTAGTTCTTATTAAGCTTTTATTATTCATTACTTAATAACATATTTGCAGGGAATTCTCCAAGCATCAAGTGAAATAATGCCATCCACTCCACCCCCACCCTCTGTGCTATTGGCTAACTCTAGCAACCACATTTTCTCTTTTTTTTGGAGCTGCCACAGGCTTTTGGTGACCTGTTGGCATGCATAAGTTGCTGCCCCAGGGATGTTTTTTTATAGAATTTGTTAAATGTGTACATTTGCTTTGAAGCGCTCTGAATGTATTGCAGAACCACAGCATATTTATTTAGCCCAGTGACTCTTATGTGAAATACCACTGGTGGTAATTTTAGCTTTCAAACATGCAAGTATGTTCTCAGTGCCGCCTTTGTGTAGTGGGGACGGCAGAGAGAGTGTTTGGCTTTTTTTTTGTTTTACCATGGCCACACTTTCGAGAGGTCATGAGTGTGGTGTGAGGGTAACGTAAAACCACAGCAGGGAAGTTGGAAGGTAGATGTCTGGCATTATGTGATTGCTGTTTGTTGTTCTGTGTGGTGTGCTTGTGTGTGTGTGCGTGTGTGTGTATGTGGCAAATTTGTGGAGTTAAACTGTGACTTTGCTTGGTAACAGAGAGTTCCAGTGTATCTCTTTGACTGAAACTGCTGTGTGTGTGTGTGTGTGTGTGTGTGTGTGTGTGTGTGTGTGTGTGTGTGTGTGTGTGTGTGTGTGTGTGTGTGTTTCCTTCCGTAGGATGAGGACGTGAACCGGACTCTGGAGGGTGGGAGGAAGCCGTTGCACTACGCCACCGACTGTGGCCAAGCTGATGTGGTCGAGTTTCTCCTCTCCAGGGGAGCCGATGTCAACGTAAGCTCCCCACCCCCTACAACACACACACACACACACTCACATGCACTCCCCATTTACATCCAATTTGCCTGTTTGCTAGGTGTGTGGCAACAACCTGACAAAGGCCTTCCTGTGTGTGCTTGCCTGCGGTCTGTAACACGGTCACTCAAGCATGGCCCCTGTGATTTTTACAAGCTTTTGAAAGTATCTGAGAGCACAAGCCCACACATCTTATCCCATAACAAGTCAAGCCATCCTCTCCAAAAGGCCAATGGGGTTTTTGTTTTAACTCTGCAGCTGTGCACACCTGATGAAGTTAATCAGTTGTGAAGACTCTGATCACATGATTAATGAACAAGGTCAGGTAGACTCCTCCTGGGCTTTGACTGAAAGCTTTCTTCCAGTCCTCTGTGGACATGCCGGGGCACCCTGATGGTCTCTAATCAATGGAGGCTATAAAGTTATGTCACCATGAAGAGGAGTCTGAAGAGACTCATCCCAGCAGTGGAATCAGCTTCTCCACGCTAAATGATTTCCATGCTAGTGGAGGAATTGGATTGCGATTGCTGTATACCACTAATAGCATTTGGGATACCCTACTCTCCACTGTTGCAGTAAAGTGTCAGATGAAGTCCTTTTGCCTTTGTCAATGTGTGCGTAGCATGTACTTGGAAAACCCCACATGCATGTCATACACATGCATGCAGACCTTGAACAGTCCTGGTCTTGAACATTCTTTGTGTCTTGAAAAGCCCTACTAAAAAAATGTAGAGAAAAGATTTATTAAAATCTTTATTATTATAGGGTTGCGTACAGAAGCATTTTTCTGCTATGACGGTAGAAACCAGACCGAATGATTTTGGTGCAAATTGAATCCCCTGCTGTTTATGTTAAGGCACTGCTGTGTTCCAATGTTACGCAACAGAAGCATCTCTGGTGGTTGGATCTCTGCTCTAATAGCTGCAGAGCCTGCAGTTATCAGTAGCTGGCATAGAAAAACCCTAAGATTGCTTAAACTGAACTTAAAGGAGAGATCAGGTGTAAAGCATTTGTCCGGAGATCTTGTTTAGTGAAATATCCAAAGCATGCAAACAGCCCGAGCCAGCTTTACCCTAGCAAATGGGCTGCAAACCGATTGTAATGTGAGTTGTAATGTGAAAGTTGTCCTTCATTGTCACAGATTGATTTATTTTTATATCATAAATAAAAAAACATACCTTTACATAGTGATATTCCAGAGCTGATAAAGTTGTTTCACATGCACATCACGTCTGCTATTGCTAGTTCATCTGCCCTGACAGAAGTTAGCCTACGGTCACATTAAATACAGTTAAAATGCGATTTAAGCTATTTTAATTCTAGGCTGTGAAAGCCATTCAGTACAAGTGCAGTTTTTCAGATAGCAGTTTATGACAGAAATATTGCATTTGCAGATATTTGTACAAAGTCAACATATAGCTCAATTTTTCCTTATCAATCTAATAATAATAATAATAATGAAAATGTTTTTTTACCAAGGTACCTATTTAAGCACCGTTTAGGAACCCGGCACCATTTTAAAAGTATCAATTTAGCACCAGTATCAGTCCATTCAATACCCAACCCTTGTCCCATGCCTTCTGAAAGGGTGGGAGGTTTGTCCCATGTCTGGACATGCTCTGTGTCAGTGTTTTCAGAGGTGTGAAGGAGGTTGTGGTGGTGACTGGGTAAGCCTGCTACGTCACTTCTCTACCGCTGCCTGAGAGTATGTGACCTGTGTGAATCACATAAGCTGCTTCTCTGCACGTCTCCTTCTCGCTCCTTCCTCTTCTGTCTCATCAGTTGCTCACTGTTATCCCCACTGGTTAAAGATCAGTTTGTCCCGCCTCTTCGCTCGTAGACTCATCTCACATGTCCTGATCCTTCACTAACCCCTCTTAAAATATCCTCTTTTCTTCTTCCTCATCTTAAAGTGCTTCTCCATCACCTACTCTCTGTTTATCAGTATGTGGTCAGCAAGAGGGAGTGTTCCAGTCTTTGGACACACACATACACACACACACCAGCCTTTTTTTCCCTAACAAAGTGTTTTGCGAGTGCTTGCTTCTAGCAGTCCCCATCCCACACACACAAACAGATAAGGAGTACCGCTCTCTGAAATGGCCTGATAAATCCACACCTCTCCCTGGGTAATTCATCGTCAAGATAAGCTGAGGAGAGAGAAGTGGGGGGGAGGAGAGAGAGGGAAAAAAAGTGCCTCCCCTCCTCATGAGGAAAAGAATGGAAATGGTCGCACCCTTGCGTAGGAGGCCAAAATAGCCCATGCAGCATTTCATCAAAATGAAGTTATTGTGCGCTGTTTGTTTGGTTGAAGCTGTGTGTTTTTTTTCCTCTCCTCTCTCTTCATTATAGGCTGCAGACAAGCATGGCATCACTCCCCTCCTCTCTGCCACTTATGAGGGTCATCTCTCCTGTGTCAAAATCCTGCTGGAAAAGGTACGGAGCTGTGGCCATGTAATGCACTAGATTACATTGCCTCCACAAGCTTACACATTTACTCACAGAACAGATACCCGCATACAAACACATAGGCACCACATAGTAATGGAAACAGGGATTTAGGTAACAGGGGCTTTATGCAAAGTCCTGTATGCTTCTTACACCCCCCCCCCCCCCCACCCGTGCACTCTTGTTTACTCCACCCCCCTCTTTCTCTCTCTTTCTCTGTCTCTGTCACATGCGTGCACCCAGTCTCATTTTTACATACGCCTTTTCTGTGCTAGTAAGCGGGAGCTTCTGGAATGTTCCCAGAGTGCGGAGTGCAGGGCTCCTTTGTTTGTTATTTTTGTATGCTCCCAGGCACTGCCAGCTCGCTCGCTCTCTACAGGTCTCTCCCCCTCTGATTCCTAACTTCTGACACATACTCTCCACAGCTGATGCTAGCTGGTCCTCTCTCTCGCTCTCTCGCTCTTGCTCTCTCTCTCTCTCTCTCTCTCTCTCTCTCTCGCTCTCGCTCTCGCTCTCTCGCTCGCTCTCTCGCTCTCTCTCTCGCTCTCGCTCTCGCTCTGAAAAGCACTGATGGTTTCACTGCCAGAGATGATGTGCTGTGTCAGAGTTCGTGGGGTGGATTATTTGAGGTGTCTCTATAGTTTCACCACATACTTTTTACATTGGCCCCTGATAAAACATGCCTGAGTGGCACACATCTCTCACACACAGAGACAGAGAGAGTGTAACTTTATGTGGAACTATGAAGAGATGAAAATGGATTCTACCTCACTGAAGTTTTGTGGCCAGAACCTTTTCAGGCACCTTATGTGTGACTTTTTTCTTTATCGGTTGCAGTCTGTCTTTTATATAGCTAAATATAACTCCCATGTTTGGACGAGCTTTTTGTCAGGCTTTTGCAGTCCTTGAAATGGCTCCATATAAAAGACAGATTCTTCAGCCCTCATACCTGACAGCCTGTGGAACCTGTTTTAACCTGATAAGATGTTTTGTCTTAGCGGAAGAAGTGTTGAAAGGACCTGAAGGAATGGAACTGTAAATTAAGGAAGAGCCCAACCTTTTACTCAGAAGCTGAAATTACACGACTGCGGTGAAGTTTTACTTGGGCCTGCCGATATGTGAGACGCCACCTTCTGATGTGGCACTGCACTGTGCCAACAAAAGCCTTGAAATCTTGAACTATGATCCTAAGCAGGACCACGCCTGCATGCCTGAGTCAGCGAGTGAAAAGGAAAAGGAAAAGTATGTTAATCGCTTTTATTCTCTCTCCATGTGTGATTAAAGGCACAGGGAGTTCAACCGCAGAGAGTAAAAGTGGAGCGAGATGCACAAATATTGAAATTCCGTGTTTTATTTCTGAAAGGAGGAGAGGGGGGAAATCCCCCTTTATGCAAACCAGAGTTGAGCCCTCATACGCTCATACAGAAGATCATTGAAAAGTTTATATTGTGACATCATGTGACGCACTTATGCAGACCAGAACTATCCATTTTGCTCCCATTGTAATTTAATAAGGTGCTCTATCTTGGTCAGTATTCAATGATCTTTGGTTCAACAACACTCTTCCTCTGGCTTTGCCCTTGTGACTGGGAATTCTTTGAGTGGTTTGAGTGGTTTTGATGTTCCTAGATTTGATCTTTGAGTATTGTTGGTGAGAAGCTTCGTTAAAATGATGTCCAGGTGAGGCCTTGTTCACATCCCAGTCTGTGTGTTTGCGGTTTGTACACGGTGTGGAGACGGCTTTGGTACATTTTCGTTTAGAATGCATTTTAACAGATTAGGCCATGCACACCGCACGTGTGCTCCTCACGCGTGTTTGCCCTCATCGTGCAACTGCTTTGGTTTCCGCTTGTATTAAAATACATTTCGAATTTTCATCAAGTGCCTTTATAGACTTGGGCAGCCGGTTTGCACAGTTTCTGGTGTGAATACACGGACACGCAGCTAGAACACACAGCAGCGGTTATGGACTGCAAACACGTTGATTGCTGTGTCAATGAAGCCTGAGACTTTCCCATGTTAAAAGCATGACGTGCATGATGAATAATATTTCTTTGGAGTGGAAATGAAGCAGGCAAAATGGAAAGTCAGCGTGGTACCATTGAGAAGACTCCCTGTGTGTCACCAAATCCAGTTGTTCAATGTTTGTCTCCAGTGCCTGATGGGTATCTTTGCTCAATACCCCCCCCCCCCCCCCCCCCCAAAACACACACACACACACACACACACACACACATTTATACTGAGACAAGTAAGCTCTAGAGCCAGACTACGCCCACGGCTGAAATTGTCAGCACTCAGCCAGATAAAGTCAGATATTAGAAATTGTGGTGTCGGCCATTAATTCACCAGAGGTGGATGAGGAGGAGGGAGGCTGAGCGGAGGGATTAAGGTTGGAGGCAAGAGGCTGCGGCGGAAGACTCGCACCTTCACTGGGTGGATAGCTGCTGGAGCTTAAGGCAGGAAAGGTCAGAATCGCCCATCGGCCCAGTGAGCTTCTGCCCGGCTTTGACCTAGACTTTCATCTTCACAGTTGTTAGCCTTCAGTACATTTGACATTTCACTGGACCTGAGCTTTACATCATCGCTGGTGAGAGGCAATATTTGCCATGGCATTTTCTGTGCACAAGAGCAGTACCCAGAAGCTGTTTTAACAATAAAATCAATGTTTGGTTGGTACAACAGGGATGAAATTTTGCAAACTTTTAGATGGATAAATGACTCGGTTAGCTCCAAGGGAGCAGACCCTAGCACCGACCCTCTGTTCTTTTGGTGGGCAGTGCTTTGATTGGTCTTAAATAATGGATGCCTTTTTTTTTTTAACCCGCTGCGATCCCTGTGGTTGTCGTAGCAGATTGGGACCAAGATGTGTGCATGATCTCAGACCTTATAAGACAGCGAGAGGTGAACAGGCCATGTTTGAACTTTTGCTGCTGGAGGCTATTACCCAAGCTTTGCACAAAGGTGCCATGGCTGTTTTCGCCATGTTTGCAGTGTAACTGGTATACAAGGCTTGTCACATGGTATCGACCAGATAGGTTGGTTCCTTCCTACATTTATGTTCTTTTAATGCTAAACATAAATTGCTGTTTAGGAACACGTGTTCAAAAATGTCAGTCTACTGTAAGATGAATGAATTGACACTAAGGCCTACCACTATTTTCAGGGAGTCCATGTACCATATCAGTTTGTGGGTAGGACCTTCTGTGTGTACTGACACTTATCAGTTAGAATAAATGGCCCAGCCTAACAGGAAGCCAGTTTTTAGGTCCCTGTAGCAGACTGTCATTTCCTCTTTTCTATATATAGACTCTTGCACATCATATTCAACATGCCGAGTAGCGGCACAAGGGAAGGCTTTAACTGCTCTTGAGAAATTTGCTGTATAGAACTTCTCTTTTTAAATAAACTGTACTGTGTTGTGCAGTGGATCTCACAAGCCTTTGTCTGTAGAAAGGTCCTGTAGATTATTTTTGGATCTTGGTTAGACTTGGTTGGATTAGTATGGGAAAGAATATCTGCTTACAGTTTGCCATGATGCCATGCTGATCTGCTGTTTGCCTTTCATTGGTGTTTGCACTTTAACCAATAATTTCTCTGTTTTACACTGCATGTTTCCCTTTTCTTTTCATTCTCTCTTTTTTTTCCTTCCTCCTCCTCACTTCCTTTTTTCTTTGTCTGAGGATGTATTGATCCCCAGCCCTATTCTGTCTGGCCGTAAATAATGGCATGTAAAATATGTCCACTAACAGCCAGCGGCCCTGGACTGGAGCCGAGGGGTCAATAGACTCCGGTAAGCCTCACTCACTCACAGGACTGCTCTCTAGAGGGGGGCCTCGCAGGCCCAGCTGATAGATTATACATGGAGAGTCTCTCCTTTCCACTCAATAACAGCCTAATGAAGACTTAATGGACAGCTCTGGCTGCAACAAGCTTGACCCCCCCATCCTCCTCCCCCCCCCCCCCCCTCTGTCCCTCCTCTGACACATATCCAACCTGCCTTGAGTTTAAGCTTCTACCTGAATTGGATGCAACTTTGCCTGTGTGGTGTGAAGTGTCGGGATGAAGCAGAGTTCATGCGCTTCATTGTAGACCAAAGTGGATTTGTGTATGAGTTCATTAGCAGCTGCACATTTGCTGGTTGACAGCTTGTTGGGATTGTCCCTCTTGACCTTCCTTACTTACGTTAGGGCTGATAGTGGCCATGACAGCCCTCCACTCCAGCAAGAGCAGAAGATCCCCTTTATTCCCCTGAACCATCATGACCACCTGTGCTTTATAACGAGATGGATGAGCTTGTTATCAGCTACTAGTTCACACATGTGCTGCGCTCCCGGCAAGGGGTTGCCTGTTTGTATCCGTCACTGGGAATGTTCCTTGACATGGTTAGAGGGAGGTTGTCAGAGGTGCTAACAGTGGTAGCACTCGGTTGCTTTGTTGTCACGAAGTGTGTACTGTACTGTAAAGTGAAGAGCGGGTGAGAAGGAGAGGATGTTTATACCTTGTGAAGGGAACTCGAGATGGCTGGAGGGAAAAGACTTGCGCCTTATCAAGGTAACCAGCATCCTTCCGCCCTATCTTTCTTTGATTCAAGCAGAACGAGAGGAGGAATGTGTTTGTTGTTAATGTAACAATGTTACAATGTAATGTAATTGTTAATTATTATACGGCTCTCCAGAATGTTGCGGGAGGTTCCATTTACTTTGAATGGGCCTGCCCAACATTCAGAGGTCAGTAATTTCTGTATTATCACAGATGCGAAAGTATAATGACCACTGTCAATGGCAATACGTTTTTTGCTTCAGATTCACATCTCCATATCATTCCACGATGCTGTATATCATTCCACGATGCTGCATATCATTCCACGATGCTTGTCATGGAAGGAACTTGTCACTAAAGAATGTGTCAAGTTCAAATTGCGTTGTGAACTATTTGTTTATCCGTGGAAGCCAGGAAATGGTAACAAATTAAATTTAAAAGACGTTCGTTTGAAGTTTTCTGTCATTGTTTTTGGCAAGTAGCCATGTAATAAGCGGAATAATGTATTGTCCGCCAGTCATTATAGGAAAATGTGTCCCATCAAGACGAATTAACCTGTTCGTCCTGTTGGGAAATATTTTCGTACAATTACCAGCGGACAGTATATTGTCCCTTACATGATAGCCATGGCTGTTTCTTCGATGTAGACATGAGGAAAGGAATCAAAGGCAAGGTTACCTGTTTGTGGTCTGAACAATGTTCAGCACCTAGCACATCGTGTCTTTCTGATGACCGTCAGAGCTGCTGAGAGGGCTGCATAGCTGCTTTCGTTGTATGCCAAAGCTGGCTGAAAATCTTGTTAATCCCTCCCTGAAGTGCATCGCTGGATGACCAAAGGCAGGATCTCGGTACAAACCGCGATAATCCCCCCTGATCGGTTGCATGGCCCCAAAACCTAGTTTCCCAACATCAGGCGCTGTTTACAAGGCAAAAGCCTGTCCCTTTCATCTGGCGATGTCCAAAAAAAGGGTCAGATTTTCACCTCAATCTCCAATTAGAGGTGGGTGTAGATGAGGGGAGCTGGTAGCCTTGTCTGTGGAAGTCCCTGTTCCCAGCTCCTCGCTCTACTGCCTGCATGGCACCAAGTTCCAGCCTGGCATCAAAAATAGGTCAGGGCCTCTGTCTCTCCACTTTCTTTTCATACACACACACTCTCTCTCTCTCTCCCTCTTTCTCTGTAGTGGTTTCTTTGTTTTGTTTCTTTGTTTTCTCTGTATTTCTTTCTTGAATCGTTAATTCCATCAATCTCTGACAGTTGCTCATAAAAGGAGTTTCTTTACAGGCTTCGATATGGAAATCATAACCCAAGACTCTGACCTTAGTGCATAGTGCACAAAGAGATCTTTCCCCCTTATCTTTTAACTGTTATATTAGATGGCCATCACGGTGTCTCTTTCTGCTTACTGACTGGACTCATGACAGAGAGAGAACATTAGAATTTACATAGATTTGCGTCATAGTCAGCAGTGCACTTCACCACAGGCGTTCTGATGCACGACGTCTACATGAACACAGTTTTACGCAGACACACACACACACACACACACATTGTGCAGCATGCCATTGCATACCTGCCACTGTTGGGCAGACAAGGCACACCATTAGAATTGCCCGTTCGCTGCAGACACACCGGCATGTTACCAGCTGGGATGGAGGGATGCTGATGAAGCTGACAATGTGTGGGAAGGTGCCATGCTGCAGGCCTGGCACAGAGCAGTGGGCGGGAACAACAGCAGCAAATGATGCTGCTGCTACTGCTGCTGCAGGTCACTGTGTGTGTGTGTGTGTGTATGTGTGTGTGTGAGAGTGTGTGTGAGAGTGTGAAAGAAAGTTAAAGTAAAGCACTGTTGGTGTGAGAATGTAACTATGTGCCGGCTCTTGTTTTTCTGTCTTTGGACAGGGAGCTGACAAGGAGCGGAAAGGGCCGGATGGTCTCAGTGCCTTTGAAGCTGCAGAGAGCGAAGCAATCAAGGCTCTCCTCAAGTGAGGCGAGTCCAGCGAGAAGAGGAGATGGATGGACGGACGGACGGATGGACAGACAGACAAATGGATGGACAAACACACGGCGGTTCCCCCGGACAGACGAGACGGACTGACGCCTCTTCCCCATCCATCCCTGCGAAACGACAACAACAAAAAAGATCCTCTTGTCATACCACCGCTCATCTGTGTGATAGCTGTGTTTGGTTTTCATGACTTATATATTTTTTGTTAGGATATAATTTTTTTTTTCCCCAGTGGAAGGGCATGGTGAGTTTTTCTTTCTTTCTTTTTTTTTTTTAATCTTTTTCCAAGTCCTAGAATGTGTTATTCAGTGACACTTTTTTAGAAAAGAAAAAAAAAAAGCCTTGCTTTAAGGACCAATAGTTGAACAGATATCCCAGTTACTCCACAGTCCGCCTTAAGTCCTGATCGCTGAATCACACCACTGAAATAGCAGACTTTTAATGTTGGTGTAAAAAGAAAACCTAGCACTTAATGACTGCTTTCATACCCTGTGAGTGACAACTTCCTAAATCTGGGTGTGAAAAGAACTATGTGTATATATATTTTTTCTACACTCTAAGCACTGTATGGCCACACAGTAGCTGATATGATTGTAGGGCTAAGAATAGTCATTAAAAAAAATTGTGGGTCACAGTTTTCAAAACGGTTGTAAAATAGGACTCCTTTTAAGCACTGATCCGTGTAGCTCCCCTTCTCTCTCTGGCTATGCTGGATTGCCCTTACCTAATTATGGCCTGTGTGTAAACTTCGATAGTCTGTCCTTATGAGTGATGGGGAGGTGGGAGGTTGGAGGTTGGAGGTTGTTTGGGGTCACTGCTTCTGAATACATGCCATCAATGTACCTCTCCACTCACATTTAACCACCTATCCCACTAAGACCAAGACACAGATATGCATTCAATTATTGACCAATTTCCAACCACTTGCCGTCTAAATGTTGATTTGTAGTTAATCCAATATTAATCCAACTGAATCAAGGGTACAAAAATTTCAAGAATTCATGTTCATCTCGCCTACAACTTTCACATAGCTCTCCTTGACGCAATAGCAATTTTAATTTGCAAGTGTTTTCCCTTCCTTTTGATTTTGTTTGCTTTTCTTGAACCTTGTTACTGCAATCACGATATAGTAGCTGATTGGTGGGCACATTACTTAGCAGGCTTTGGGTTTGGTTCTTCACTCTCCAAGTTTGATTAAGTCCTGCTGGCTTAACTGCATGCCAGAACTGCTTCAGCTAAGAAGCTCTTACAAAACAGAAAACTACACACACACAAAAAAAGAAAAATAAAAGGACAATATGTGGCTGCTTTTCTGCTTTAAGTTGCTTTCAGGTAGTGGTTATACATTTAAATGCTTTATAACTGGCAACATTGTGAGATCACATGGAATAAAGAACTGAAATAAACAAAAAGTGAACAAAATATATATGTATATAGTGTCGTCTCACTTGATTTCCCATGGACACCATGGGCACTGTAGAGGAACAAACATTGCAGCCCTTGTTCCATGCTCCAGCCTCAGTGGAGGTGTGTCCATGACCCCTATGCTGTGTACCAGTCATACACATGATTGCCCTCATGACTCCACCTCTCCTCCACATACTGACTCATCCATCCCACACACTTAGACCGGGGACCAGCAGATCTCCCCTGCCCTTGATTATAATGACCATGCTGTTATTAGCTGAATCTGTCAGACTAATTCAGTTAGCCCAGTGACTTTGTCAGCCCTCCCGTGCCCCGTGCCCTGAGCTGTGTGTGCCACAGCCTATTAAATAAATAACAAGCAAGCTCACAGCCACTGATACCTCATTATGCTCCTTGGACTTGCGATGTGTTGACAGCATCGTCACAGTGTCTTGTGTTCATGTATACTACTTTGCCCTTTCTTTATTGTCTTTATCAGATGAGAGAGATGGGAAGTGATAACGTCCAAATAAGTTGGGTTTTCAGGTATCTGCACTCGGTACCAGGTATCTGACGACTGACTTTTAACCTCCATCTACATTTTAACAGAATTATCTGTAGGCTACTTGGAGACTTGTTTCTTGTGTCTTAAAATATTTGTGGGAAGTTGAATCCAGTGCTTTCACAGAAAATCTGGGGAAAAATGTCCCCCAGGCTTTATTTTGGCATTTGCTTTTTCTCATTGAAAATTAAAAACATAAAATCATACTAGGTCTATTCTGTTACTGACTATACCTCAAACGATATTTGTTTTTATAAGGTTTATCCAGCTAGCCATAAAGAAAGCCCACTTGTGTGGTGCTTGCGTGCTAGTATTCCCCTCAGAGATCTTACCTAGACAGCTTCATGGCGAGAGCCAAGACTTGCCTAAAGCCTGATGTATACCAATGACCTCACTCTATGTTCCCATTTTGTTCCTCAGATTGCATGTGTTGTTAAATACACATGGGCACTGAGCATGCAGCCATTCTTCATACTGACACACATCCATCGGGGCAAGACCCACTTTGTTGGCTGAGTTTATGACAGAGTCAAGGGGATTTGATGGTGTACTGAAGCCTTTGTGAGATTATCAATGTCTAGGATCTTTTGTTGTTTGTTTGTGACTTCTTGCAGTTTGACATTTGGCCTCCCATAACAAATCGTTGAAATATCATCAACAGACATCACTCAGTTACTCTGAAAACACTGTATGAATCAGGTGTATTAGTTTGTATTTAATTTGTGGTTGATGAATAATGGATCAAACCCTAACAGTAATTTTTATTCATCTTCAGCCGATCTTTGAGACAGCACCAACTTTAGGGTCATGACTTAAGGAGAAACAGAGCAGCCACCAGTGCTCACAAGTCAGAAGGTCAGAATGCAACTCAACTTTGAGTTTTAAAACACCCTTTAAAAAAACACCCCATCAAAAGAAGGAAGCGCATATTTCACAGCACGCAAAGTGTCACAATGACCCAATGGTTTTACATCAGAGGCCTTGTAACAATTAGCCAGTGATGTTTCTCCTGCAGTTTCAGGCCTTTTCTGACAAAAATAAGATATTTTAATCAAATTCAGTCTGCAAAGAAAGTAAACAAGCACTGCACTCATAAATAGCTTTTGGAAGTTTCTAGAGACAAACTGCAACAGCAAAATCATGATGCAAACATCAGAATGTTTGAGAAGCAGTTGTTTTAGTATCAAAGCTCCTATATAGGCCTATAATATAATTATCAGAATGTAATAGTGCCTATCTTCCTGCCCTCTGATTTTCACTGTGCTCTTATGGATTGAAGTCCTTCTGTGAAATGCATCAGTCCAGCATGGTAAAATATTAAAAGCACACATTTGCACAATCATGAAATTGATGTACCGTGGGAAGGAACCAAGTCCATGTTACTGCGACAGGCTACTGAATTTGTTGCTTAAGCCAACAGTTGTAGCAGTTTTTTTCTCTCTTTCCAAGCCTCTCACCGACACTTGCAGAGTAAAGAGAAATCAATTATTCAAGAGGCATGAAAACATTGAGATAAAACTCAAATAGCAAAGTTTCTCAGTGTGAGCAGTCTCTTCCCTTTCTCTCTCTTCCAGCGATTGGCGCCCACATGATTAAACCGTTTAAAAGCAGGCCCTTGCAAATGGAGGGCTGGTTGGTTTTGATTGGCAGAGACACTCTCGGAATACAAAGCACCTCATTTTTCCCTTTGTCTTTGCCGAGCCAGCAAATACTCTTATGTCAAAAGAGATCAGGGCGGGCGGGTGTGGTGGTGGGTCTGGGTGTTTGAGTAGAGCGGGGATGGGGGGGCTGAGTTAAGTATCGAGTAGGGAAGACCTACCGTGAGATTTAGACTCACAATGATCAGGAAATGAGTCTTCATCTGCATAATTTTCCATTTGCCTCCTATCCAATGTGCTCCTACACTGGCATAATGAGGGGCGTGCATGGGGTCTGCTCAGAGGCATCTCCGGAGCTTTTGAACTGAGCTCTCGTCTTGTCGCCCCTGAGAGGATTTCCACTTGGACTTCACAACAGCTCCCCCGGCAGATGACAGAGAGAGAGAGAGACAGAGAGAGAGAGAGAGAGAGAGAGAGAGAGTGGTGGACTGAGCTCCGTTCTGTCGGAACACATTTGGTATGGATAGAACAGGCTGCATGGCACGACTCAACACTCCAACCTTTTTCACTTGTCAGAGGCAATGATGTATCGCCAAACCCTGAATACAGGAAAAGGTTTCAAAGTCTGCAACCGATTTATCAGGAAACAAAACAAAGCCATGATAACAGCAGGATGAAACAAAAAAACAAACAAAAAAATCTTGCCTGTTTTGAAGATATCCACACTTTTGGATTCTCTACAAAATGAATGCATTTTGGGGCTCTGTATGTGCATTTGATGATAATATAATGCCAATTCCAAATTTGAATGTTCTATTACTCAATCAGATCCACTGAGGTTGATGAGCCATTTCAGACCCAAGTGTCTGACACTGGTCCCTTGAGCTCTACTTCCCCCTGCTGTTTTCGTAAGGAACTGCAGCATCAGTTGCATCGAGCTTAATTCAAAAAAACCTACATAGGTCTCTCTCTCTCTCTTTCTCTCCCTCTCTCTCTCTGTCTGTCTGTCTGTCTGTCTCTCTTTCTCTCTCTCTCTCATTCACTCCCTCTCTCTCTGTTGAGCATGGTTTTCATGAGAGGGCATCATGAATACGATCTAGTTGTATGGGTAATCTGCCTAAATGCATGGTTGCCCCTCAGACAGGGGAGAACAGAAGCAGATTGATTGCTAAGTGTCCATATTACAGACATAATTGCCAGCTGCAGTAATTAGCGTGTACACACTCCCCATCTCCTCCCTGCGGCTCATCTTGATCTCTCTCCCCCTCTCTCTCTTTCCCTCTGTTTCTCCATCCTTTTCTCACCCACTCTCTTTCCAACAGTTGCTACGGCGACTCCATGCAGAGAGAGGATTGTGATCAACCAGCTCGAAATTGTGGTTAATGAACTATCAAATCCAAATCATTATAATAATTATTTTTTTGTCTTTAGCTCTGTTGCTGAACTTCCTCTTCACACACTCCCTCTGTGGTCAGTTTGTCTGTCTCTTTTCTGCTCTCTCTCTCTCTCCCTTTTTCTCCTCATCTGTCTCTTACACACATTCACATATTCCCTTTTTTCTCTCACTGATGAATTGTCATTAACTCAAAATCATTTTGTGAATGAATGATTTTCAGTCAGTCCTTAAATTATTTCCTTGGGTATAGTTTATTTGTTTGTGTGGTCTGCAGCTCAGCCACCCATGAAATCAACCATGAAATCAAACCAGCACCTATTGGAAATCATTCAGTTTGCTGTTCATGTTTGTCCTGTTGATTTGAGGACAGCTGAGAAATGCGATACCACTCTCTGAACCTCTCTGAATCTCATATTAATACTGTCTGCTGGGAAACCCTGCAGTCTATCATTTCTTATCAAACAGTGAGGAAATGAAGGCTGTGTTCCTACTGGATAACTCAAGTTTTAGTCTCTTCTTATGAGTGTGTATGGATATGTTGGGGTGCAGAGGATGGAGGGAGAGTTTAGTTGGAGAGGCAAGTGGTGCGTGTGTGAGAAAATATTTGATAGCTCTTGTAGAAGTGTGATCCATAAAAAAGTCAGGGTGAGACAAAATGTATATAAGTGTGTGCTACTCGCCTTCATATCAAGGCTAATCGCGCAGGAGCTGAAACTGCTCGTCGGCAGACTTTAATTAAGCTTCAGTCCAGCAGGCACGGAGTGGCTCTCTAGCTGCGGGGTAGCAGGTATGGGGAGGGGAGAGGGAGAGACGAGGCCTGGTGGAGAAACTTCCGGATTAAGCGACTGACAGGTCTCTGCTTCCGTCCCCTGGCTGCCTTCATCCCCTTCGCCCGCACAGGAGGAAGTCTTCAAGGAGGGAGGAGAGAAGCTGAGGCTAAAAGCGAGGGATAAACACCTCAGGATGTGTGTGTGTGTGTGTGTGTGCGCGCGCGTGTGTGTGTGTGTGTGTGTGCAGGAGGGCGTCTGGGGTTATGGAGAGTCAGAAAGTCTTATGAAAGTATTATGCATGTGTGAGAGGGGAACTAGCAAATACGGCAGAATGAAAATCTCAGACAAGCTTTTAAAGTAATCAGTGTTTGGACAAGAAGTGTGGACATCATCATGTGTGAGGCAAAAAGAGGACTGAGCCACCGCCAGGTGTGGCTCTCTAAATCTCACATGAGCTTCATAA
Organism: Tenualosa ilisha; assembly: GCA_015244755.2. NCBI lineage: Eukaryota > Metazoa > Chordata > Actinopteri > Clupeiformes > Clupeidae > Tenualosa > Tenualosa ilisha. Next base: position 2,154,176 of record PYXC01001308.1, on the reverse strand, counting down.
TCATTAATCTTTTGTTTGAGATGTGAAACTTTAGTTTGAGATGTGAGTGCTTTATGGTGGTCATGTTTGGGTAAAGAAGTCTGGAGCTCCTAGAATAGAGGACTTTCTCAAATGACCTATATAATGTAGTCCTACAAATCGTAGATGGGCTGTATTACCATCATCATTTTTTTTGTTTGGATTATGAAAAGACCAAAACAAAGTGTAGGCATTATGGTGGACGTGTTTAAGAGAGATGTTGAGCCACTTTGAGAAGTGCTTTCTTCTACAAATCTCAGATAAGCTGTTTAATCATCAGTTTGCTTTTCTGTATGTGTATAATGTTGGCCTGTATTCAGGCGTAACTCACTGTGAAACCCAGCCGACTCCCTGGTGTGAACATTCTCAGCTGGATAATAATTTGTGCTGAAATCGATTCGGGCTAGAATGCCATTAGGAAGGTTTTAATTGGGAACAAAAGGGGATTTATTATTGCGGTTATGACGGCTGAGCACCCCATCCTGTTGCATGGCCCCCAGCCACGGCTATCGCTCACAGCTGAGCACTGAGGCATGCTGGGTAATTTGTTGGAGCTCTCGGCAGCAGTGGCTCCTGATTGGTTTCAAACAGTGACTTTGGCAAAGTTTGTTGACCATAAGACATGAAAGAGGAGAGGAGAGAGAAAAAAAAATCAAAACCACAATCAGACAAATGCTCAGCGATTTACTACTGCTGTGCTCCTTGGAGCCAAGATGGATCAACCACCACAATGCTTATCTAGGGCTATTCAACACCAGCCTCATCTCATTTAACTGCTCTGGAGGGGGAAGGCAAACCCCCCTTACCTTTAATATGATATTTTACCCTGAATCATCTCAATAATTACCTTCATTCCTGCTCATTCTCTAACGACCCAGTCAATAAAGTCCACAGTCGAGAATAGCTTCCCATGAGTTATAACACAGGTTTGTCTAGACTGAAACTTTGCTTTATGGATCATTTGTGACTCACAGGCTAACAGCTCATCCACTAGAGGGAGAACTGACCCTCACGCACATGTGTCGGACAGGTGAAGTGCCAGAGGGTCATGGACTGTCACAGCTGGTGTCCAGGACGGGACAAAGAAGGTGGCTCTTTTGAAATAGTTGTGAACTTTTTACGCATTCTAAAATGATTGTGTGTAATTTGTCTGATTTGGGCTTTTCTTTTTTATCCCTTTGTTACTTTTTAAATAAGGAGGGGGGGGGGGGGGTGCAACTTACACAAACACAAAAACAACCAAATGATTCATGCCCAGCACCACTCAGGTTTTGTGAACTATTATGTCGTACTCTTATGGACTTTCTTATTTTGGAAGGTACTATGCTCAAAACCTCATTAAAAACAGCTTCAGCTTTTCCATTCAATAACCACATGGCATCCCATTGAGGGTCCTCTGTCTCTCTGACTGTCCTTTTGAGTAGTGCTGAAGTGGAGTGGAGTTGAGGTCTCAGTGGACTCTGCTCACATAGAACATTCTGTTCAGGAACCTTCCACTTGTACCCTTTTGTTTTTTTTTCCCTCAAATCCCTGTTTTGTTGCACGTGTCCCTTGGGAGCTGATCTCAATCAATACCCGCTCAAATTCAAGTTTACTTTACAATTTGATTTGAAACTTTGTGAAAAAGATAATGACTTTGTATTTCTTTATAGCCAAGTCCTAGAGCACAAGTTGTCTCCCTAATCATGGGTGAGTCTGTGGTTGTCCTGAGCATTGGCTCATTAGAAAGCCTCAGAGGTATGCCAAAAGTCTTTGGCTCTCCATTCTACAGGCGGGTCAATAGCTGCAGCTTCATGGGCATGCTTTTATGCACACACACATACACACACACACACACACACACACACATACAGTACATACACACAAGAAAGAGTTATAGATATAGTGATGAATTGTAATGTCATGCCATCGAAACACAGTTTGCCTGAGGCATTCCCCCCTCCATTTCAGCGACACCTTGATGTGTGCATATTGATTACTGTACACTTCGTGTCTGTGTTTTCTTCTTCAAAAAGATGTGGGTATGTGCTCACATACTCTGAGACCACTGTGCTTGTGTGGTGCTTGCTCTGTGTGTGTGTGTGTGTGTGTGTGTGTGTGATGGAGGTAGTGGTGGTGTAGGTGTTTGTTGCATATTGAGTGATTCCTAAGCGGACAGCTGAAAGAGCTATGTGTCGTGGCATCGATCACCCCATTAAGTAGTCACCGGAGAGTGGGCTACACGGTCCGCTATGCCGTTAATAAAGCTCCTCGGATTTTTTAATGACCGGAATGTATAGCCAGCCACACAAAGAAACCTCATAAACTCTTTACTGTTTCAATAGATGGAATACCAGATGAGAGAGATAGGAGAGATATTTATTCCTCTCTGTCGACTTCTCTGTTCTAGCCATTAAGCCTTGCCTGCTCGGAGAAGATGCACTTTCTCTGCTTTCTCTGTTAGTGGCCATCTGAATAACAGTGAACACCTGTCCGTCATAATTCCTGTGTTGAGATAGATATGACTGAATGGTGTTTGAATGGAATTATCTTCTCCATTGGCGGTGCATCATTCTCTGTCCCTGTGGATGTTAGTGTAGCCTCTGGAGCCAAATGGGGTGTAATTGGTTCTCTGTGTGCGTCTGTTTGTGTTTGTATCTTTCTCTCAGTTTCAGCGTGTGTGTGTGTGTGTGTGTGTGTGTGTGTGTGTGTGTGTGTGTGTGTGTGGTGTGTGACTTGTCTCACTTTCCTTTCCCGCTTTGTCTGTCCGAGTGGTCACTCGGTGGCTGCTAATGGCTTTTCGCAGCCAAAATGCTTGTTTGCACAATCAGCCGGAGCTCAGCTCCAGGAACAATTTGCACGTGTGGATCTGGGAGGCCTTTCAGGAGACCAGATAGAGAGAGAAAGAGAGAGAAGAGAGAAAGAGAAATGGCCAGGGCCTGGGAAGAGCCAAAAATATCTGGAACAGCACATTCAACTGGATAACAGACACACACATACACACATACAAAATCTTATGTTTTAGTATACATTAATTCAATTAACACCATCGCAGCTGTACTGAGTCTTCTGTCCTCCCCTGTGTTTTTCTATTAATCTCTACATAATTAATGCCAGTGTTAAATAGGCTCTTCCCTGAAGATACTGGATTATGCACACTCAATTAACCTCTTCAGCACCTTGGAGCATTCATGAATATCAGTAGTGTCTCACAGTCTTTTAAGTTTGTGCAATACTCTCACTTCTTCCTGGGGTGGATGGAGGGGGAGGAGGAGGAAGACTGTGTTTACTGAACCCTCTGAAATTCTTTGGCTGTGGATGAGGCCATCCTCAGTCGGTTCTTCTGAATTTCCAGAGTAAAATGTGATCTTGGGAAAAACAGGAGAAACAGAGAGGAAAAGGAAACAAGTGCCTTTGCCAGTGGTTCAAAGTCTAAACAACAGCTGGACTCCTCGTTTTAGACATCTGCTAGGCATTCCTGGTTATGCTTACCAGACTGGCTAACTTCTGCACTGCCATAATTCCTCTGTCTTTTTCATGCAAATGACTTTCATAAAACCCTACCCAGGTTATGATATTATGAGTGCCCTACAGTTTAATGCAGTACTGGCACAGCTTCTATGCTGGTTTATATGTTTTGGCTCCATTGCATATTATGCATGATGTTTCTCAAACCATTTCCCCAATGGAATTCAATCCGGCGGTTTAGTGTTTCGGTATCATATTTTTATATAAATAATCCAAATCAGATTTATCTGATTCCTGTGTTCCATGAGTTTCGCTAATCTGACAGAAATGTGATGCACCGCCTGCGTTATAAATACAAGTATGGTGTTTGTCCTGGGCTAAGACTGTCCCCATGGATTCCTGTGATATTTGGACAGCCATGCTAGTTGTCACACAGCATTTCCCTGCCAAGTATCCTCCAAACAAAGCCGTAAGAGTGTGTACGCACCAGCTCTACGCTCCCATCTGATCTCTTTCTCTGTCTCTATCTTTTCGTCAATTCCAGCTTCTCTTTCTCATTCCTGCACCCATCCTCTTTGGGAGGGGATGGGGGGTATCTGCCAATTAATTTCATCTCCTACCGGAGCGTGGCCGGCCCGCCACGTCAGCTGAGGCCATTACTGACAGCAAGATGGAAGGTGCTGCAGCTTGGCGGCCCATTTTAATTAAAGAGTCAGCGGATCTGCAGCTGTGGTAAGGGCCCTTGCCACACAGTCCATGCGAGACAGGGGAAGCGAGTCTCCTTCAGATGGGAAAGAGATCTGGAGTGGCAGGCTGCTCTGGGTCCTCTGAGGTAACGCTCAACTATCTGAGAGGACGTGCAGAGGAGGCTTTAGAGGGGATGAGGCCTGGTGTGTTCACAGGTGTGTCCCTGAGCTCAAATCTCTGGGACCCGAAGTGGTGGGTGAAATCCCAGAGTTCATTTCACATATCCTCACACCTGAGGTCCACTCTTTCTCACCTTACATCTTCTTGACTCACCTTGACTCATCCTCTGTTTCTTTTTTGGTGTGTTTCTCTCTTTCTCCTGACTTTGCAAAGTTTTTCTCCTCTGTTAAAACTCGTGCTGTTGAGTTCGTGTTGCCCTGCTAGTTGTTTAGGCACCATGGGAAACTCTCTGATCTTCCTAATAAGGGCATAGGGTTCCCACCATGTTTGTAAGCAATTTTGTTTTTCTGATTTGTTTGGCTGTTTTATTTCATTGAATTTTAACAACCATCTGCCATTTACTTTTGTGAGACCAAAAAACTAGACAGTTGGGAACAAAAAAAAATGGGGGCCAGATCTTTTCAGTGATCCAACATTCAGCAATACAAAAGTTTATTTACTGGTTACCTTGTAAATTTGTGTTATTTCAGGTCTTAGGGGTTGATAGAAGTTTTATTTTTCTTTGAGAACAGGCTTGCAATACTAGAGTCTTGCCAAGATTCTTACACCACACCTCTGCTTCCACGTCTGAGCTGTTCTTATCACCTCTGGCTAGGTCCCAGCTGCAGTGTTTACCTTCTACTTGATAAAACACTGGAATCTAAGAAAGAATTGATGTAGCCTACTATGGGATATCAATCGTATGAGGATCAGTTACAAACCATCTCACATACTTTGCATTGCAACACTGTTGATCGAAATTCTTTCTATATGCTATATGCAGTATTACAACTTCCCAAATCTTTTTCAATGAGTTTATTGTTGTTATTATTATACAAAATGATTTTTTATTTTTTGCTACTGTGATGGGTGGATTTGTAGTGAGTTGTGTACTACCATAGCCCACTGCTCCAGGTACAAATGTTATTGATTGTTATTGATGTTATTGCTATTATTCACCTAATAGGATGTTTAACATCTTGTGGTGGACCCAAGAATAGGATACCATTAGCTTCAATCTAGCAAGCTCTGGCTATTTTATGTCTCTGAGTTCATGTTGCTCAGACAATAAAACTACACTAAACTATTGGCAAATGTGATATAAAAAATAATAGTGCACTCGGGAGAAGTGATACATCAGAAATATTCCTCTCCTTATAGTGGTTAAGGTGCTTGTCTCAGTCTTGTCTTGCACACTCTATTGTATTTAATCTCATTATGAACAGACCTGAGATCAAGGTATAATATTAGTATATATTTCGCTAGATGAGACATTGATCACTACAGTGTCATGCTATCATTACTGTTGCAATGATTTATTTTCATATATGCCTACCACTGCTTTGCATGTAGCTGACTGTAGTAGCCTACTGAACCTTTTAAATGAAATCTCAGTTTCACTGCATACCGTATTTCCCTACACATTTGAAGCAGGTATTCAACCATTATCCTCATGAGAAAATGCTAGAGATGACCACCCTCTCTGTTTCTTTTCTCCCTCTTTTCATCATGGTCTGTAAACCCACAGAAGTTTGAACAGGGAGGACCCCCATGTGGAGGAGGTTTCTGCTCTGGCACGGGGATACGCTAACAAATTGCATTGACATTTCTGCACGACTGGAGACAGATGGGGTGGCAGGACGTCATTGTGGAGGCAGCTGATGATGCCGTTCGGCTCGAAAGTGCGAATGAGGAGTGGGAGGAAAAGATAAATGCCTCCTCCTCGCTTCATAAGCCAGCTAGTCCTTCAGTGGAGAGTTCCCTCCTTCCTCTTCCTCCTCCTCCTCCTCCTCCTTTCCCTCGCTCATTTTGCTGGTAATGAAGAGGTGAAGCTCAGAGATCACCAGAGAATTTTAAAGACATTCAACTTGGCCTCTCCCTTGTATTAGAGGAGTCTGAGCAAAGCTGGGGAATAGGGGATTATCACAGGTATACTTTATGAATGAGTAATCAGCTCCTTTATTCCCACTCTGCATCATGTCTTGCCCTTTGAAAGAGCTATTTATTTTAATTTCTCAATCAATAAGTTATTATGTGGGACATTCTTTGGTCATTTGTTATTTCTGAAAGACCACCCAAAGTTTCTTGACTAACTCGAGTAGGCTGAAAAGCTTTGACTGAACGCTAATAACTGCAGATCCCTCAGTGGTCCTGGCTGCTTTTGGGTTATAGAGCTCAAATCCATAAAAGATTCAGGATTAGCTTTATGAAACATTCATGGGTAGGCCATGCTATCTGGATCAAATCTCTGGTGATGGATACCCAAGATGGTGATTTTTTTCCCTCCCATTCTTTCCTGTTTAAATGTCTATCAAATTGGGTCACAAAAAATCACATCTAAATTTTCCTTATATGCTCCTCTGTTAAATCGCAAACTCACAGCTAGCCTTGCATTTATGATATCATTGTTTTCATTAACATAATACTAACTGTGTGTGTGTATAACATGTTGGTGTTTGTTGTTGGCTGCCCTGCCATAGAGTGGCCTTGAAAATATCTTTGATCAGTTTTGACCATGCTGAAGTGAGTGAGTGAGGATGGACAATGGGGAGCCAGCAGCATTAGCGCTGGCTATGTTCCGATGCTAACTCTGGAGGCGTGGTGCTGGGCAGAAGATTATAAAATCATTGGGAAGCTAATCATCTGTTATTAAAGGAAAGGCCACTGAATTAATGCTTCCTGGAGCTTGGGCACCAGGAGAATTTTAAACAGGTTTCCGAGGGCAGGGCAGTGCTGGTGATGGAAGTGAGGCGGGGGACCCAAGTAAATCAACTTTATCATCAGAGCTGCTGAATGGCTCCCACCAGACGCACTTTATATTTTGGTATTTATGGTTTAGACGGGAATGAGAGGGAGATATGAGCTTAGTCCTCTGAGAAATAGTTAATTATCAAAGGTTTAGGGTTGTGAACAGAGTGATTTGCATAATCTGGAGAAACGAACACTATTTGCTTTATCTTCATTATGTGATCGTTTATCCTTGCTAACTCATTTTTATCTTTCTTTTCTTGTTAATTCTATTTCAGAGAACATCTGCTCTTTTGACAGCTCAATCTATGCAGCTTCACACACTAACTTGCTTATGAACAGCTGCTGCAGCTCTTCTGCTCTTCTAAGGCCAAAACAAAATGGCCAATTGCTTGTTTGTTTGCCACGTGTTTTAATGACATACTAAGGATCTCTACTGATTCCAGACCTGTTTGAGGTGCTCAGAGATCAGTCCACATTATTTAGAGTTGGGTCTTTATTAGTCATTCATTTCTTGCCACACTTATTTTTGAATTGCACTCCAAATACCAGCTATCCAGTCTTTCATGAATTATACTTGGAGGGTAATAACATGTCCATGAAACCTTCCCCCTGTGACAATTTCCATTTGTAGTCTCAAGTTTATTTCTCATTCACACTATTTCACTTTTTAATGCATCAGTGCTTCCCTATTTGTTTTGAGGCGTTCTAACAACTTGGCTCCAAATAATCCTCACTGTGTGAGCAATTGAATAAATACCCCTATGTAGGCTACCTGCACAAACAAATAAATTACATCAAATAGAATCAACTCTGAGATTGTTTTTAAAGCATGAAATGGTGCTCAGAGAGAGAGCGAGCAATCACCCTCACCAGGATTTGATTTTTTGCTCTATCGCGTTTGTCTAGAAGCCTCAGAGGCCTTGGCAATAATTACAGGCAGCATTCAAATAAGGAAATGGGAAACTTCACAAGATGAGGCCAATGATGCATTTGTTGTATAGCCTGATTTTTTGAGGTTTCTGAAAGCACAAGCACTCATCACACCAAGATCACTGACTTTATTCACCTTTTAACCTGTCATGTGCATGCAGGGGCAATGTAAGGCAGAGGTAATTTGTATGTTCTAACCCATGGAGGCCCCTCTCATGTTGAACATAATGACAGCATAATGATTATTGTCGGTGGGGGGAGACGTATTCTTCATAGAACTAATGTACCTGTCCCAGATCTGTTTATCAGAGTTTCACAAAAGGCTGTTTATAGGTAAGGGATAACGTTCTGCGAGGCGGTCATTATCGTGGAATATCTCCCGACATAGTGATGGAAGCCTGACATGGAGCGGAGGGCTCTTGAATCACTCTGAATTACTCTATTGAAGATATCAATAACATGACAACGAAGCATTGTTTATTATTGCTTTCATAGTAATTTTGATTTTTAGGAAAGATAATAGCTTCTGCAATTGCTTCTCCGTAGCTTACAGATCAGCTGATTGGACATGGCAATGTTCTGTTTCAACTTTCCTTAACAGCAGTATGTTATCCTTAGCAATGGTCCGTTATCAAGAAATATCAGAGCGTTGAACGTTGTGAAGTCCCACTGAATTGAATGGAGCATTCTATAGCGTAATAAAGAGCCATGTAATAAGAGAGCTTTAGCAGGTCCATTAGCTAGTTCAGTTGTTGTCAAAAATGGTCTTAAGCGTTAGCTAGGCTAGTGCCACCTACTGCCTCTTTTAACTCTACCACAGTGCCAGGGAGCCAGGCATCAGCTTCGGTTCGTGCCATCTCTTAGCTGGGATGGGCCAATCAGCGAACAGAGGGAGGACTGAAAGCGATAACGTTGAATTCAAACTGTTTGTTCCAGTATGTAACATACATCACAACCAAACAGTAATGACTGGTTGAAGCAGAATGTGTCTGCCCTCTGTGGAGAGAATACATGCCAATTGATCATTTTCAGATGCTTTGCAGAGAGTGAAACAATGTGAAAACGGCTGATACAATAGGCTACTTAATAGTTGCTGTGAGAGTTCTTTCATCCTGCAGTGATGGTCAATGATGGACAGCATAAAGTAGAACCAGAGGCAGCTCCAAGAGTGCCATAGGGCCAGAGTTTGACACTGGAGCCCAAGCAATTAGTCAAGAGCAATTAGAGAACTCCCTCATCAGAACGATGCACTTGATTAAATGCTCTCAGCGGGACATTCTCACAAAGCGACACAAAAAAAGTTTCCATACCAACTGACTCACAGGATACTTAAAATAGCATTGTGATGGCAACACTTACGGATGACAGGAAACAACCACATGGATCCAAACTACTCTGAAGTTACTGAAGCAGGTAAAATGGATGAACCTGGTGACTATCACTTATCTTTTCAGTAATAGTTCAGAAATAACTTGTGACATTGATGAATTCATTAATGTTAAGACTTATGAAACTGACCTCTGCCACAAAGTCCCTTGTAGCTTTCCGTGGAATGTAAGGTCCTTGTCTATTTTGCCTGAACTACTCTGTGCATCTGGAAATGGTTAGTAACTGTCCTAATGTAGATGGTAACAATTATAGGATAAACTGAATATTTCAATGCTTTGTTATTTCAATGCTTTGTGTTTGATGTAGAGACACTGATTTGAATACTGAGCTGCAGTGTTGTGTACTGAACTGGGTGTAGTCTTGTTAAAAATGGATGTCAGGGTGGTCTACTATTAAAGATGAAGTACAAATATGTTACCTTGTGGCAAACAGGGAGAGTCATGGACAGTGATACAGGCTGACTCTGTGCTGTCTAACCACACTGACCTCCAGGAGGTTTGTCTCAGAGATCATTGCTGTGGCTGTTGAAGAACTACCACGATCCCTGATCATTATGCTAGCCCTGCGAGAGTCTTCCCCACGGCTCTCATCTCCATATCTGCAGTGACCTGGTATGTCAAGGCTCCTTCGTCAGACAGGGCATCTCACTGTCACTTCTGCACAGCATCACAGAGATGACAGCTCACCTATCTCTAAGAGCACAAAACAAAAAAAAAAACTGAAAAAAAAATAGCACAAGCGAAGCTTCATTGAATACCCATCCTCATTCCTGCTGGCCCTTCCCAGTTTGATTTTTCCTCAAGTCCTGCCACCACCACTGGAAACTGATGGGTCTGTCAGTGCCTTTTAACAGAGCTGGGCCCATCTATTGTCTGCCAGGCAGTTGTGCTGGTGCTTAGTTGTACCGGTAAAGAAGTGCACAGAGAATCTGTGTGGGCAAAGTGGGCAGTTGGAGTGGCCTCAGCTCCACTCAGGCTCTGTGGATCCCCAGCACCCCCAACCCCACTCCACCCACCTCCTGCTTTAATTGCACCAGGGGCCCTGCAGTGGCAATTAAGTTGTCAAACAGGAGGAGAAACCAGAGAAAATAAGGCAAAGCTCACAGCAACAGGCTGGCTCCCCGTGGCAGATTCATCTTGATTAGGTGGTGACATACTCGCATGGTGGAACAACAAAAGCTGCATTAGATGCTAATTGAGCAGGCCAGGAGATATCATAGCCCTGTTGAGGTTGAGTGTTGCTCACTGTTTGCAATGGCATGGTGTGAATTGACGTTCTTTTGTGGCTTCTTAAAGTTTTGATGATCCAAAAGAGAGTGGGAAAGTAGAAGCACATTCGATTTAGTCCTCTGTGCCTGTACCATATGCAACAGTCACTCTGATTCTTGTGTGAATTTTGTGTGTATTCGCATTTGTGAATATTAAAACTCCTTACCCATGCATGCAATGTGTGGATGGCTGAAGCTGGGATGCTTCAGGTCTTGGCTGAAATTCTCTTAATGGCTGCATTACTCATCCCTTCATTTTTTTGGGCCTAATTATTTTGGCTTTCAGTGAGTGGGCTGGGGCCTTTTTGTCTTTGAACAGAACTTCTGGGTTGGTCAGAACAAAAGTGCCTGGGAGCTTCTTGGATCCATGGATGTGTAGACCTGAAATTAGATGTTCATTATCCCAGCAGTAGTCTTTCCCATCCCTCATCACCCGACAGGTGTGTCTCAGAGAGTTCATGGCCAACCTTTTATCCAATCCACTTATGTGTATCAAAAGGAACTGTACTATCCTGGAGAAAGTCAATATTTTTGAGCTGTTGGACCACCTGAGCCCATCCTCACATACAGAATGTTAATTCAGTTGGGAATGACACAGTTAAAGGACATGTTAAATCATGAATGAGATGCCAACAAATATGTCAGTCCAAAAATCGATACAAAATGTCAAATATTTGAAAGTATTGAGTGAACCATATGCACCTGCTCCAGGTAAACCTATGGTAAAAACTTTAGTAAGTAACTCAGGTTGAGTCCACAGAGACTAAGGGAAATGTTACATGTTCTGGGCCCTTGGATCAGGGACTTGCTTCATACAGCATACAGAACACTGTCTTGTGTGTGTGTGTGTATTCGCCCCATGCAAGGAAGATGACTCACCTTTGACAGTCCACAAAACAAGGAAAAAAATAACAAGGGGTGAAAAAATAAGTAGGCACTTGGATTGGTGTTTGTACCCCCTTAAGGGGTAATCAATTCTGCCCCAGCTCTTTCAGCTCCCCTGGGGATTGTTTGTTGAGCACCACAAAACAAGAGGCGAAAATCCATAAGCCCCACTGGTGGCATTTTTCCATCTGTTTACACATTCGCTCGCTAGCTCGCCTCCCGCATCCATGACGATGAATGAGAGGGTGGCCATGGAGAGAGAGAGAGGGAGGAAGGGAGGGAAGGACGATGGCACTAAGGTCAGTGATGGCTTCAGGGGGAGAGTTGTTGACACACACACACACACACACACAAACAAGCAAATAAACATGCAGACATACACAAACACGCACATACACACACACACACACACACACACATATACAGCACAGAGAGTCACTCCGGGACAGCAGACACACCACAAGTCTGACAGTAGAGGACAACTGAAGTAAACAAAGTTATGAAACATAGTGCCCTAACAGACCACAGCTCAATCCAGCTGGAGCTGAATGGATGCTCTCTCGCGGAAGCTGGAGTGAATCCATCATACTGCTGAGGCATCTGGAGCCGTCCACAGATCTTCTCCTTGGTTGGCACTGTGCATCTGCTGGTAAGACGTTATTTGAATATGACCTTGGTGGTTCAGATAGATGCATCATTTTGAAGAAATTTAGTCTATCTCTCTTTTGCTGACCCCATCCCTGTTTCTCTGTACGCTTCTTGCTTTTCTATCTCCTTGTACTTACTCTCACTTTTTCTCTTTCTCTCTCCCACTTCCTCTCGCGCACATACATACAGAGACACATACATAACGTAAACAATCACACCCAATACACAGGAAAGCACAGCCCTCTAGTCACAGCTGTACAGTATGTTTGCATCTGTGCGGTGGTTGGAGTTCACAGGCTATGGTTGTGCAATCACTAGATGAACACAACCACCAATAGAGAAGGGAGGGCAAAACCGGGCACCGTATCACTCCTTGTCTGCTTACATCTCTCCCTAGGAGCCCACAGGGAATTGCTGCCATTGATGGGCCTGAGCACCTCTAGATAACACCAGCACTGAAGGAGAAGTCACAGTGAGGCTAGAAAGGATAAGATTAGCTTAGCATCTGATCTGAATTGGGAGAAACATCACTGGGGCCATGAAACCCCCAAAAGGCATCCTACAGACCCCAACCTCACTGCCTTTTACACCCACACCACCAGTGCCTTTGATAGTGCTGTGAACTGCCTGTAGGCAAGGATTATACACCAAACCCTTTGGCACTGCTTGCAGAGTAGCGTACATCTTTTGATTTTTTTTCTGGTTCTAGGACCCTAAAAGTAAAAAAAAAAACACCACACTGTTGGACAGGAGGATACTTCTTTCTGTAACACTCCTCCTCATTAAAACTTAATGGCAGGGTAGCTGTATGTGTGTGCACTACCTGTTATAGTGACTCAGGTTAAAAGTTCAGTTGTAGACAAGGTCAAAAGCCTGCACTGTTTAATCAATTCAGTAAAAAAAAAACCGCAAAAGAGCGGCTAGATCAACTGGTTGTTTGTGTGTCGTTGTTTTTAATGTGTGTGCTGGGTCTGGCTGTCTGCCAGTCTGGGAGTGGTGTAAATGAAAAATGTGGGCGCACGGCCGCATGAGACCAGCGCAGATGAAGCCCTGTAATGACAGGGCTTTTAGGGGGGTGGGGATGGGAAGGGAGCGTTTAGGGTGGGGTGTGGGGGTTTGTAATGAGATCACTAATGAAGGTAATGAATGAAAAGCAGCATGGTGCAGACTGAGGGTTGGGTGGGTGGATGGGTGGGTGTGGAGAGAGGGGGGGGGGTCACGTCTGCAGCAAACAACACAGATCCAAGGAATAACTAGACCGGGATAGAGGGAAAGAGCAAGACTGAAGGATAGATAGGAGAAGTGGAAAAGGGGTGGGGAGGGGGGGCGGGGTTTAGAGAGACACAAACAGATTATTGTTTGTCTAGCCAAGTTTTTAATATTTTAATGACCAATTACAGCCAAAGAGGACACTGCTTAGCTATAAAAGCTCTTTTCATTGGGGGTCTCCAGAATTAGTTATGTTCCTCCTCTGGTGTTCCTCCTCTCTTCCTTTATTGGAAGATGGGTTGTACATGTGTGTCTGATTCTCCAAAGGCTCTCATCCAGACCAGAACCAATCTGTCTGACGCGTGACGGCACAGTAGGGTCATAAAAAAAACTTTGAAGTCCCATTAGTGTAGAAGCCCTGTTAATGTGTTTGACCTTGTCCATTACATGTGAAAATTTGTATTGTTTTATGTTCTGATTTTCAGCACTTCAACACATTAAAGACCTTCAGTATAGTGTACATTACAGCCCCAGGTTGCAATACTGATCAAGGCGCACTAAGAACTGAAGATACTATGATGCTAAAGAACTGAGGATGCTAATACATGTGTTAGGCCGGTCCTGTTTTAAAACAAAACATGTCCACTTATAGCAGCAAAAGCTTTCACAAAGCTTGCAGTGCACTTTGACTACATACAGAGATTTTATTGTGTTTTTTTCTGTAATATAGAATTTAAATAAACATTAAAAACTATGTATGTTCTTCAATCCTATTGTCAAGGATTCTATCATTCCAGTAGATCAAAAAAAAAAATACATTTTGCTTCAACAAGCGTCATGACATTTAAAACAACTTAAGAGGACATAATTGTTATGTCTTCCAACAAAAATGCTATTCTTTTGTTTTATGGGACACAGGCAGTTTGTTTATTCACATTAATGCAGTTTATTTCTCTTCTAGGCAGGGTTTCATGGGGACATTTGCTGTCTACTGTTGACACATTTGCCAAAGTGAAAAAAAATCAGTGTAACATAATCCTTCCGTGGGCTGAGTCTTGTGCACAGCAACACACACACACACACACACACACACACACACACAGATTAAACACTAAAGCTCAAGAATGTGATCCCACAAAATGCCAAACACAATATTTCATATTAATGGCAGCCACTAGTCTCAAATTAGACAAAGAGCCCTGAGCACTCGATAATGGGCTTAGTCTGTCAATGTTTTAAAAAGCGCAAAAATATCATGTTGTTCTTAAAATTGGAAGAAAAGGAACAGATTTGTTTCACAGTCTTAGGGGTCTGGCATTGAGCTTATTGACTCGAAGGTTCAATCTATTCCAAAGCTCAGAAATGAAGGCATGCGCAATAGTGCAGACTAAAAGAATGTTGGTGTTCAAGTTCAAGTTGAGGATAATAGCAGCAGTTGCTCTTGTGACAAACATAGCACTGGTCTGATTGCATTATCTCATGGGAAATTTGCAGGATTTATGCTTTAATAATCTGAGAACGTAATGTGTGTTTCTTCACATGGTTAACCTGCAACACCCAGCTGACCTTAAGAATACCCTACAGTCTCTATACCAAATAAACTTTAGTGTCTCAGTGTATGTGTGTTTGTGTATGTGTGAGAGAGAAAGAGAGAGAGCCAGTGTGTGTGTACATATTGTATGCAGTGATTAACCCCACTTTCTGACTGCGGGGAGCAACTGAGCAACAGTTTGGATGTTTACTGTTGTGAGTCCTTCAAAAAGTTGTGATTTTTGTTATGTGCTTTCTAAAGAGCATTAAGGTGTGGGGAAGTGTTTCACTATCTTGGCATAGTTCTGTGGTTATGAATGGGATAGAAGGAAGCAGTTGGCAGCAGCCCTTGTTCCAAGGAGAACCGAACTTAGGTACCCATTAAATCACAGGGCACACACACACACACACACACACACACAGAGAGAGAGAGAGAGAGAGAGAGAGAGAGAGAATATTTTCATTATTGATGAAGATGGGCAGCTATGCTGGTAATTGATAAGTGTGTTGTGACTCCCTGTCCCTGTGTGTCTCTTGATTGTTTCTTTGCAGAAAATTAGCTCTCCTCTTCCATTACTCATCACACACAACCCCCCCAACACTCCATTCCCCTTTTGGGCCCTTCAATCATTAACAAGAAAAACAGAAAACTAATGACAATTGACCTTTTCCTACTGTTTGGTACCTCCTAGCACAGTGTGGTCTCTGAATGAGTGCATGCATGAATAGTGTAGATCAAAAGTGATACAACATACAGATAGTCTAAACTTGTTGAGTAAGTGTGTTACTTGACATATATAATGACAATGCATATACAGAGTTAATTTAAGACCATATCGTAATGTGTTGAATTCAATCAAAAACAACAGAATGGGATGTAAACATATTTATGTGGAGGAAAGTAAGGCATCAACCCAAGCATCTAAAAGCTCATATCAAATCATTTGACATTGATTCATTCTATATCACTGCATGTATAACCACTAACACACGCTAATGCTATTTGTTTCCTTGAGTAATTGCAGTCATTTTGCCTTTTTGGGCTTGCTATGGTCTGCAGCCACAGCCACATAAACGTTTTGGCTAGCTGAGCCAAAGAGCCCACTGTCCAGGAATAACAAGCCCAGAGTGTGCCAGCAGACATCTGTTCCCTCCCTTCCATTTGGGGTCATGTGAAGTATGCGCTGAGGAGCTGGAGAATGCGAACACATGACTATAGAAAGCAGAGAGTTTTCACTAAACTGCAGAGCGTGTCTGATGTGCTCGGCTTGTGGCATCACTCCGGCTCGGTGGGTGGTTTCCATTCGCCGTCAGAGATATTCATCGGAAAGCCATGCCAGAGGCTAAGTTCTGTCTGATTGGAGGGCGCAAATTTGTTGTGCTGAACACAGATTTGCAGTGTTTAGACACAAAAGCTACACGTTTAGTGGTCAGGAAGCTTATAAACATAACCCTGCTAAAGTTGAGGAACTAGGAACATAGGAACTTGAGTTGTAATTCTTTTCATGATAGAAAAGGCTAGACTTTAAGACTTCAGTCACAGCGGGTTGATAATGGGTTCTAAGCGATCTTTGCTTCAACTTGTTTCGGTATCACTTCTCAGACTCAAAGCATTCAGAAAAGGGTTAGTGCAAGATAATTACACTTTTTTCTCTCTCATTTTTTGCCTCTCAGAATACCAAGAAGACAGGGGCACATAAGGGTGAGTTAACATCGCAATTATAAAATTACAGCTCAACATAAATTATGAAAACATGAGCCTTTTGCTTGCTTTATTCTCCCCTTATTTCTGTGTGGTTTATGGTATGTGCACCACATCAAACATTGTCCAAATAATGAGGCCTCCCTGCTTCAATTCATCTCATGATCAATAGACTCAGATAGGAGGCCTATGTCATTAACAATTCTTTTGATAGCTCTCATTCAGAGTATCAATACCAGCAATTTTACACTCTATCTACATCCAAGCACCACATACGCAATTAAACTAAAGGGTCTTCAAGGGGTACCATCTGGATGAAAACTGAAGCCAACTGAGGCTCTTGAGGTTATTTTGTAATAAAACCAGGTATGTCTCATCAACTTTCTGGTTCATTTCACCCCTTGGCCATTGGGGTTACTACCTGCAGACTTCTCTGTCAATGCTCATGCAGTGAGCGAACCGGGTAGAGATGTGCGCACACTGCCCTCTTTTGGTGAGTACACACATCTACAGGCCCTTTTTTGGAGACAGTCAATAATGTACAATGATCATTTCACTTTTCTTTTGTTTGATTGCAGACCTTGGAAAAGCAGATCTAGCATATGTTGACCTAGCAGGGGAGTAATACTTTTCCTGAGTCCGCAATCTGTCAACCTTAATCATTTGTTGCAGCCTTAATCATTCAAACTGCGTGTGCTGCTACTTTTCAACACAGTCATTGGCTGACGGTTGGTCATAATCCATTTAGACAGTGAGACTGTGAGGGAATAGGCGAGACTATTTTTCTATTGAAATGTTGCTCACTAGAAGACAAGCACTAAGGAATTTGGCAAGAGTGTCTCATGCACACCCATTTCCCGACAATGTGTGGCATCTGTTTCCAACCATTACTTTGTGTTCATCCCACACAATAACTTCTTAGAGGTGAAAGATTAATATTCTTAATTCAGTTGAGCTCACTTTGTGAAAGTAGGCCCTTCGAGATAACCCACTCCCCATTAGCCAAAAGGAATTAAAGAAATCATTTATCACAATACGTCAGTGAGTGTTCAAGGACTGTAGAATCTGGTACATCTGAATTTGCCTATTAGTAACGCATGTATCTTTATTCATTCAGCTAGACACACTGCTCATATTTTTGAGCCATGTGCCTCACTTGGCGTGCAGCGTTTCCACATGAGGTTTTTATTATTCCTTTTCCTTTGATGGGATCAAGGGCAATGATTTTAAAATGGTAGTCTTGGCCTTGGGGCTAAATTTCTTGCATCCAGGGAGACCATTGGCCTTTCGGGACGGCTGATGGACATGGCGATCGCCAAGTGCTCAGAAAACACAAAAGCCTGATGAATGGGCTCATTGGACCCTAAATTTATTTTCGTTTTCATCCAGCCTCTGATGGCTGCTGTCTGTGTGTGCATGCCAAGCCAAGCAAAGCGTTGAGAGAATTCCTTCACAACATGGCAACAGCATAATAGATCTTATATTCCCAGGCAGAGTGCCGAAAGCCCCAAATGCTGGTATTTGTTCAGAGAGAAAGGCCATCATCGATCCAGGGAGGGAAAAAAAACAACAACCCAGAGACATTTTTTACGACTTCAGTGGAATAGTTTTTGTTCTTAAGAATAGAAATGGTGGTAAATACTACTGATACATGTACAACCACTGACTTCACCTGTAATGATAGAACACAAAAAAACTCATTCTCAGTGAGAACAGATTCTCAGTTTTAATGAACCGAAAAACACTAAAAGTTGACCCAATGTCTAAAATGAGATGTGATCATGTTCGAGAATGTGAAGGTCTTATTCTGAGGACTTGGCCAGCGTCTCTGGGGCAGCTGATGCAGGCGTGAGCAGCCAGCACGGGAGGAGCTGCTCCTTGGATCCTGATGACTTCCAGATGACAGCAGAGAGGCCGGCCAGAGACGCAGCTCCATGCTCATGCAGAGAAGTGAAGGAGTGTGTTGTGTGTGTGTGTGTGTGTGGGTGTGGGTGTGTGTGTGGGGGTGAGTGTGCCAGTGTTAGAGAGAGAGAAACAGAGGGTTAGAGGAAGAGAAACCTATTGAGAAGAACCAGAGGACAGTGCTGAGTTGGTGGAGTATGTAAGTCGTCTGTTATCCTCCTCGAGGGCTTGACACACTGCTGCTGCTGTTCAGCACCCTTGGCCCTTACAAAACCTGAAGCCAGAGTCCAGTCTGAGAAACAGCTGAGAGACACAGACAGAGGGAGAGACAGAAGACATGGAGGGGACCAGGCTTGGCAGGGTGGTACCTGTAAGGCTTTTGGTCATCACAGTCTTCTACTGCAATCTCTACTTGACTGCTGCCTCACACTGGAGCAAAGGTAAGACGCCTGCTGGTTATGATTTGGTCCTTGAACACACACACACACAAACGCAGACACACACACACAAACACACACACACACACATAAACACACACACACACACAAACGCAGGCACACATGCACACACACCTGATCTTAACACAAGAAGTTATTGCCAAAGTTGAATGATGTGCAGATTATTTAGAATGCATGTTGTGATATACATCAGTTATGAAATTGGCTTGTGGATTTGTTACCAAAGAAAAAGGGAGGATTGTAAGACACACCACCCAGGAATCCAGGAAACTCCAGTAAAAATAAACCTCAGCAGACTTATTTTTGTTGAGACCTTGTTCTCTGAGTCATAATTCTTAAAGTGATCCGAAAAAAGTGTTTCCCATGAATACTCTGTTTTTCTAAGTAGGCACTATCATGTCCTTGATAGCCTTCAAAAGTTTTGAAAGGCACTTGTCTGCTATTGGTACAACAACTGCAGGTCAGAGACCCTCTAGTGCCTTGGAAAGGAGCCAGTTAGATTATTATGTCCCTGATAGATTTCCAAGTGAACTTGTGTAAATGGGTTTGACTTTAGCAGAAGTTCAAACTGTGTGGTTGTGGTGTAAATATTAACATTTTGACAAACACTGAGATTTACGAGGAAAACATTCTCAAGTGGATCGAAATTGCAAATACCACATAGCCTAATAGCTTACCGTAACTCAGGAGACAGTCCTTCCCCTGGGACATAAGTCCTGTTTGGGCCAAAAACATCTGGGAGCCATTTCTTTAGCAAATGGATATTTATTTTTTCCTGCTTAATGCAGAATATTTTTTTCATTAAAAGGCACACAATGGGCCAGTATTTGTACAGACTTGCCAAATGATATCTCTTAAAAAGGGAAAAAAAAAAAACTTTTCTCAACATAGAGGAGTCAGTGGGCCTGAGCCAAGTGCTGTAATTAGCCTTAAAATATGTAAAGCTATTCTGGCCAAAATCTCGAGCAAGTTTTCTCTAGAGGGTCTCCCAGACAGTCATGTGCTTACTTCGGAGATAAGCATACTTTTGACGCATACCAGTTGGTGTAGTATGCCTCGGTTGGGTTGATGAATAGTGGGTGCTGCTGCCTGTTTTGGGTATGTGACGCCTGTAAAAATGTGATGGATGGGCATGTCGTCTGTTAATTAAGCCTCAGCCGTCACTCTCGGAGCGGGCGGCCTGCACGAATGCCAAAACAGCCTAACATCAAACACCTGCCCATGCAATCTGCCATGCACGAGGTTGCAAATGAGCATCGTTAAGTTGTTTTGGATATATGAACTCCCAGGCCCCGAAAAGAACTGCTTGCAGCCTCTCAGGAATGTGATAGGGGGATTTGTGGCATATTTCCTGATTTAGGGCTATTTTAGATACTTCCAGACCACGTCTGCAGATGTTCTCTGCACAGATGGTGTTGTGTTTGTTGTAGTATAGGCTATGTTTAAGAATTAGAACACTTTAATTTCTAATACTGCATGGCATACAGAGAGAGAGAGAGAGAGAGAGAGAGAGAGATGCTCTCTCTCCATTTTAATGTGTACGTTTCATCTGACTGTGTATTCATAACAAACATGCTATGTTTACATACTGCCACTTTGCAGTTAATAGTCACTGAAATCTGTCAGAGCCATCACAGGCATGTCTAACACTAGCATACCAAGCACCTAACAGACTTGCCTTACAAACATGTCTAACAGGACAACTGTCATTGTACTGAGCACATCACTGAGTACTAGGCTATATTTGGTGATATGTTGTTCATGCATTTCTGCTGAGAATGTCAGGTGTATTCATTTCTTCTCCACGTGACCATGTCTAACAATTTATCTGAGATTGAAATCAGCACTTTGCATACATACAAAATGCACTTTAAGATGACTGAAAGAGGACAAAATGCCCTGTACACGTGTCTCACACTGAAACACAAGTCTCACACTGACAGTGCTTGGTTTTTGGCCCACCTAATCGGTGCCAAAGCAATCATTTTTTTTCCCAAAACAAACATATTTAAATCATTAACAACCAGAAATTTTGTTGTTTGTTGTTTTTTGCACACTGTTACATAATGGACTGAAATTTAGGGGGATTTAATAACAACCATGTGTACAGTAACTGGTTTACAGACACATTTCCCAAGTCACTCTCCAACAGATGGAGGCATGGAAGAGGAGGGCAGGAGATGCTGTAGACATTCTTATCAGTACAAAACCTGATATGTCAGTAGATGTTTGTAAAAAAAGATTCTAACAAAGGTACAGGCAGATAGCTGTAGACTCTTTCACTTCACTTCACTTTGTGAAGACTATTCTCAGTAAGCATATGTGTACTTCCAGGCGGGTAGATACTTTATCAGAACTTTAAAACTATTGGTTCTGCCATCAATCTCTGTTCGCTGATTGTATGTTTAAAAAAAAGCCAGGGAAACCGAAGCCTTATGAGAGTTGCCTGACTCTTGTACTGTAGCAAAATGCAATATAGAGCTGAAATTTTATGGCAACACATAGCTAATGGCCAGATGGAAGAACATGAGCACCTTATCATTTTGACCATTTTCGGGAGTAGTTCATCACCTATTAGCTCTGCTTTTCTCCAGTGTGTTTAGTAGACACCAACTCAAGTTACACTGTGTTCCTTGACTGAGCTTTGCTGGCCAACCCTGGTCCAGACTTTGTCCGAATGATTAAGTATTTGTTTGTCCCTTCTTCAAGCCAACATTCTTGGCATGTTTGGTAATTTGGAGTTGAAGGAACTTGAGAATTTGAGTGTACATGTCTGTGTTTGAATCAGAAGTGCAGAAACAATGTAGAGGAATGCACAGATGACCCCATTGAATCATTTGCCACACAGTGATTTGCTGGTGTTGGAAAAGTAGTGATTGTCATTAAGCCATATATTTTTTTCTCTAATTGACATGTTTATGATACTTTCCATGAGATTCCAGTGATCTGTCTTTCTAAGGTCCCCCCAAAACTCTTTGTTGTCCCACCTGCACAGACACACTATAAAGGAGCCGCAGTCAGTGTGGTTTGAATCATCTCATACCTCACTATTACAGTTCCCAGGTGTGGCATATGTGTTTGTCGGTTCAGCACTCCATTTAAAAGACAGAGGCCTGCTCTTGCTTCTCCGGCCACATGCTAAGGATATGACAAGGGGTAGACAACTCATCACAGATGTGGTGCAAATGTCTGGACACTTGAAATTTTTCCCCCCCCCACACACACCGAGCCTCACACACACACACACACACACACACACACACACACACACACACACACATAGTGCTTTGAGATAGATTCTCTAGGCTATGTCTCCTGTCCTCCTGTACAACTACATCCTGTCGTCAGTGTCTCTGAACCATCCAAAAGAAGTCATGTTTCATTTCATGCTTCTGCAGAAACAGGGAATGGAAGCATTACCTATTCTGTGCTCAGACGAGCCACCAAAACTTGCCTGGTGCAATGTGAACTCCTTCAACCAATTAGAGGTGATTTCACCGGTATTGCATATGGGGTCATCCGGTGAGCCAGCCGTATGAATCATCCATATTCCCACCACCCCATGGCAGGCTATAATTTAGAGTTAGAGTTTGAAGGGTAGGTGATGAATCACACTTTTTTCAGACCTCTTGTGCATTATGTTTTTTTTTTTCACCTGAATTTCTCCTCTCCCTCTCTATTTCTCAGCCCTCTACCCATCTGCATACAGAGTGAAGAGAGGGACACCAGCTCTCATCAACCCCACCTTCCAAAAGTCTGTAAAGGACATCAACTTGCTTTATGAGGTAACTCAAGCCTTTGTTGTAAAGGCGTGAACATGGCAAGAATAATTTACATTTCTTTTAACAAAGAAAAAAACATAATTGAATTGAATTGAATATAGACCTACAGTTACCATCAGCAACCCAATACATACATACATACATACATCTTTTTTGTGCATCACTCTTATTAACCGATTCAAAAGAGCCAATAAGCACATCCTCTCAATTGTTTAGTGTCAGAGGTCTAAAGCAGCAATGCATGTTACTGTTGAAGCTTCATAGTCCTCTCCATTCTTCCCATTCATTGAAGTGCTATTCATTTGGGAGAATGCTCGTTACGTAGAAATGTCCATATCAAAACATTTGTGAGTAACTAAAAACAAAAGCACCCTATTGTTCTTCTTAGCATGCAAAGTTTAGAAGTCCCCTGGTGCTTCTTTGATTTAACATCCATGTTTAAACTCGTTAGAAGCATCTGACATAGTGCCTGTGCCTCTGAGGTCAGCCAACACTGTACTCAATTGAAAAACAGATTTCACATAAACTTGGAAATTCTCAGGGCTGCTGTAGGTGTTCTACCATTTCTTCAGCTTTTGCAAAACTTTACTTTCACAAACTTTCATCAACCAATCTCACCCTGTCTCTGTCTGCCCTCTTTGACTTTGCTAAATCTCTCACAGGTCACCACAGGAATGTTTTGTGGTTAACAATGATGCTTTCTGATTTCAACATCTATTGTGTTTGTTGTGATTGATGGCAGAAAGCTGAGTCGTGGAATGATCAAACAAACAAAGTAGAACAACAGAGTACACAGAAAAAGAACGGTCTCAAGACCTTTTTCATTCTTGACAGTCAGTCATCTGCTTTGAGCTAAAGTGTTTTGCACAAAAGGAAGCAGTATTACATCCTGCCTTCCAAAACAAAGACAGATAACCAAGGACAGACCTTTAAATGTCAAAATTAAGTGGCTCAGGTGAGCAAACAAGGACAGCTGTCCAAAAAGAAAAAAAGTTGCCAAAGAGTTTGTGAAGAAAAAAAGAAGTTATTACAATGAACGTATCTATGTACAGTCATAAAGTTTTACTATAAGTTGTGCTAACAAAATTTGACCATTAGATCATCTGATGAAGTGTTTCATACAATAAACCAATTACTGGATATGGCAAAGGACTGATCAAACTCAACTCATCTCTTAGATCACATACTCTCTTAATGAGTCGTTGGCAGGTGACATAAATCTAAACATTGTCAGATATTTCCTTTGCCTTACTGATGCCTGGACTAACATTAAGTCATATATATTCTCATAGTTTAAGTTAGATAAAAATTTGAAATAATTTCTCAGTGTTGACCCTTGACTTTCTCTTTTAGATCCTGATATCAGGTCTTCAGCTGGAGGAGGAGGAAGGTCTTTTCAATAAGGTGGATAAAGAGCTGGCCTCTCTACGGCGTGTCCAGATGCTTGAGGTCATCTGCAAGGACGTGCTTCACAGGAGGCTGTCTGATATTCGGCGCCTGATCGCCCAGCTGAAGCATCACAATGGCTCACTCCGCCGGGATGATTTTGAGCGCACAGTTCTGACTATGGTCTACATGGCACAGAAGCTCACACACACGTCGGCAGGCCACCAGAGAGACCTGTGGGCCGAGGCCCTACTGGAACTGGAGCGAGCCATCAGACAGGACCTCACACTCAAATAAGCAGGAGCTGTCCGCTCAGTGTGTGTCCGTCGGGACAACATGGCAGGGAGGCTGGCTCATGGGATAGTCTAGCAGTCAAGTACTGGGCTGAGATTTTGAACCAAAATTCTGTGGTCACAATTTGTGATTGTGACCACAGAATTTCAGTAGGTTAAACAAGCACAGGTTCAACAATTTCATCAAACATTTTATAGTGACTGTATATACTGTATCTGAGGAGTTAAAACAAGCATAGATGTGACAGACCATGACATTGTACATGCATATCATGGTACCTTAACAGTATCTGTAACTGTACTTTTCCTTTCATTGTATTGTTCTATATCATAATAACATTGATGTAAAGTAAGTGCTTGAAGTGCTGAAAATAAGAAAACAATTAGTGAACAATTAGTGAACAGGCACAATTGGTTTACATATTTATTGGTAATCCAAGGTGGTTGGCAAGGCTTTCCGTTGCTGACCTCTAGTGGCAAGCATTTTTTTCCTATCAAACTCCACTTCTCATTTAGAGCTGAACGTATTGTGTTAACACCAGTGGAATAAATAAAATGAATAAAATATTCCTATGGTCCCTGGTGGTCCCCAACAAAACTCCTAGCATTAGCAATCTAACCCCATCCCCCTATCCCCCTGTCTTTACACATTCAAAAAGCAATTCCATTCCATCTAAATACAGAAGAAAGTGCCTAAAGTTTTCTCTGTATATAATGTGACTGGTCTGTTTGAACATGTAGATCATTGGTTCTCAAACTGGGGTCTGGGGACCCCCAAGGGTCCGCAGCATGTTGGCAGGGGGTCTGTGAAAAAGTTCACTACAAAGTATAAACTTGTTTTATAGAGAAAAAATAATAGAGATCAGAATAGCGCCCAGTAGTATTGTGCCCATAACTTCCACCAACATAGCATTAGTGACAAATTACCCTACATGATACATTACATCAATATGTCAGAATATTAGTTATTATTAGTTATGTGGAACAAACAGTATATTTTTTACACAGTAGGCCTATATTTGACCAAAAAAAATAATCAATCCTTTTAAAACTGCTCCTACGCTGTCAAGTTTTGCCAAATGCAATAACATGCCTATTTAAAATTGTTGTGGTATTAGCAAAAAATGTTTTTAGAATAAGAGTTTAAAAGCACCTGAAAGAACACATGGTTATAATCTTATATGGTCAAATTTGATGTTGTCAGTAGTGATTAAAAATGTGCATGTACAGCTGTTAGAGTTAGTTAAAGAATGGATATTAGGATAATGTGTCTCTATCTCTAGAGAGGGCCCAAGAGTGGAGGTGTGATTATTGGGAAGCTTTATGAAGTTTGAGCAAAATTCCACTAAAACAGAAGAATTGCTAATATTTATTTCCTGTATACAGCAGAGAGATGTCAGCATAGGTCAAGTTTACCAGTTTGCTTTTCCTTCTCTCCTACTTACAATTTAATTTTGAGTTGTTCGCCTGGTCACTAAACTATTGTTTTTGGCCTGGCTAATATAGGCTACTTAGGGCCCTCCTTATATCTGTGTCTGAATGTCAGCTGATCTAGTAAAAATGCATTTGTGCCATATTTATAATCCAATAAGCCCACTTTGCAACTTGAATAGTTGATTTTGCTATGAAACAGCAATGCTGTTATGTTGGTGAAAAGGCCTCATACAGCAGGATGCTAAAAGTGTTTCATTCCATAAGTTGATCTATTCTTTGTTCTTCGCCTGCTCAACTTTGTGTTTTAATCAATTTTCATACAGAAGCATTTGCAAGAGTGATGTTATTGGTTTCCACCATGAAGTTATGATGCATGGATGCTATCAGGACAGCAGGGTAGCCCTGATGAAAGTAGTAACTCCCACAGTGCTCACTGTGCGCAAAGTATAATCGATGGCCCATCAAGGCCCATTTTAACGGCTCAGATAAAGATACATAATGTGGTCCTGTCAGCCATGTGAGATCTAGTCCTCTATTAAAATACAGTGTTCTGTCTATTGGCTGATTACAGTAAAACAACAACATGCATTTTTCAATAGAAAATATTTTTTAAAGAAAAAGAAAAACTTTAAAGCAGCTATATTTAAGACATTATTGTAATAACTTTGGAAAAATGCCTTCGACATCATCATCAGGCGTTGAGCAATCACATTAGATTTAATGCATAAATGAAAGCATTACTTTTCAGACAGAATGAAACTGACTGGGGTCATATGTGCAGTTTGGAGTCATTAAGGTCTCCACATCCATTTCAGTAAATTTTAAATATTGAATTGAGACTGAAAAATATGGCAGTTTGCACATGAGCTCCGAGAAGATGTCAGTACCTTTACCGTTAAAACTTTCCAATGTCTAGAAAACATTTGATGCCATTTTTGATATAGCATAGTTTTAAAGTTTCAGTTCCTCCAAGTTGTAGAGATCATGACATACCTTAGATAGAACAGATGCAATGCAGCGTTCTGGGCTACTCATGGAGACTAGGTACAGGTTGGTCAGTCCCCTAAAAGCCTCTGGGAGGATTATAGACAGTCGTGGATATACAAGCTCTGGAATGTAGTGAGAGCATTGGGTAAGTGTTGACCCATGGTTAGCCCACACATAGAGAACTATGATGTCATTTTGGGGCTGTAGAACAATTAACTGCGAAGTCAGAAACATACAGCAAGCTCTCAGCTGACTACCTGGGCAAGAGACCTGTGGTTGGATGGATTAAATCATCATAAGGATAGGCCTCATCCAGCACAATGCATTTCTTAGACATCCAGGCAAAGACCCAGAATACATCCATGGCTACACCCAGAAGAGAGTAGAGGAATAGCATAGTGAATCCGCATAAAACACCCACTGTCCTCTCAGGCTAAACTGGTCAGTGCGAAACGGTCCTTTAGGCTGGAGACAACTGCATGCTGTGTACAGTCAGTGAACAAGTAAATTCTGGCCTCTGTTGCTGAACATACATGCCTTATAAGAAGAATTGGATTGATAGTTCAGGAAACTGACAATTTTTTGTGGTCACTCTAACACATAAGAATGCTTTGCACCCTAGTGAGGTGAAAGACTGAAGTTTGAGCTTTGACTTTTGCGTTTGGAAAAAAGTCTAGAAAGGATATCTTCTACCAAAAGGGTTTCTTCTGTTTTTAGTGTGTATTCCATCGCGTTTCTACTTGTTGGGTGTGATAAAGTGATGTGTTGTGTCACTACTTGGCCAGAAGGTGTCAGTCATAAAATGCAAGACCGATGTGAACAATATGGGATAACACAGACAAAGATTTGATAAATTATGAATATAATTGGAAAAAGGACAATATATCCATATTCATTCAGTAGCCCACTTTTTCAAAAAACAAACAAATGGCAACTAATGCTATCTGATAGGGGCAAAAGAAAATTAAACTATCTTGCTTTTATCAGTTAGCGTTGGCTGCTGTCTCACTATTTGGTCTATGTTGCACCAAATTCTACCGACCTACTGCAACGTGAACAACAGGGCTACAGGTTTATTCATTTCATGAACGATCAATTCATTCTGGATAATCCCTTCAAGGATGACCATTTTAATGGTAATCCTATTTAAGACCTTTTAATATTTTTGACTGTGACCCGTTGCTGTATCTAGTTTGACTTCTCTTGTTTTCACATGGGAAGTGGAGGTGCTAGTAGGAGGTGCTAGACTCAGAGGCTGCAAGTTTCAGTCACAAGTGTTTGAGTGAGGTTGAGGCAGTTGGGTTTTTTGCGCCTATGTCACCCTACCACTCATTAAGAGTAAATGTAGTCCTAATGTCAAAACATGTTGGTGGATGTGTAATGCTGTGAGCTGGGGACATTTTGAGGGACAATGTAAAGATGAAAAGATGTCTTCTGTCCCTCCAACTTTGTTTTGCTACTGACTAAAGCAAAACAATGATTCAAAGATTACAAACGGGTACGAAACATTTTAAAGGACACCAGCATCAGGGTCCTACATTGCCCTCTCAAAGCCCTGATCTCAAGTCTAATTGAAAATTTGTGGCAGGGATTCAAGATTAATGTGCATGAAAACCTGACAATTTGGATGAGATGGAGCAATTTCCCCTGGAAGAATGAGCCATGATTCCTCAATAGATATGTGTCATGCTATTTTTTATTTTTGTTTTCTTTTTTCTTTTCTCCACATCAGTAAAAATTAACACTGTCTATGAACCCAGCATTCTCAAAGCATTATAAGCACACTTATAAGGGTTATAATGCATTCATAAAGCCTTAAAATTAATGACATTAGTATTTATAGCTGTTTATACATTCTTATGACTGTTCTCATAAAGCATTCTAACCTTACCTGTATGTGAGTGACAATTCTAGAGACAAAAGTTTAAGTGGCAGAAAGACTAAACTTTTATTGACCCTAAATACAACAGACCTCCATAGTTCCACATAAAGTTTTAGTTCTTTGTAATGAATTTTCAGTTTGACAAAAAGCCAGTCTAGGCAGGTATGGTAATGCACTACAGACTTCATTCACCGTCATTCACATATAATATGAAACCTCTTAACACTGAGTTAATTTAAGCAAATGAAATGGAGAGACTGTAAGAGACAAAGTGACAAATGATATTTACATGTCCAACCACATTTCCTTATTTTTGACACCTTGTACTTGAATAATTAACACCTCAAAAGAATTGGGTGCATTTGTGACCACAGAGGATGAATGTCAGATTATCTGATCCATATAAAGCAGTACTGTATGTCCAGTAACAGGCCAGTATTTACAGATTCATTCACATTGCTAAGACTTCTGTTGCATACATTACCTAATAACTCTTTTGTATACTGTATGCAATTGTCACCAGCACAGGACTTCCTCAATGATCACAAATTCAGCCTGAGAGGACTGTATGTTTTTTCAGATTGTTTGGTCCAACTTTAAGGCTTCACAGAATATGATCTTTCTCGACTCCCGTCTGGTTGTGGCTGTGGATTTGTTCTGTGTGTTTGCCTGGATGTCTAGAAAATGCATGGTGCTGGATGAGGCTTCACCTTATCCCGGTTTCTCTATGTAACCATTGGATTATTGCCGTGGTCCTCAGCTGAGATCTTTCTGTAACAATGTGTCTGACTTTGCAGTGGATATTTCTTTTTTGTGGGTAGACCATGGATCAGGGGCTTGTATATGCATGGCTATTTGTCTGCAGTCCTCCCAGAGGCCTTCAGGGGACTGATCAACCTGCACCTAAAGTCCATGAGTAGCCCAAAACTCTGCAGTGCATCTGTTCCATCAAAGGTATTCATGATCTGTTCAATCTGGAGGAACTGAAACTTGAAAACCATGCTCTATTGAAAATGGCAGCAGATGTCTTCATCAGACTGAACAAAATGAAAAGACGTTAAGAAGATGTTAAGGGCAATGACAACTTCTCAGATATTCTCTGTAAACTGCTAATTTCTTCAGTCTCTCTTGAATCCTTAAGTACTGAAATGGACGCAGAGACCTTAACAGCTCAAAACTGCACACAAGACATGAGACAGTTGCCTTTTGTAAGAAAGGCCATATTTTCATTCCTACAAAAATAGGAAGTAATGTTTTAAACACTTAGAAAATGTTTCAGTATTGTGAATGCCAATGAATAATTTTCAGCTTTCAACTCACACTCTGGAATTAAACAATTTGATCGATTGGTTTTACATTTGACAGAGGTAAACATATAGTTTATTTGTGAGGTTGTACTTGCACTTTTGTCTTCTCCAAATATTCATTTGCTTTTTATACAGTAAAAGAATAGTCTGTGTCATGGGAAAAAT
Source organism: Tenualosa ilisha (assembly GCA_015244755.2). Taxonomy (NCBI): domain Eukaryota; kingdom Metazoa; phylum Chordata; class Actinopteri; order Clupeiformes; family Clupeidae; genus Tenualosa; species Tenualosa ilisha. The sequence continues at coordinate 2,123,898 of PYXC01001308.1, read as the reverse complement.
ATTGCAATCTAGAAAAAGTCACGCTTAAGGGCCAAGTGTACAAGTATTGATCTCAGCTTCATGGCCAACTTAAAAGTGAACTGTTAAGATCTTTAATACATTATTTACTAAGGGCAGGAAGACAGGCAGGCAGCAAGACAGGTGTCTGGTGTCTCTTTGTAAAAACAATGTTTCTCTTTCAACTTTGAAGCATTTCAGTTGCAATACTGAGCAGGACCTGACACTCAGGGCCAGCCAGTTTGTCTGGCTAAATCACCTAGAAGGACTGTATCTGGAAGGGAATAATATTCTTCTTCAAAATTTTGTATTTTGAGGCTTAATCATTTGCGGAAACTTTGGCTAACAAGCGTGATGTATGATAATTTTACAGTTGGAAAGTCCACTTTTAAGGGACTGAATGTGCTGTGTATGTTAGAGATTCAACCCCTTTTATTGGTTTTAAAAGCTGAATTGTTTTCACATCTTGTTGAAGACAATGTTGAAGAATTAGAGCTGAGGGCCTGTGGAATTCAAACCACTGAAGACTTTGCTTTCACAAACCTTAGTGAGGCGAGGCACGTAAGCCTTGGGTGGAATAGGATTTCTAAAATAACAACAAATAACATGTTCTTTGAACTTCAGAACTTGGAAATCTTAATCCTTGAAAATAATCCGCTGAGGTACTTGGAAGTATCTTCCTTTGCCCATTTCCCCTCCATCAGGGTCCTCCATATTGGGAATCTGAAGTTTTCCAGCACTGAGCACACTGGCATGCAAGTCCTCAACTTAAGTCTCACGTTTGAGAGTTTCCCTCACCAACTGTCTGACCTCACCATCAAATCTGCTGTGCGCCCCATGACTTTGGTCATTGCTGATGACAGCACCCCAGAGGTGGGCCTGACAGAGGAAGAAAATGAATTAGGCCAGGCTCAAACATCAGAGAGCAAATGTGTAATTTGGGCATACATATATGTATATAAATACATGTATATTTATTGAGAGAGAGCTGAAAGAGAGAGAGAGGGTAAGAGAGAGAAAGAGTTGTACGGCATGACACATGAAGGTGCAACCAACACTACGGGAGGCCCATGTCAGGACCAACTCTCCATCATAGAGGACCTTCCTGGACGCCCATGCCAGGCCCGACTCCCCTTGCTTGAGGCTTTGTGACTGACCCCCCCTCACAATGGCACTGTCAAATGGACCCTCATTGTTACCCCCATGACCCATCTCACTCCTTTGAGTTTGACACTATGTCTGGCCGCTGCTACATTGTCCAGCCATAATTCCTGATAACCACCTATGGACTGACTACCATGTAATGTAAAGTGTGATAATACTCTGGAACTGTTATGAACCTTAGCTAAAACCATAGGCAACTTGTAGTCTGTCATGGTTACTACTGATTGTAATTTTTCTGCATGACCCCTGGCAGCTGGGTTAGCCCCCTGAGTCGTGGATCTGCCCAAGGTTTCTTCCTAGACTAACTAAACATTAAGGAAGTTTTTCCTTGACCCTGTGGCTCTTGGGTGCTCCTTCTGTGAAGTGCCACGAGACAATACTATTGTAGAAGGGTCAATCACAAAGCCTCAGGAAGGGGAGTCGGGCCCAGCATCGGCATCCAGGAAGGTCCTCTGTGATGGGGAGTCGGTCCTGGCAAGGGCCTCCCGTAGTGTTGGTTGTAGTCCACGCAGGAGGGGAGGGTGAGAGGAGTCCGCCAGAATGAGGCAGGGATGACACTCAGCAAAGATAATTGTGGACAGAGGAAAATAGTGAATTAGGCGTGACACATGAAGTTTGTGTGGTGGCACTAGGCTATAGCAGCATAACTAAGGTATGATGCATGGTAACCCAGCACCACTGCAGGGATGGTCAGTGGCTGCCATGCCTCGCAACTGGGGGCAACAGCAGAGGCAGTCCCTTCCAAAAGACCCATGAGAAGTGATGATTTGCCATGCACCATCCCTAACTATGGGAAACAGTAAAGAGGAAGGTTTTAAGTCTAGACTTAAAGGTATTGGCATAGACAGTGATTAAATCCACCCTTAGACTCTTGCCTCGCTCTGCAGTGACATTGATTTAGGGAAAATGACACAAACGGCTTTCAGTCTTATTATTAAAGCCAGGCACGTCACCAGGTTTTAGTGTGTCCGTGACCAGACAATGATGCAGGTGTGGTGGTAGGTAGTGAGCCAACAGACAAAAGGTCCAGTTCAGCAATTTATTAGTTATTTAAACAGAGGCGATGCGCCTGTATTCAAAACCCGTATGTCCACAGTCCACAAGTCCCACAAATCACAGTCCCTCGATCATAAACACATATTCCCTGCAATAAAAGAAACGCGATCCCACCACCAGCCACCAGGCGCAGCAGTCCAGCAGAAGCAGCAAGCAAAAGCGAGCGGAGAAGCAATCCAAACGACCCAGCGGCAAGACAGCAACCAATTGTAGCAGCCATACCAGCGCGACTAGCTTAGCCAGCACATGCAAAATACCATCCCCTCCAAGCTTCTCCTCCGTTCGTCCGGCTGGCACTGGCAGGTATCTCCGAAGGAGAGAGAGGGGGAGAGGGGTCTCAGCAGTGGAGAAGTGCTACCGCAGCAACATCCAGTCCTACTAATCAGTCTGCTCCAGAACATAATGCAATGATCGAATTTGCCATTATTCAATCAAGGAGGACACGTAAGTTGTTAACATGGTACACAAAATTAGGACAACACAGCAAACGTGCATTTCATCATGGCAAACAAGATTACTATTCAGTTCATTTAACTTGTCATTGTCCAGTCTTTAGGAAAGGCGGTGGGTTATTGGGGTTAACAACAACGTGAGTACACACACAGCACACAATCAGTGATGCACAGCAAGTGTTAGGAATAAAAATAAATGTATAATCAGGCACTACACACTATAACCCAACACTACAAAAATGACACACTGTGACACAGATGTTGAGGGGCCTGCACAAGATGTGAATCAGGAAGTGAAAGTAGATACTGCATGTGTGCCTCAGCTCAGATCCTTTTTATATCTACCCAGGCATGTCTCTTACATCTCTAAAAGTATCTCTTTTTGTAGCTAGCAAGCCAGACAGAAAGCAAGTCAGTCCTTTTGGTATAAAAACTGGCTTAGAGTCTTAGATGCCTTGTCTTGTGCGTTTGTGTTTTTTGTTGGGCCTGGATTTGTGTTGTTTGAAATTGTTTCATACAAATGTTATGGCATCAAAATTCTTCAGAAATTGCCTGACCGAGCAGCAATGCCATAGCTGCCTGCAGGACTTGTCACTGACATCAAGCTATGGATGTATGTCCAATCGTTTAATGGTAAACACTGAAATCTTTGAGACTGAGATGTCTATGGATAAACCATGTAACATTCACTAAATGTTAACCGTGTGCTATTCACTTAATAATTTAATTTCTCTACATTGTGTTACACTATTGCACTTTCAACTTAAACCATCGCAGATTCTATTGCACTTTCAACTTAAACCAGCGCAGATTCTATGTTAGCAATATGCACTCCTTGTTAGTTCATTGTGTTGTAGCTTGAATGTTATCCTCTTTTGTAAGTCGCTTTGGATAAAAGCGTCTGCTAAATGCCTAAATGTAAATGTAAATGTAAATTTAGTGTTTAGCATGTTAGCATTTATGCATGTAATGTGCTAGTTCTATCCATAAGACTGATATGCTAACTCTAGCTAGTCATCTTGTTCATTGTAATTTTATGACACCAGCATTACCTTTACCTTCATTACCTTCTGTCTGTTCTGTTTAAGAAGCACAAACACACCTCCACATACTTACAGACACATACATACTAACATAAATACCAACTTTATTAGACAACTAGAATTACACATATCTACTGTCAAAACACCCTTTCATTGTTACTCTGTTTTGGGTGTAAAAGCTTAAACCTTTCTTCAAATGACATTGAATGTTAGGTAATATTGATGGGCTTGTCAATGATGTTGAAAAGTTACCAAACATTCACGACCAGAGATTAATCGAGCAGAAACTTAAGTTGCCGCCATCAATCACCTCTTCACCCCAATTACTACTCATGTGAGGGCCCTCTTCCTGGCTCAACCAAATATGCCTTGTCGCTCCCGCAGACATTTACCATCCTGTGCATACCATTTTGCAAGTACACTGCTAACTATTGTCATTAGTATTCAAGCCAGTATAGATATGACTCACAGAGGGGCTATTCAATTCAATTCAATTCCATTTATACAGCTCCTTTTGCAATAGCATGGCGCTTTACAGCAAGGAGCACCCAAGAGCAACAGGGGCAAGGAAAATCTCCATGATGTTAGTTAGTCTAGGAAGACACCTTGGGCAGATCCATGACCCAAGGGGGTAACCCTACTGCCAGGGGTCATGCAGGAAAAGTACAATCAGTAGTAACTATGATAGACTACAAGTTGTCCATGGTTTTAGCTAAGCATCATAATAGTTCCAAAATATTGTCTCATAACATTACATGGTAGTCAATCCATTGGTGGTACATGGTCTTGTTTATCAGTATAGTAGCAGCAATTAGTGTTAAAGTCAAAGAGTAAGATAGGTCATGGGGGTGACAATAAAGGTCCATTTTGACAGTCCCATTGTGAAGGTGGGTCAATCACAAGGCCTCAGGAAAGGAGAGTTGGTCCTGGCATGGGTGTCTAGGAAGGTCTCTAGGATAGAGAGTTAGTTCTGGCATGGGCTTCCCGTAATGTTGGTTGCAGTCCACTCAGGAGGGGAAGGTGACAGGAGTCTGCCAGAGGGAGGCAGGGATGACACTCAGCAGAGAAAACTGTGGTGTAGATGGACAGAGGAAGTAGATAAGTAAGGCCAGGCTCACATTTCACTGTTCATATGTGTCATATGTGCATACATATATGGATATATATATCAGTGTAAAGAGAGAGGGAAAGAGAGAGAGAAAGAGTTGTATGGCATGACACATGAGAGGTTGGTGGCAGCACTTGGCTATAGCAGCATAACTAAGGTATGGTGCATGGCAACCCAACACCACTGCAGGGATGGTCAGTGGCCGTTATGCCTCGCAGCTGGGGGCAACAAACATCAATAAGACCCATGAGGAGTGATGATTTAACGTGCACCATCCCTAACTAAGGCGAACAGTGAAGAGGAAGGTTTTAAGTCTAGACTTAAAGGTATTGAGAGTGTTCGCTAGTCAGATGTGGTGGGGGGGAGGGGGGATTATTATTATTATTTCACAAGAAAGGCGCACGGTAGTGAAAGGCTCTTCCTCCTATTGTAGATTTTGATATTATCGGGCGGGAGACCAGCATTCTGGGATCTTAGGGTTCTAGTAAGATGGTAAAGGACAAGTAAGTCTTTAATATATGTTGGAGCACGGCCATTGAGTGCCTTATAGGTTAGGAGGAATATTTTAAAATTGATTCAACTTTTAATAGGGAGCCAGTGTAAGTAAGCACGGATAGGAGAGATGTTTATATTTTTTTAGTCATAGTGAGTGTTCGGGCTGGGGCATTTTGTATTAGCTGTAGGTTTTTGATACAGGTATTACTACACCAAGAGGATAGAGCATTACAATAATCAAGCCTGGAGGTAACAAATGCGTGTATTAATTTTTCAGCATCCTCAAAGGATAGGAACTTTCTAACATTATGTTTTACATGACTATTTAGAGAGAGGTCCTGGTTAGTGATTACCCCATGGTCTTTAACTTTTGTGTTACATGACAATGAAAGGCCTCTGAGTAAGTTTTGGTGATGGGGTAGAATGTTAATCAGCTGTTTAGGGCCTATCATAACTTTTCAGTTTTATCGGAGTTTAAACATAAGAAATAATTAGCCAGCCAGATTTTAATGTCTTGGAGGCATGCATCAAGTTTAGTTATTGGCATAAAGTCATTAGGCTTCATGGAAAGGTAAAGCTGGGTGTCGTCAGCATAGGAGTGGGAAGCAATGCCATGTTCCTTATAACAGATTCCAAAGGTAACATGTAGGGGGAGAATAAAGGGGTCCTAGCACTTAGCCTTGGGGTACACCAACCTTTACTTTGGTGTGGGGTGATGACTCATTATAAGCCTTTACAAACTGGTAGCAACCAGAGAGGTACAATTTGAACCAGGCTAATGCAGAATCTTTGATGCCTATCATTCTACCCATCATTGATGCCTATCATATCGTTATACAAGCCTGTGTAGAAGGATGCCATGGTCAATAGTGTCAAAAGCAACACAAAGATCCAATAGGAATAATGTTGATATACATCCATTTTCAGATGAGATAAGGAGGTCATTGAAGACTTAAAGTAGGGCTGATTCTGTGCTATGATTAGCTCTGCAGCCTGACTGGAAGGTTTCCTGGATATTATTTTTGTTTAAGAAGCTACAGATTTGCTTAGATACTATTTTTTCAAAGATTTTTGATACAAATGGGGGTTAGATATGGGTTGGTAGTTAGCCAGGACATCCGGATCAAGGTTAGATTTTTTAATAGATGGTTTAATAACAGTTGTCTTGAAAGATTTAGGGACATGCCCTGCTATGAGTGAGTCATTTATAATTTTAAGTATCCTCTTAGCCAGTAGAGGGAGAGCAGTCTTAAGAAGATCTGTTGGGAAAGGATCCAGTAAGCATGTTGAGGCTTTAGTTGAGGAGAGGAAAGATGTAATTTGCACTGTGGAGATTTCTCTTCTTGTGTCTCCTTCCAGAGCACTCAGGACAAAGTCCACTTTCTGTTATCCACTTAATCCGTGAGCCCGCAAAAAAGCCTCTACTTAAGCCTGCCACTCCCTCAATGCATCAGCACTCCCTTTCCTTGGTTCATGGGTACTTTCCTCCCCTTGAGTCAAGACATAAAAACAGTGTTAACTGTGCTGGCCCCCTCTGTACTTGCAACATTCTCCATGTTGATGTGTGCACTGGGATCCTGCTGACTACGCCACTAAATATGTCACCAGACAGAGCTGGGACTATTATGCAGCAAATCCCAGTTGCACACACCACAATACAGAGTCAGTCTACTATCATAAAACACATACTTTATTTTTCCACAACATTCATAAAACAAGTGCAGTTCGCATGACTGGATCAAGAAAAACAATCCTGAGGGGGCATAACCTTCAGGGCACGCTAGTAGAAGATAATGAAAAAACCCACCCCTTCACACATGGCAATACACATCAAATCATGGCACATAAAATCAAATCAAATCAAATGGTGAACAACCCACAGCAACACTGCATGGACCCCTATTACACACTCCCCCCAATGACTCGCTTCCTCGCATCAGGCATGCACCTGGAAGTTGGGGCACCACAGTCAGCTACACAGACTCATAGACAACAAAAGAGAAAAGTCTCTTGTTTACTTCCCTGTTAGGTTTGCAGTGATCGGCGCCGGTCGCTCACAGGAGTTCTGTTAGGTCCCAGTCTGCCTCGCAGCCCACGGTCCCTCCGCATTTTCCCAGCTGATCGCCCACACTTTTTATCCTTGCAAATGCGCTTCCTGTTGCTAGCAAACCAACGGTCCCGCACCTGTTTAGTCATTTGGTCCATCAATGGCAAATCCCTGCCATGAGCTTAAAAAAGCAAGAATGTCACACCAATACACCAACACTGTCGGCCCATAAGGCTGAGAATGATGATGCTGGTGTACCAGGGACAGTCAGTTATGAGGCAGTCCATCAAAATAAACAACCAAATAGACATCATTCCCATACATCATACAAAATTACCGCCCAAATATCACAAACACTATTCATTATGTAAAAATGTTACCGTGGCAACCTGTTGCTATGTTCTCTCATTGAGTATACGAAGTGAGAATGTTACATTTCTTCATGCATGCTAATGATCCTGGAATAGTAATGAGAAAGCCTGTTCTGAAGCGGGCAGAAACAGAGGGGGAAAGATGCAGTAATTCTGCCTAATCTTAACTTGTTGAAAAAAAGTATTGTATGACCCCTTTAACATGAAGAATGTTATAATAAAGTGAAAAATTATGCCTTTCAACCACATTTTGGTGTACGTATTGAAAGCTTGAAGGCTTTGAAACTTTGACACCTAAATGTGTGCAGAGCATTTAAGTGTTAGAATGACCATAGATATTTTTCTGTTTTATTTCCTGTGGACTATGAGTCATTCTCCATATATGGCATAGCAGGCTAAGTACAAGATGCAAATTCACTCACACTTCAGCAGCACGCAGCATTCAACAAACCTTCCTTATCCAACTCTAGCCCTAGACCTTTAGTTGCTAATTACAATTTTGCTCTGAGAGGACTGAACATTTTTCAGGTGATTTTAGCAATTGAACAATTCCCAGAAAATGCTATTCCTCTACCCTCTTCTGGTAGTAGCTGTGGATCTATTCTGTGTCTTTGCCTGGATGTCTCAGAAGTGTATTGTGCTGGATAAGGCCTCACCTACTCCACCTCTCGCCATTCGAAAATTACATAACTGTGATTATCAACAGCTGAGAGCTGCTTGTCAGGATGTGTCTGACTTTGCAGTGGATCTTTCTACAGTCCCAAAGGATATCAAAGTTCTCTGTGTGTGGATAGACCATGGATCAACACTTCAGCCCAATGCTCTCACTAGATTCCACAGTCTCAGGAGTTTGTATATCCATGGCTGTCTGTCTGCAATCCTCCCAGAGGCCTTCAGGGGACTGACCAACCTGCATCTACTATCCATGAGTGGGCCAAAACACTGCAGTGCATCTGTTCAATCTAAGGTATTTCATGATCTCTACAACCTGGAGGAACTGAAACTTGAAAACTATATGTTTTCTGCAGCAAATGTGTTTGATGGACCGAGTCGCATGAAAAAGTTTGACTTCAAGGGCAATAACAGCTTCTCAGAGCTCCTGTGTAAACTGTCCTCCTTTTCTGCCTCCCTTGAATATTTAAGTATTGAAATGGATGTGGAGACCTTAATGACTCCCAATTGCACATACAGTCCCAGTCAGTTTCCTTCTTTGAGAGAGGTAATATTTTCATTTCCAAACATCATGACAATAGACAGAAATGCTTTTAAAAACATTGGAAGGTTATCATTATTAAGCATGCCAATAAATGATGTTCTCCATGCTCAACTCCTACACTCTGGGATTCAGCATATTGATGAGATGGATTTACGTTTGACAGTGGCAAACATCCAGTCTATCTGTGAAATTGTATTAGCACTGTCTGTCAACACTATTAATTTGAAGTTCAATACATTACAAGAGTACTCTCAGTCATCATGGGAAAAATGTCACAAGCTGGAAAAAATCATACTTATAGGCACTGACTTAGCAAGCATTGATCTCAGCTTCATGTCCAACTTACCAGTTGTGAAGGAGTTTAATTCTGCAAATATGTTTGAGGGCAGCACTTCCAAACAAGACAGATCTCTAGATTCTCTTTGTAAAACCAATTTATTTTTTTCATCACTGAATCATTTCAGTTACCGTACTACACAGAACCTAACACTCAGGACCAGTCAGTTTGCCTGCTTAAGTCACCTAGAGGCACTGTATCTGATGGGGGGGAACATTAATCTTGAGGACTTTGCATTTGAAGGCCTGAATGTGTTGCGAATTTTACACATTTGGGCACAGTTTTCTGTTTTAAGACCTAAATTGTTTTCGAATCTTGTGAATATGGAAGAGTTAGACCTCCATGGATGCTCCATTCAAACAATCAACGATTTTGCCTTTAGAAATTTAAGCAAGTTGAGACACATAAACCTAAAGGCAAATGCGATTTCTGAGATAACAACAAATGCCTTCTTTGGACTTCAGAACCTGGAGAGTTTAAACCTCGGAGATAATCTACTGGGGCACTTGGAGCCATCTTCCTTTAACCATTTCCCCTCACTCAGGGTCCTGTATCTTGAGGATCTGAAGTTTTCCAGCGCTGAGCACACTGGCATGCAAGTCCTCAACCTGAGTCTTATCTTTGGCAGCTTTCCTCGCCAACTGTCTGAACTCACCATCACATCTGTCACGCGCCCCATGACTTTGGTCATCTCCGATGACAGCACCCCAAAAGTGGGCCTGAGTCTCTCACTCTCTGGCCGGAAGATTGTTATTTGGGGTTGTGAGAGACCCTTTCTAAAATCTGTTACGAAGCTCCAAGTTGTGACAGATTTCTTCCTTTGTGCTCCTGACAATGCTGTTGCTTTTGATCACTTCACATCCACAAACTATTTACAGTTCACTCAGATGTATTTCAGTGCAGTGCAAAGTCTCTCTGTCCTAAATAGATTGGTGTATTTAAAGTATCTTTCAGTTGTAAATGTCAACTTGAGCAATCATCCAGATATAAACCTCATGTTTCGCAACTTGACCAAACTAGAGAGCTTATGTCTATCTAGGTGTTGGGTGGATGCTTTGGAAGGAGAGCTCAGCCAGGATCTCGCCTCTTTGAAGTATTTTTTCCTTACTGATATAGCATCAGATGTCAGATTGACCACTGATTTTTTTGAACACCTGACCAGCCTGAGGTTTGTTCTCATCTACAAACAGTTAAGTTGCACTTGCGACAATGTCTTGGTTCTCCGCTGGGCAAAAAATCAACAACAGACAGAGGTGCTAGTGTCAAACTACCTGACTGAACCACACCAGTGCATCTCTGAGGGTGGCCTCCATGACCTGGACAGCTATGGCCAGGCCCACTGCAGTCTGGATGTGGGATTTGTGTTGTTTGTCAGCACGTCATGCTTCCTCCTGCTGTTCATGACCTTTGTGCTGCTGCATCAGCTGGCCAGAGACTACCTGCTAGCCTTCTACCACATTGCACATGGCTGGTTGCATGAGGTGCTGCATCACCACCAGGAAACCAGTAGGCGCTATCTCTATGATGCATTTGTTTCTTACAGCAGTAGAGATGAGCGCTGGGTAGTGGAGAAACTCCTGCCCAGCCTCGAGCAGAAAGGACCCCATTCCTGCGTCTTTGCCTGCACAGCAGGGACTTCCAGCTGGGGAAGGATATTGTGGAGAACATCACTGACAGTCTATACAGAAGTCGCCATACCATCTGCCTGGTCAGCCGTCATTACCTGCGGAGCAACTGGTGCTCCCTGGAGATGCGTCTGGGCACTTACAGACTGCAGGTGGAGCACAGGGATGTGCTGATCCTGGTGTTTCTGGAGAAGATCCCTTCTAACCTGCTCTCTGCCCATCACAGGCTGGCACGACTCGTTAAGACCAGAACTTACATAGAGTGGCCTCAAGATGCAACCCAACAGGAAGCCTTCTGGGAAAGGCTATGGAAGAAATTACTTCCAGATAGAGTCGAATGACTTGAATGTACAGAGCTTTTTGTGTGTCGAGCCTATCCTATAGTTTTTCTCTTGCATTAATATTAAGGCCAGATAATAATTATCTATGTTATGGCAGCAAATCCAGTATCTGTGTCATTCTAAAAGCACTCTTGTATGTGTGCAAAAAAAGTGTATTCAACAAAAAAATCTTTATCTGTAAAATGCAAGATGTGTTTATCCATGTTTTCAATATCCTGCCATCTCCCATCTAATTGTTATTCCAATCCAATGTGTCTTTAAACAATGGTGTAAAGAGTTCCAATTTTCAGATTACTGTTAAATTATTCAGAACTTACAAAGCTATTCATACAAAAATAAAACAAAAATAAAATCATATCTATGCATCTGAAATAAAAATATATATATTCTGAATTATTCTTTCCTGTTCCTATTGTAATTAGGTCTCTCTCTGTGTGTGTATGCTGGCAAGTCTCTAGGTGAGAAGTAAGAATGATGTTTCAACTATAAGTTAGTCTTGGGCAAACAACAAGAAACTGACAACATTCAGGCATTTTCTGCTGGATCTTTTTCTGCTCTCTTTTGTTGGTGGTTGTAGATGTGTTCTGTGCCTCTGTTCTGTGTCTCGAAAATGCATTGTGCTAGATCAGGCCTCAACTTATTCTGGCTTCTCTCTCCGACCACCAGATTATTGCACAGATCATCGGCTGGGAGTTTCCTGTAATGAGCTAACTTTGCAATGGATCTTTTTACAGTCCCAAAAGACATCAATGTTCTGTGTGGAGGGGTTGACCATAGATCAACACCTCAGCTTAATACTTTTACTAAATTTTACAGTCTCAGGAGGCTTGTATATCTACAGCTGTCTGTCTGCAATCCCCCCAGAGGATTGACCAACCTGCAGTTAGTCTTCTTGACTTGCCAAAAAGGCTGCACTGTATCTGTTCCATCGAAGGTATTTCATGATGTCTACAACCTGAATGAACTTAAACTGAAAACTATGCTCTTTCAGAGATTGCCAGTCATACTTTTCTGCCTTCCTTGACTATTTAAGGATTCTTTGACTGGATGTGGAGACCTTAACGACTCCAAACTACACATATGGACCAAGTCATTTTCCTTCAAAAGATCAAAGAGTTATTTGTCACGTACATTGAAATACTATTGTAAGACATGTAGTGAAATTGCATAAATTAGAGTATTAGCACAATAAAATAGGAAAAGAAAGATACAGGAAAAGCAAAAGTGAATAAATGGGCAGAAATGTAACATTTTCATTTCCACATCTCAAGAACATAGACAGAAAAGCTCTTGCCAACTGTCTGATCTCACCATCACATTTGCTGTGTGCCAATGACTCAGGCCATCTCTGATAACAGCACCCTAGAAGTGGGCTTGAGTCTCTCACTCTCTGCCAGAAGATTATTTGTTATTTGGGGTGGTGCAGCACTCAGTACTAATTAAACCAAAATTAAACAATTTCTAGAGTCTAATTCAATAACAGGTCGTTTCTCACTTTAAGAAAAGCAGACTCAGTGCTGTGGAATACCCCGAAACCTGAGTTTCATAAGTGTTATTTTCTACTAGAAAAGATAGAGACTACTTTTTCTTAAAATTTGCTCTGAAATTGTAAGATATTTCTATTGTATATACTTCATACATACTTGAAAGGAGACTCCCATGAATGACCATACCATACACATCTTCTCATAGGCTCCTCAGGAAACACGCACAAAGTAACATTTGGCTGTAGCCGCCCACCAACATGCACGCGCATGAGCGCTCGTGTCTAACAAGGACCTTTGTGCAAGAACTGAACGAAAGTACTTTTCAGAAACCAAGTAATAGATGTCTGAGTTGTTTTTCATTCAGGAAATAAAACTTGTGTTTGATAAACACGCCGTCATAGATGCACTTCTCTGTTTTATGATGGTAAAGTGTTTGTATTTTCTAACATTAGACAGTTATTTTCTTTTGCACTTTGCCATTGCACGTACAATTCCATCTTATTGTTACGATATTTGGGTGGCGGAATCATACTGCTCCGTACCATAGTCTGTGAGACCAGGCTGTCATGAATCACAAAAATCATTTAAATTTATAACCTGTGTCATAATGTCCTAACTGTATTAAAATATGTAATAATAAAGTGATTCTATCAATATTTAGGAGTTTTTAGCATTTCTCAGGTTTGTTTTAGTTCATATAACATGCATAACATTTTGAACAAAAGCCTCAGCTCAATTCCATATAACAAACATATAACAACATATAACAGCTTACATTAATATTTTAAATAGACTGTACCGCGAAAGGGAAATAAATACAGCTGTTGCCTCTAAAGATATTAGGCCCATTTAGCCATTTTTGAGAGTAGCCTGTTTAATTAGTTCAGTGAGCCTGATATCCTCTTTATTGAGCACAGCACAGGCTATGAATTTAAAGAAGCTCCGTCCCACACTCTGCATGAAGCCTGAGGCCTGCTTTTTGTCTCACATAAAGATCTTTTCCTCTAGGGCATTGTAATTAAGTTTGTGTGTGTGACTGTGTGTGTGTGTGTGTATGTGTGTGTGTGTAGGTGTGTGAGAGAGAGCCACTGTCTGGCTGAGAAGTGAGAATCATTTGTTATAGAAAGATTGTGGGCTCCACCCCACTGATTAGAACCTGGTGAGCCATTTGAGCTATATAATAATATAACAGACTTTATAAGGAACACCTGACTGAGCTTTAACCTGCTCTCTGTCCACCACAGGCTGGCCTGACTTGTCAAATCCAGAACTTACATTACACAAGACCTGGCCCAACAGGGGGGGCCAACAGGAAGCATTCTGGAAAAAAAACTGTGGAAGAAACAATTGCAAAATAGAACGCAATTAGTCAGTCAGTATATTTCTTTTGTAATTATTAGCTGTCCTTTTACCCTAATACAACCGAAAGTGTAGAGCAAAGTAGATCAAAATGTGCCAAGATCTGGGGGATCCATAAAGAGATCTCTTCTCATTAATGCTAACCTACAAAACAAAACATTATAGGCATAATATTTTCCTTGTACATTGTTTAAAGTTGTACACATTAAACAATTACAGTGGTAAGGATGACAGCTGGGTTGTGGACAGACTCCTTCCCTGGCTGAAACAGAGAGGGCCTCCGTTCTTGCGCCTCTGTCTGCCCAGGAAGGATTTCCAACCAGGGAAGGACACTGTGGAGAATATCACAGACAGCCTCAACCGGAGCTACCGCATTCTCTGTCTGATCAGTTGCCACTACCTGGAAAGCAACTGGTGCTCCCTGGAGATGCGGCTGGGCACCTACCGACTGCAGGTGGAGCACAGGGATGTGCTGATCCTGGTATTTCTGGAGTTCTGGTATTACAGGGTTCCCACTGTAAGTCAAACTTAAAACTCCCTGACTTTTCTATGACTTTCCCTGACTAAGGACAGAATTTCCAAGAGCTTCTCTGTAAATAATTATACAATTTAACGCATTGATTCAGAGCGGAAAAAAACAAGGTGTTTTAAACCATTTGATCTGTAATCTCTATTTTCAGGTTCACATGTTTTAAGTGCAAAAATGTGTTAACAGGTTAACCATAACAACCCAAGCAAGGCCTGAGAGAAGTTAATACCCCTAATATAAAGATTTTCCAGACTGGAACAGGCTGTATTGAAATCCGATGACTTTGCAGAAATTGCGTGACCAGTGGGATCCGTGTGTGCAATATGTCAAAATATTTGATGTCCACAGGAGGGTCATTGTATGAACATTTTGGATTGGCTGTACTTTCTTTTTGCTGTGCCATCATAAGGTGCTGTATGCTTTGTGGTTGTATAACAGCCTTGCCACATGAGATGATACTGACAATTTACTGTTGAATAAATAAACCTCTTGCTTAATTGAAGTGTACTCCCATAACTCACTACAAGATTCACTCATTACATACAGTAGTTTTGTGATCAGTACACAGAAATCATCCAAAGCAGTTTTTGCAGCTGATGTAGATCTTAGATCTTAGACGTACCACATGTCTGTTTTGATGCGCATCAGTTTGGGTAATTGAATTAGACTATAGACTGTCCTCCACCATCAGTTTAGCAGTGAGATCCACATATTCTAGTCATTTTCATTCTCATGTTCAGAGGCGCTGTTGGATTTTTGGGGCCCCACCAAACATAATATTATAAGATTCTATCAATGTTGGAAAATAATTCAAGCACAAAGGGAAACTATGCAAACTGCTTTCAGGGTTATAATTAAAATCGGACTCATATCGAGGGGCTGACACAAGATGTGAATGAGGAAGTGAAAGTACATATGTGTGTTTCCGACCATGTTCACATCTACCCATCTAAGTGTTTATCACAGTTATTAGCGTAGCACAGTATATTTTTGTGTGTACGTGTTACAATGGATGATAATGTTGCTTGTCAGTCTGTGCAGGAACAGCACTAAGAGAAGCGTTCAGTCACAGTAGTATCTTCAGAAGGCCCTCCTGGTCAGTCAGGTAGTGAGTGGCTTTAGAATCTAGAAGATTGTAAGAATGTCTTTCCTCCACATCTTCCTGCTTGTGTCTGTGCAAGTCTTTTGCGTCTGGGCCTGGATTTCACGAAAATGCCTGCTGTTGTATGAAGATGTGTCATACAAAGATTATGACATTCACTTCTTCGGAATCTGTCCGAGGAGCAACGCCACAGTAGCATGTAAGGATGTCACTGACATCAAGCTGGAGGTATCTGCAATCATGGTGGACACTGAGATTCTGTGTCTTTGGATAAACAATGGGACATCACTTCAACCAGCAACATTCACCAGTGTCCACAGTCTCAGAAGCCTGTATATCCATGGCTGTCTGTCTGCAATCCTCCCAGAGGCCTTCAGGGGACTGACCAACCTGCACCTACTCTCCATGAGTTGCCATGAATTCTGCAATACATCTGTTCCATCTAAGGTATTTCATGATCTCTACAATCTGGAGGAACTGAAACTGAAAAACTATGCTGTATCCAAAATGGCAGATGTTTTTGACGGACTGAGTCACATTAAAAAGTTTAATTATCAGGGAAATGACAACTTCTCAGAGGTTCTTTGTAAAGTGTCATATCTTTCTGCCTCCCTTGAATATTTAAGTATTGAAATGGATGTGGAAACCTTAATGACTCCAAATTGTATGTATGGCCCTGGTCAGTTTCCTTCTCTGAGAGAGGCATCGTTTTCATTTCCTCATGTTAAGAAAATAGAAAGAAATATTTTTAAACACATAGAGAAGGTATCATCATTGAGAATGGAAATGAATGAGGAGCTCCATGCTCAACTCCTACACTCTGGTCTCCAGCAAGTTGATCGGGCACAGTTCAGACTGACAAATGTAAACATCAAATCTATCTGTGAAATTGTGCTTGTCTTAAATATCACTGATATCACTTTGCAGTTCAATGCATTTCAAGAATATTTTTCAACATCATGGGAAAAATGCTACAAGCTAGAAAATATCACACTCAATATACAGAGTTTGACCACTCTCAATTTCAGTTTAATGTCCACTTTGAATAATGTTATGTCTCTCAGCATTGATCTAAATGGGAAATGCACGTTTCTTGAAGATAAATCTCTGATGACTCTGTGCACAGGACAAGCTTCTTCGATACAGCCAAAGCTTTTAATTTACAGGACTCAACAGTACCTAATACTCAGAAACAAACAATTAGCATGTCTAAGGCAACTGGAACAACTGATCTTGACAGGAAAGTTCACACGGATTGAGAAATCTGCATTTGAAGGACTTGGCAATTTGCAGTACCTTAAGCTAACAGCTTTATCCTTTGCCACAGATGTACGGTATAATAAAAGTGAAAACACCATTGTCCATGATAGCAACCTGAGAAACATAACAATTGAAAATTATGCCTTTGAAGGATTGTCAGGGCTTTGTGTCTTACAATTGGCAGCACAAATCTTAACAATAAAAGCAAATTTTTTTTCAGGTCTTGACAATTTATTGGAATTAGCCCTTAACTCAGACAATATTCAAACCATTGAAGATTTTGCCTTTGCAAATCTTGAGCAGCTGAAAAACCTGTATTTGATTGAAAACAGAATATCAAAAATTCAAACCAATACTTTCAAAGGGCTTAAGAATTTGGAGACCTTGGTCCTAGACAGTAATCCCATAATGTACTTGGCGCCATCTTCCTTTTCCCACTTCCCCTCCCTCAAGGTCCTCCATCTTAAGGATTTGAGGCTTTTCAGCCCTGAGCACACTGGCATACAAGTCTTCAACTTGAGTCTTATCTTTGGGAGATTCCCTCACCAACTGTCAGACCTCGCTATCACAGCTGCCGTGCGCCCCATGACTTTGGCCATCTCTGATGACAGCGCCCCAGAAGTGGGCCTGAGTCTCACTCTCTCTGGCCAGAAGATTGTTTTATGGGGGTGTGAGAGACCCTTTATAAAATCTGTTACTAAACTCCATGTTTCAACAGATTTCTTCCTTTGTGCACCTGACCACACTGTTGCTGTTCCACACTTCACTTCCGTGACAAATCTGCATTTTATCCTTTTGTATACAGCCACAATGTATGATCTTTCTGGCTTGAGCAGGCTTGTGCATTTAAAAAGACTGATACTCAGAAATGTGAATTTCTACAACCAACCAGGTATCAGTGTCATGTTCCATGGCTTGACCAAACTTGAAAGCCTGGGACTCTTTAATTGTTTAATGAGTTCTTTTGACAGAGTCATCAGTGTGGACATGAGGTCTCTGAAATATTTGTGCCTTCATATTTCATCTGAGACCACTTTATCTAAAGACTTCTTTGAGCCCTTGCACAGCCTAAAATATGTTGTCCTCTTTGGACCACGACTCTTCTGTAACTGTGAAAACTCCTGGTTCAGTAGCTGGGCAAAGCTGGAGAGGCAAACGGGCATGTTCCTTGCCTCAAAACAGCACAGAACGCTGCAGTGCCTAAACGTGGACAAGGTCCAGGATCTGGACCGGTATGGCCTGACCCACTGCAGTCCAGAGGAGGGGTTGGAGTTGTTCCTCATCACCACCGGCATCTTGGTGCTCTTCATCCTGACTGTGCTCATGTACCATCTACGCAAGAACACCAGGGGGCACTACTTCTCCTACGATGTCTTTGTGTCTCACAGTGGTAAGGATGATAGTTGGGTTGTGGACAGACTCCTTCCCTGGCTGAAACAGAGAGGGCCTCCGTTCTTGCGCCTCTGTCTGCCCAGGAAGGATTTCCAACCAGGGAAGGACACTGTGGAGAATATCACAGACAGCCTCAATCGGAGCCACCGCATTCTCTGTCTGATCAGTTGCCACTACCTGGAAAGCAACTGGTGCTCCCTGGAGATGCGGCTGGGCACCTACCGACTGCAGGTGGAGCACGGGGATGTGCTGATCCTGGTATTTCTGGAGAAGGTCCCTACTAACCTGCTCTCTGCCCACCACAGGCTGGCCCGACTCATCAAGACCACAACTTACATAGAATGGCCTCAAGACCCAACCCAACAGGAAGCATTCTGGGAAACAGTTTGGGAGAAATTGGTGCCAGAGGCATCCTAATGAATTTCCACAGGATTGTCTTTGCATATCACAGCGAGAAATCTTATAAACTTGACTTTTATGGACTTTTAGTTGGAGGTGTAATATATGTATATGTATAGTATATTAAATATTTGTATGTATTAAATAGTTATACACATGCTGTTTTACAGTAAATAGTTGGCTATTGGAGTTGTAACAGTGTTTCAACTGATGTGTCCATATGAGTTTTAGGATCATGCTTGGGGCTTGACTTGTAAATCAAAATAATCAATATCATAGTCAATATTTCACAGATATGTTACACACTCAACACATAGCTAAATCTCATGTATTTGTCAAGTATCTCTTTGACTCAGTATCAGTGATAGCTAATTGTTTGTAATGATGTCTAATTTGTGTTTGTGTTTTTGTGTCAAGGCTTACTGGGGTAAACAAAGACCCAAATTAGGATTGGAAAATGTTTGTGTGCATGCCATTTTCAAAGAAATAAAATGTTTGACATATAAAATTATGATTTTATTCACTGCACAACATTGCTCAAATTTCACTGGTATCACTGTGAATTAAGTTTCTCACCTGGCCCATAACAATCCTTGGGGGAATGTAGAAAGTGAACCACACAGTTTAATACCACCTCTTAACTACAGCTGAACATATAGGTTACTATCACTCACAACCAGACCAAAAGAGTCACATCTAAAAATGAGTAAAGTTTTGCAGATGGTATGTGTGGAATTTAAACATTGTGCTATACCATTTCCCCATTGTATCACTTTTAAATTCACATTTAACTCACAGTCAAACATTATTTGAATCTGAATACTTGTTTGCATTCAGAGATAGATAGATAGATAGATAGATAGACAGATACATACATACATACATACATACATACATACATACATACATACATACATACATACATACATACATACATACACATGAGCCATAGAAATATACTGAGAAGAGCAAACACACACCTGCCTCCACCATATCAGTAGAAGCCTGGTTCTCTCACAGCTAGCAATAGCCAAGCTGGGAGGAGTGCAGATATGCACTTAACCTGAGTATTTAGCATTGACATGACACGTGACATTAATGGTCCGGTGATCATCAATGGTCTAGCTTTACACAAGCTGATGGAAAGTACAAGACAATGCTGCTGATCAAAGAAACTCAGGATTACCATTTTTTGTGAGGGTAGGTCATTCACTAAAGGTTGAAATCAAATGTTAGGCTTGCTGATATTATGAGGGCTACCCACACTCAGTGCAGGTGTTCCAGCACTGAAAGCCTGGGCTTGACAGTAGAGTTGTGCATGGCATGAAAGCATAGCATCCTCTCTCTTCCAGAAAGTGAATCTGTTTGGGCTGCCAGGACATTTCTATCTCTTTTGCCATTCTTAAAAAACACAGACATACATCAGAGGTGTTCCTACGTCTCACTCATCATCCACTCTGGCAAACATGTAACACTGGCGCTCTGCCATCAAAGAAAATGCTTTGAAATCTGTCTGTTGATGAAGTAATCTTGTGGCGATGGAAGTAAAACAACAGCACTCAAAATGAATTTAAACTATTGCACTTTTCCTAAGTTGAGATTTATTCAAAGTGTCTGCTGTGCTGGGGTACACACTTTGAAGTGCAAGCAAATGCTCAGTTTGATAATGATTTTGAGTGACGACTACTTCGAAGGCATTTGTAATATGAGATCTTTTCATATCCCTCGAAACTAAAGCCTCAAGTATTTACACTACCAAAGGTGGTGGCCTCTTCAAGTGAAGCAATGATTACAGCATCTACAGCGTCAAATACTTAACTTGTTAAACAAAGAGTAGGTTTTGTAGGTTGGTGCTTGTCAGTGATGACTTCATTTGGATAGGGAGTATATGGAAATTGAGGGAACAGTGATCGCATTGTAGCACACAGTGTAGACACTGGGAAAAATGCTGATTAGTCCTGGCACTTTTGGGTGGAGAGGGACTGATTGTACATTGCACTTACAGCACTGTATGCTTTCTTATGTCAACATGGGTTTAGACTAAACCATGAAGCAATGTGATTTACTGGTCCTTGGTCTGAGAACGTACAAGTCATTTTATCACAGAATTTAAACCAACTTTATCAAACTTTAAGAAGTTTGTTAAAAAAAATGTTAAAAGTTCATTAAAAGAAATGAAAGCTCATGGCCATTTTTGGTGATGTGCTGTAGCTCTATCAGTCTAAGCATTGCAGAGCAAAGTAATTTTCTTATTCTCTGATATCAAAATAGAATGTATTCAACATTGAGTTTAAAAGATAAGCTCAAATGCAATTTTACATGCCAATGGTCCATTTTGGCTAAATGGCACCTTCTTTACCAACTACAATTGATCTATAGTCAATTTTGGGAATATGACATCACAGTCAGGCTTTGTTATAATTTGCCCATTTTTTAGTGGTTATTTCAAGATGAAAGTTCCACATGTATATATGAAGGAGGACACAACCGTGTTTCACATTCATGACAGTTCTGTGGCCATGCACAACCTTTTCATTCAACAAAGGCAAGGTAAAGGCTATGATCCAATCAAGACATCCCAAGTCTACCGTGAGCTCCAGGAATCTCCCTTATTTAGCAAGTCACGCAAATTTCTTTTACAAGTGGGAGAACCAGTTTGAACAAGTGACAGACACAGCAATAGAGTGACACTGATACAGGAGGAGTGACAGACGACCTCTGTCTTGCTCATAAAACTATTCAGCCATTAACAGTAATGAAAGCTTATTGCAGTACAAAGAGGGAGAAAAGTAATCTGCATTTGACCCTCAAGTAAAGTGCACTCATGCACTGTAGGCCTATTTACCCCTCCCTATATTTCCACACGTTTGCTGTCCAGCATGTGCAGTGGTGTTAGTATCATCATGGTCTAGGGCTGCATGAGTGCTGCTGGAACTAGGGAGCTGCAGTTCATAGAGGGAAACATGAATTCCAAGCAGGGAAACGCTTTGGTCATGTGCATGGCATGCAGTTTTACAGCATGATAATGACCCTAAACAACTGCCTTGTTAAGGAAGCTGAAGATAAAGGGGATGGCAAATACCAAAACTCATTTGAGCACCTGTGGCACATCCTTAAGCGAAAGGTGGAGAGCAAGGTGTCTAACATCCACCAGCTCTGTCATCATGAAGGAGTGGGAAAGGAGAAACCTGTGCAGCTCTGGTGAATTTCAAGCCCATAGGGGTTAAGGCAGTGCATAATAATGGTGCTCACACAAAATATTGACAGTTAGAACACAATTAGGACATGTTCGCTATAAAGTGTACTCACTTTTGTTGCCAGCTGTTTAGACATTAATAGCTGTACGCTGATTTATTTTCAGAGGAAAATAAATCTATACTGCTATACAAGCTGTACACTGGCTATTTTAAGTTGTATCAAAGTTTCATTTTTATAGTGTTGTCCAGTGAAGAGATATAACAGAATATTTGCAAAAATGTCAGGGGTGTACTCACTTTTATCAGATACTGCGTGCTCAACTATGGCATCTGCATTCTACTGCATTCTGCATGTGGGCCTATAGGATATGAATCCAAACCCCTCAAAAACTTGAGTTGAATAGCATGACTGACTGATATTATATTATATTATATTATATTATATTATATTATATTATATTATATTATATTATATTATATTATAATGTTATGTTATATATTCAAATCAGCAAGATGGGGTAGCCATGGCCTACTGTTTAGGGCTTCGGGCTCGTAACCCAAGGATTGCCGGTTTGATCTCCAACCTGTAGATGCTGAAGTGCCCTTGAGCAAGGCCCCTAACTCCTCACTGCTCCCCGGGCGCTGCTATAGCAGGCAGCCAACTGCTCCAGGTTAGTGAGTACTTCACTTCAGTGCGTGCTGTGTGTGTTTCACTACTTTACAATTGGGTTAAACGCACAGACCAAATTTCCCTCGAGGGATCAAAACAGCACAGATTATTATTAAGATAATTACCTTTTCAAAAGATTTCATGGAAGGTACAGAATTATTATTTGGCATAATAGGTTTGCTGACAAAAAGAAAAAAAGGTATTTGACCTTAGGACTATCCAGTCATAGATCAAAACAATATTTTGGATGAGAAATAGACTTGAAAAATGTCTATGATGTCTATGATGACTTTTGTTGTCAAACACTGACTTGATCTTAACCTCATTAGCACATTTATCTCTGTTATTGTCCTTTTTGGATGTGATTTATCAAATATGAAGATAAACCATCATACATTAGATCTCGAGACATTCAGTATATGCATTAGAATTTCCATTACAAGGGTAAAGTGAGAAAGTGTATAACAAAGGCCAACTGCTTTTAAACACATTGAGGTAACTGAAAAGGTCCCCAAATCCATTAGACTGCATTTCATGTGATATCATTTCTATGTGCACCTTTCACTCAGATTTATAAATCACTATGTAGTGGAAGTTTGATATGTAAACAAAGGAGAAGTGGGAAAGGAAAGAGCAATTTATCACGCTAAGTGACATTTAGTTCATTTTGAACCGTGCCAGGAGAACACTTAAGCTGTGATGCCAAACCTACCATAATGACAGCTAACCACACACACACAGAGACACAAACACACACACACGCACACTCTCTCTCTCTCTCTCTCACACACACACACACACATACACACGCACAGTATGAAGTGAGCTTTAGTGAGACTTGACCTAGTTATATTCATTACACATGCAGACAGTGGAAAATTGTGATATTTTGGAGTACGCTGATTGTGATTGTGTACTGCAGTGTAAAATCACATCAGTGTTGTGCATTCCATTGTGAAATGGCGTCTCAGTCCTGAAACATAAATGGAGAAATTGCTCCCATAACACAGCACTCAAGCGCAATCATGTCCCAGGTTTTTCAGTGTAACTAAGCCTTGTGTGAAATTAAAAGCAGGAGCTATTGGTTCATCCCCCACACCACCACCACCACCCCCTCCTGCCAAAAAGGAGTCTATGTTTGATTTTTCTGGCATCGACCACCATTTTGAGAAGCTGTTCTATTTTCCCCCCTTTTGTCTAATCTGGACGGGAGGGAATGGGGCCGTGGGGGAGTGCAGAGCAGAAGCCAGATAAACCTTGACGAACAGGCTGGGAACACGGAGGAAGCAGCAGAGCTCAGCCACCCCCTCCTCAGCACCAGTGGATGGTTACATAACTCCAGAGACCTTGTCGCATTGTGAGGGGGCCATGGGCTAAGCCTGGAGGGACTACTCCAGACTGTGAGGTGCCCATGCCAGACTAAGAGGGGACTAAAGTCCTCAGTTCCTCATCAGTGTACACTCCATTTGGTACCCAGAGCCATTTCTGATTTATGTAATGGCAACGGAAAATGGGGAACTCAGCTGTCCAGTGAAACCCTTCAGGAGACCAGATTGCCCTCTGGGGTATTAGCCAGCCAGTAATGTGGCCTAACAGAGTAATGCCTTCGTGAGCATAAAGCTGCTTGCTGATTATCTCGGGAGAAATCAGTGTTAGAAAATCTGTCCTCTGCCCAGGCAAGGACTTCCGTGCCTCTGTGTTTCTTCCATCAGGGGGAAAAAAGATGGAAAAAAAGAGCTAAATATTTCTCTTTGGAAGGGAGTCATAATCTGGACATGAGGGAAACTGGGAAGAATGGAGCTAGCTCTGCTGGCAGTCGCCCCTGAAAAGTAAACTTTGTCTCTCGAGGGAGTTGTGGAAGAAATGAATACGTACGGCAGCGCAGTCCACGGCTTAGATTGTCCCTCGCACCTTACATAACCTGTGTTTGATTACACTGCCCGCTATCCCATTCTCTTTTTGCTGATATTTGATCCACCAGTGGTTTGAAACTCAAGACATGGTTTATAATGAGCTCCCGCACAAGAAGAAAGTCACTATTGCTTTTCAATAACTGACAGCTAAGGTAGGTGAGGTCAGCTTGACTCGACACTGACTGGCTCAGTTCTATTAGGTGAGATAGACTTCTCAGTGACAGGGGCTGAGTCTTTCATCTTGAGAGAAAATAGACATGTGCCCAGACATTCAGCTGAGGGAGAGCTGGCAAGCCAAATGATATTGCATGTGTAGACTCTGTGATTATAGGTAATATTGGGCTACCACTGCAACAAGGCAGCTGGTTACAATTAGCCTTCTGAAAATAGAGGCACACTACAGTCCCCAAGACAGCTTATTACATGCAAGTTTCACGGTCCTCTTGGCAACATACTGTCTGGTGATTTGCTGCAAAAATACAGACTGTATTATGGGATGTCATATTTTGAGGGCATGGCTGGAGAATTTAGTTTATTGTGGCATATTTTGCTTTCATGTGATGCACTCATGATACCCTAGCAAGACTCCTCACTTGGAAAACATTTTTCCATCTATCCAATTACCCAGAACGGGTCTTTTTCAGAGGGGTAGGAAATTAGGATAAGCTGGAGTGGCCTCCTCAGCCATTACATGTCACCTCAATGGATTGTGTTTACCATGACACTGAGTAGACTGGTGAGACACCTCTAACCTCATTGTTTCACCTATGACGGAAAATGGATTGGACATGGGGCAGCATGCTGTCAGCACGTTAGTGAGTCTTAACTCCAACCAAATTACAGGACAAAAAGGGCAGAGCAAGTGAAACACTAACAGACAATGGTGTAACAGTGTGGCCATTCAGGGGTTGTATTGGAAAAGGACATTAAGGTCTAAGTTTAGAGTGGACCTAACCCCCTGTGGGGATAGCCCATGTTTAGGATTAAATGCGCAATAACTAAGGTCCTTGAGGTTCACTGTGTACACATGTCTGAATGCCCCCAAGTCTTGACTCATATCTTGCATTTCTACCAGCATCACATCTCTCTATGGCTCATAGAAGCTTCAACAATGGCTGTTGGTGGCCCCGTTTTGGCCTGTTGTATATCGGTCTTGTTTCTTTGTGTTCCTTTTTCCAAGCCACTCTCCTTCTTGCTCCGCCACGCTCCTCTCACACATTCCCAGCATTCCTGAGTCGAGCTATCCATGCCGTAATGCAGGGGAACGAGGAGGCAAACGGAGCGTGTCACAGCCCAGCGGGGTCCTTATCGCCTCGAGAAAATACCTGGAGCCTATCGGAGGCTGGCATGCTGGGTCTGAGGCGGGGATGAATGGCAGTGCTGTTATCTTTCTCATCACAGGGGCTGGTTCCCGTTAGCGGGACAGCATTGGCATGCCAAGGGCAAAAGAGTGCACAGGTGGCACGCTTTTCACCAGCGAGGGGTGGATGGGGTTAGCAGCTGGTTCAGTGGTCCTGGCAACAAAGCATGAAAGCTTTCACCTGGATGTTGTTGATAATGATGATGATTTTGATGTGTCTGTATTTGCATCCACCATGGAGACTGTTTGCCCACATTTCAATACAGCAAAACAAGTTAGAGCAGCTTAAAATTCAGCATCTGGTGTCATCTCAGTCAGTGAGGTAGTAGAGGAGGTAGTCAGCTGATCAACTGGATCATGTGGTCAGCTGCGACATCAATTGACTGACAGCTTATTTTAACTCAGTGGCCTGCCCACATAATGTCATGCTCAGTTTCTTGTGCATAATTATGCCAAACTATAATTGTTTCGTCCTGTAGCCATGTATCTCATGTCTCTTTCATCTCATGACTTGCCCTTATGAAAATACCTTCACTGTGCTGCAAATGAAGTTCAGAAGTGATTAAATTGAACAGAAATTCTTTAAACTTGTTAAACTAATTACCTTCCTTCTCTCAGTAATGGAGGTAAAGTCAAGAGCTGTTCTTTAAGTCCTTTCAAAGAAAAAGTGTGTCAATGGGCACCTACTCCCTAAAAGCTCTTGAGGTGGTAGATACATCATTCTGGAACCAGGTCAGATGATGATGTCATCATCCTATATCCACTTAAGAACCCAGGGGGGGTCATTACTGCCATATAACCTCATGTTGAGTCAATCCACTGTAATCAAGTCACTGTCACGTTCCTGTGTGATGTGTTGATGTGTTGACCATGAGTCTATTGGTTGTTTGGATGTGTCCCATCCCTACGCCTTCACTGTGACTGAAAAAAACTCCTCTTGTTGTTGATCTGCCTCTTCATCTGTCATCACATGATGATATGTGTGGCCAGATGATTGTATTAAATCAACCACTGAAATGTGCATCCTCATCTGTTTTTTTTTTTCATGACATTCATGGGCTGAGACAGATACAGTACAAAAAATTTTTTTGTCAGCCTGTACAATAGGATGATAAAAAACAGCCATGTTATTCATAACCCACTCTTTGCTAGCACTGCTAAATGTGAGGGATCTGTAATGGATGGGACGGATTTAGTGCTAACTTACCGTGAAGATGAACGATAACGTCACTGTCATAACAAAGGGCTCGAGCAGTAGGCCGTGAGTTTGGGCCAAGCAGCTCCGTTAGCTCAGTCCTAATCAGGCCCATATGCAAAGGCACTCACACCGCGGAGGGACTTCAAAGGGATTCCAGACACTCACTGCAGGCGTAGCCCCCCCTGACCTTATTATAAATCCAGCTAAGGGTATTATGGGCCGTGGCGTAAGGCACCTTCAACGCTTCTCTCTGGGCTGACATAGCATAAGTGTCATGGCTCCGGGAGAATTACCCACACAAAATGAGTCAAAAGATCAGCATGGCCAGGGTTTGTATTACCCTATGTTATTGAAGCCCTGCGCCACTGCTAAGATCATAACATCAAGCCTCCCTTCTCCCTGCTATGGGTATGGTGTTGTTATCATGAGAGTTTCCACAGAATTTTAAGATCTCATTTACATCTATGTAAAACTGAATTATTGAACTAAATTAGCAAAGCCTCTCTGCATACAGATTACTCAATGTCATTAAAATATCCATCGTATGTCATCACACAGTGTCCCAAGTCTCAGGCTCTTCCAAATTTGTAGGTCTGTGACAGGATTGTATAACTTCTGCTACAATTAATTTGCTGGCTTTCAAAAAGAACACAACACTGAACCTCCGTAATGGTTGAATGTTCTGCTATAATCTTCAAAGCTTAATTGGCACAGGATAGTAAATAGATGTCGGCAGGACTCATTGTAATCCAACTTCATTGCAAAGAGGGGATTAAAACAAACGAAAAAGTCTGTCTAAAGACATGAAAACTAAACATAAAATCCTTAGTAACAAAAAGTCAGTATTTTCAATCTGACTTGTGAAGGAGTGCTGCATTCACTGTTAACTTCACACCTTAAGAACAAGTTATTGCCAAGCTGGGAGTCTAAATCAAAAGGGCCGACTTTTCAACACGGCCTCCTCATCACACCTGGCCTACCAGTATCGGCCAGCACTGTGGTACCTGATAAAAGACATCACTCTCAAGCGCAGTGTAAACATGTTCTGCTCTGGATGTTGTTTTATCCACGTGAACCAGAGGGAGGGAGGGAGAGAGAGAGAGAGAGAGACAGAGAGAGAGAGAGAGAGGACAATCTGTGCCCTATAAGGATGATGGCTCAAGAGCTTGCGCTTGCCAGGCAGGGCTAAAGTGATCTTGTCTGGCTTTAATTCTGCCTCAGACCACACACATCTCTTTCGGTTATCCCCCTTGCTCATTATTCAGTTCTCCTTTTCTGTTGCTATTCATCATTTTCTTTTCTTTCTTCCTTCCATCTTAAATTCAGCCTCAAGTGCTGATTTTTTTTCTCCTTCAGTTGTTCTTTTTTCTTAATCTCCCTCTTTCTCTTATTTCTTTCCTCCCTATTTTATTGTGTGTATATGCGTGTGTGTGTGATATTAATTTCTGGTTTTTGCACAACACCATTGAGGTGGTAGTAAACAAGATCATCTGGATTAGTGAAGGCTTTATGGGCATCTGATGCCTGGCCCTGAGTGTGA
The DNA here is from genome assembly GCA_015244755.2 of Tenualosa ilisha. Taxonomy (NCBI): domain Eukaryota; kingdom Metazoa; phylum Chordata; class Actinopteri; order Clupeiformes; family Clupeidae; genus Tenualosa; species Tenualosa ilisha. The sequence continues at coordinate 2,095,240 of PYXC01001308.1, read as the reverse complement.
AAGACTGTCTGGTGTCTACTAAAACCCTACAGTTTTAAGCTACCCATGTTTCTGAAGAAAACACAACGCCTTTGGGAAACACACCCACTACAGGACAAACGAAACTAGCGTGGTAAGAATGGCCTAATAATATAAGCCTATTGTGTGTAATCATTGCATGTGAGGACCTGTTATGTCTGTATGCCATGATGATATACCTCATTTAGTGTATGGATTTTTGTATTTCTTTCTCCCTGAGAAGAGGTTGTGGATTGAATTCCCCTCCAGTAGGCTAGCATCAGTGTAAAATTTGCAGCTGACATAGTAGTGTGCTCCTTCCTGAGGGAGAGATGGAAATGTGTGAAATGTAGTGCATTCTCAGAACACAAAGACTCCACTTTAAAAAGCTGACACACTTACCCAGCACAAAAATGCATAATCTATTCCAACAACAACAAAAAGCATTTAAACTTGAAAGAGCCCCTAGACACATGTGACAAAAGTGTTTAGGCCGGCGCTACAAAATCCTTTGAATTCCAGACTAAATAAAAACACAACTTTGAGGAGCTTTGAGGATGAGAAAAAAAAGTTCTTTGGAAAACCAGGCGATTTTTGAAAATTTGTGCTGTGTGTACCTGTTCCAGGAACTTTGAAGAGGCTCTGTTTACCAGTTGTGCTGTCGCTCATGTGGAGAATGCTGACAAAACCCCTATGCAGTGAGAGAGCCTTATCGTCTTCAGCATCTCACGCCATGGCATCAGAGGACACTGACAGCAACACCCCACCCATTTCTTGGCCTGCCTATGCTCTGACATTTTCCTGAATTATCTGTGAACATGGCACAAAGCTGAAAGGATCTCCAGATAAATATATCCTTCTCAGATAGACTTCATTGAAACTGTGTTGGAAATGACCTGCGGCGATTAAATGATAGTATTTGTATGGTATTTAGAATAATGATTTACTTTTATGTTTCTCAAGTGAAAACAAGACCAAAGTGCCATTGCATGTCCTTAAAATTAGCTCTAAAGGAACCAGATATAGAATAATTCAGCCCATTCATTTACCTTTATTTTAAATTCTTGAAGAATTGTTTTTAGATAAGTTCATACAAATAAACAAAATGTGATTTTGCAATCTTAGAGAAACTTTCTTGTGTATGTCCACATAAATCAACAAAACGTAATACGTAATCTACCAAAATAAAATGGTTCAAAAAAACAAACATGGTTAGTGATAAAGGATCTTTCGTAAGTCTCCATCACAAATATTGTATTGTGATCACACAGATGTTCTTTATTGGTCTTACACCAGTCTCATACACTGACGCACAGGCGTCAATACTGATACACAAAAGCATGGTTACGTGTCACCACACAAAGCACATCCACACCAGTTCCACCGCAGGTGTTTTTCATTTACAAACCAAATTGCTGCAATCATGACCCAAAGCCATCACTTACGTTACATAACAAACAAGGTGATACACGGCACTAGATTACATGACTAATAGGACAATTATTCCATTCAGACACTGGTGGCTTTTTCTTCTGGATTAATGACAGCTCTGGTGGTTAAGCCTAGACATAAAGCATGCCGTTACTCAAACAGAGATGCTTTTCCAATCATTCCACCTGTGCTGAAACTGCTAAAATCATTTCGGAGCCAGTGGGGAGAGAGAGGCTTTGATTGAACAGGCCTCCTGTGGGTTTGTGCAGAGATGCTTTTGGAATCATGTCATCATTTCTGCATTCTGGCCCCTCATTTCACACTTGAGTGGTTGAAGAAATGTGGGAAACTGAAGAGGGGTATAAATCTTAATTTTCTGCCATTCTTATGCAACTCTGCGTATGGAGGGAGAGTGTGCTAGCTAATTTGCTCTCTAAATACAGTCTACTGCCCTTCTTCCTAACCTACAGTGCCTCTGCAATCACATACCGTGTGAAATACATACCTCTACGAAGGATCTATGGAAAATGTACAGCTTTTTATAATGCATAGTACATTAATGGTCCCTTTAAGTGCAATCAAAGTAGTTGTTTACTCAAGATATTATATAACTCCTTAATCTCCTCTTTTGGAAGGAATGCCTTCTTGCTGTAAAAGATCTCAGACTTCCTCTTACTTCTGTTAAGGTAAATCACATTCTTTGCGCCATTTTTTTTCTCTAGAACAACAAATATGGAATGTTTTGCTACAGACATGCTCTTTTTAAAAACAAGGTCTATGAAAAGGCCCTTTGTACAGCATCCAATATAGATTAGATAATATGTGTTCCTGAAATAGGCTTCAGGCATAAGCGAGAAGAAGTCCATGGTGCTATATGTCCATCTGTTCTGGTGCATCCAAAGTGACTTTGTAAATAACTAATCACCATATCGACTGAACAGTGTGGGTGTGGGGTGCCTCGGTCCCTGTCCCTACCAGCTGTCCACCACTCACACAGATTTCCGGCGCTTTCCGAACACGTTGTTGATGAGCTTGGCCATGGATTTGGAGCCGCTGGGGCGCCGCCGTCGCTCTTTAGCCTTGCCGTTCTGGCTAGCATTGCGCACCATCTTGGAGAACATTAACGCCACCTCCTGGCAGTGCTCAGCAGCGGATAGCTCATAGAACTGGCAGCGGGTCTCGCCTGCCAGCTGTTGGCCCTCCTCCCTGCCCACCTCGCGCATGTGGCACAGGTCCTGCTTGTTGCCCACCAGAAAGACCACCGCATCCGCTTCCCTGCAGAGTAGAACAGATGAAGACAACCTCAGCTTCATACCTTGATTACCACCTGCCCTTTGGTCTAAGGGTGGCTGTATTCATGAATGCCAGGATCAGGAGGAGTGTGGGTGTCTCTAATTTTTCCCAAAACATCATTTCCTTATGACACTGAAAGTAACTCACATGCTAATTAACTTTAATTCAGCTTTCTCTTTGTTTTCCACATTTTGTGTCAACGGCCTTTCCCAAGGATATTTCAAAAATCAGTCAATATACCCAGGACTTAGGTTACACATAACATATTTCATCTATTGATTCCAACATTTTAATTCTGTACTCTCAACACTAAATCCCACCACATGAGAAAGCACAGTCATCAGACGGCCCATGACGAATGTGGGCACCCACTCATACCACCCACCACGCACACATTCTGTTCAACATGTAAACAAAAGGCTGCATGTGAATTGTGCTTGAACACCCACACGTCAACACGTCGCAACAAAACTGACTGTGAATGAGGTATCAGAAATAGCCTCCACAGTCCTGTACACTGTGTTCTAGTGGGTGGTGGTGGTGGGGGTGGGGCTGTGGAGGCCGGAGCCGTGTTTGGCTGCGTACCTTTTGGTGGCTCCAAAGTTGAGCTCTCTGATTAGGTGCAGGATAGCTTTGGCCGTGAGGAACGAGGAACGGTCACTGATGTCATAGACCACGACGAAACCATCTGCCCAGTGAATCTGCTCACTAAGAGTGGACTTTCCCTCACAGGGCTGGAGACATAAAGGCAATTAAACACAGATGACAGGACTTAGTTGAGGAAGACTTTAATAACAACACTCCTACTATATATATAACTGATATGTAGACAAAGACGTAACACTTCTGTGTTTGTTTTCACTCTTTACTCCTTAATGATTTCAGATTATGGCATAGCTTTTTTTGAACTGCACTGTCATTTCTGCAATGTTTTGCTCAGGAAGTCTTAGTCACTATAAGCTGCTGGTTAACATGTGAAATGCACGTAAGCCTAAAAACTGTGCGCAGTGAAAGCTCGTGAAACACAGAGGGGGACGCATAGTTGAAAGAATGCAGTCAGTGGGTCTACACATTTGATTATATAATAGCTGGCCAGGAGGCAAGCAGGCTTAGGACACTAAGTGAGACAAATGACACATGCTTTCATCTTTGGCTAATTCACCATTTTATAAACAAGACATGTAAGCAGGGGTAATTCTCTGCATTTGATGTACACTCCTGTCAATGGAAACCATAAGTACTGAATGATTACTTCCAAACATCAGTCAGTTCCAACATACCTGAGAACAAGGGTCATAGAGCTCCAGATTCTGTTGTCTTCCATCAATGGATAAGCGTTTTCTGTATATGCACTCTGGAAATAAGTAGGGCAAATTTGTGTCAAGCAGTAGATATTATCATTATTTATTCACTAACATGTGGACTCTCTCCAAACATTTGTGCAATGGTCACATCATGCTTAGTGGCTGAGAACCTGTTGCATGTTATAGCACATCTGTAAATAATAGTCACTGACCTTACATGAGCTCAAATTGCTATGCCTTGAACACTATCAGGAAATTAGACTGATGAAAAAGTCATTGTCTCTACAGTATAGTTTCAGTGTTTGACCCCCACAGTCATCTGAAAGGAATTAGGCCAGCTCAAGCATTTTTTTTCCCCTTCGATTTTTGTAGTAATTTTCCAGGGAAAGTTCTGATTGAATTGCAGCAAGGACATCAATTCCAGTGGTTACATAATTTAGGGTTATGTGAAGGGACAAACAAGAACTATCTAGGCTACCGCAGGGTGTGCAGCATGGGAAAAGGGGGCTCAGCAGCAGCCTGTAAAGCAAAACAATGACATGAAGGACTAAATATTTATCAGACGATGTATGATACACTCACCTGATGTTGATGCATATTCGCCAATAAATCGCTTGGTCAGAAACCTGACAATTAGAGCTGTTGGGACAATAGGTTTTGGTTTGGGTTACAAAATTCAAGGCAGCAAACATGATACGTGAAAATTTCTCACAAAGACAGTACAGGCAATGACAGCTAGATTACCTGATTTCCCGACACCTTCGCTCCCTAAGACGGCAACTTTAATGTCATTCATTTTCGCAATCTTCGCGTTATGAATTTTGAAAGACGCAATTCCTCGAGGTCACTTAAGACATCATTTTCCGGGTCTATCCGATGGTAAAAACAGGGCGAGTTAATGATAACGGTAAAACTTTACCTCCGTACATTCCAGTGGGTGCCGCTTGAGCTGCGCTTTTTCCTACACAGCGAAGAAGAGAGCAGTCTGCTTGTCTGAGGGTGGGCTTTTGAACTGAGAGAAACTCGCTGACCAATGTCGTCACTATGACGAGTTAGCTGTGCCTTTGTTTTGGACGTTCAATGTTTTTAAGCCTTACCACAGCCTGTGCCCCTATGCATTGTTATTTTGATCGAAAGCGTTTGTATAGGCCTATGTCATTACGCCATTGCTATGGCATAGGCATTCTGATTGTAATTTATGCTAACTGCCGATATCTGAAATAGTGAACTATCACACTTTTTCATAAAATCAAACTCCACCGTAGGCTATGTAGGAAACGTATATTTCATGTTATATCGTTTGTGGAAAGATAGTGGGCTAAATGAATAGGTCAGCAACCATATTAATGTGTGATTTTCCTGTGAATATATCGTTCATTCGCTTCCTTATCGGGGGACCCTTCCTAAATTTGCAAATCAACCAGAGTGCTCCTTTGTACTTCAATGTTGGTTTAATCAATGTGAAATGCTTTTTTTCCTTCCTGCCACTGGAATCAGCACCCATTAACCTTGCCTGTCAAAAGGAAGTCTATACTGATACAAATAAAAGTGCAGATGTAAACTCTGTGTTATTTGCAATATGCATATCAGAGGCACTGAATGATCTTCATCCAGGTCATTATGAATATCTGATCGCTGTTTTATTAAAGTCTCCTATTCCCATTATAGTTGCCTATTTTTGGAGTGCAGTATCATTATTACGGGAAGTGTTTTTTTTTTTTTTTCTGCAGAAATAGATCAAAAACAAAACAGTACACATGTGTTTCTCCTGACCCTTTAAGGTAAAAAGACCCCTTAATGATGAGAGGAGAGCAGTTGTTCCCATGCAACATCTAAGATATCAGATAAGACAGCTCTGGGCAAGACCCTAAACAGACCAGATATACTCTGGATTTGAATGAACTGACTCTCCCAGCCAAATACAGAGCTAGAGAAGGCTCAGTTATTCCCTGATATGTTTGTTAGCTGTTTTGAAACAAGTTATTCCCAGTATATTTGGCTTATAGCCTACATTTTGTTCATTTCGTGAATGACGGCTCTCTTTACAGAGCCTCCGTCATGAAGATGATTCATGGGGAACATTAGCATATAAATCCTGTCTGTTTGGCTTGAGGCTGTGAACGTATATTTTCCTTCTCTATATTATGTAACCTCGACAGGTAGGTAGCGCTCTAGATACACCATAACTTGGGACAGTTGAGCTGGATTTATCCGTTTTTAATTGCGCACATTGGTCTTTGAAAAACAATTTGAAGTTTATGTAAGTCCTCTTTTCTTCCACATCAAGTGCTGGTGGCATGCCCTCTCCACTTCTCATATGCAGGTGATATCAATCACAACATCAGTCCTTCACTTTCACTCATATTCTACCCTAAAGCTTTAGTTTCTTTTCAGTCCATCTGGTCCATATGTGGAGCAGTAGACAGGGGCTGTGTGCATTTCTTTCATACCCCATTGCCTGCAGTATTAATCAGTATGTGTGAGGCACATGTGGTGCAGTTTATTCCTCTGTTGCACCTAAATATGTGAACTTGACTCAGGAACAATCAGTTGGAATTTATGAGCGGTACAGAAAGAGAGAGAGAAAAAGGCAGACTGGGTGTCAGTAGGACTGCAGATGTTCACCAGAATGACCCCCACTTTTATGGGATTTCATGCTGTCTTTATTGAGATTTTATGTGTTTTATATTGCGTGAATAAACACAGGCATTAATCTCCTGTGCATTACAGGCACAATGGATCCTAGTACTCCAAACAGTCCAGCCCTTACAAAGCCCAGAGGTTCCAGCTCTCAGTCTGGCAAGTTGAGATCAGATACATGTGAGATCAAACACAGCTGTTATGTGGGTCAGGGGAGGGCACAGATTTGCCACATCATTTGCGATCAATAAACCTAATCACTCTCTGGGCTACTGTGCTAATAGCAAAGGACTGGACTGATGTGGAATGCAGACAGACTGGCTGCTCTTTGGATTGTTTTGTGCTCTGTTCATCAACTGACTCCGAGGTCAGCATGTAAGGACTGTTTCATTTGCCTTGAAACATCAGATGATACTGGATGTTCCCAAGTGAAATCTTTCTCCGGTAGAGAGGATTACTGCAAACAAGGTGTTGTGACTGATATTAGCGTAGGCTCTGCTTTGTTTTAGAGCAAAACAAACTCAGCTGTGAAGGATAAGTGTTGTGGAAACAAAATAATGCAAGAGATGAGCCGCTTGATCAGGCAGGCATGCAGTCATTGAGAAATCGGGCCAATACGACTGCAAGGTATCACATTTAAACACACACCAAGCTTACCAAACACACACCAAGCACACCAATTTATCTTTAAATCACATAAATTCAATACACATCAAATAGATATTGAAATGCTGTGCCACTGAGAATCCCAACAGATAAATGAAAACATTCAGCATCTTTTGTCCACAGATGAAAACGTTTGATCAAAGCATTTATGCATCAAAGCATCAATAGCCTATGTAGGATAGCCAAGTGCTGATTTAAATGTTGCTTCTGGGAAATGTTCTTTGGGACTTTATTTGGGTTGGCTGAGAAGCGCTAGCCAAAATTGGCTTGTGAGTAATTGATCAAAGTTTCAGGATCCATTAGGTAGAGGACCCGTGAAATTATTTCCTTCAAGAAAAGCCTATGCATTTATGTGCTTTTAACTTTCCACAACTGAATCCACATTACTCCAACAATGCATACTTAATTATGGCATTTCTGCTTACTCCTTTGATTGCAGTTATTTTCTGAGTTGAGGTATTTCAGACAAAAAGCATACAGGAAAACTGAGCTGAAGTAACGTCTCGCTGCACCAGCAAGACACGTTCTAAGATTAGTGGTGCCCTCGCTCACTGAGGGCATCCTGCATCATCTCTAATGTAGCTTTTAAAGTTCACTCAACATGCTTGCTAATTTTTGTCTGAGGTTTTCTGGTCAGAACATTTGCAGTGGTAGCTGATGCTAATAATGAAATGATCTCAAGAGAGATAGGTTAGTTCTGTATGAGGGAGAAATAGGTCATAACTTCTCATTTTGGTCTCATATTGGTCATTGCCCTTGAAATGAGCCCAATCAGGGGAACCGAGGGTGGATTTCAATGTCTTTATTAAAGAGTCTGTGGACATGCTGGATTGCTTCTGCAATATGTTTCTCTGCCTTGATAAAACCATTAAGTTTATGACCATGTTAGGTAGACAGTCTGACCTACTAAGGATTTTTTAGGTGATGAGACTGAGACACAACACACACTTCCATCAGAGCAAGCATCCAGTTACCAGGAGAAATGAGGGGAGGACATTTCTAAGATAAATATATTTAAGATAAACTTCTACAGACAGACATGACAAGCATATCAATAATAAAATATATATGTTGATCACATTCACACACACATGCATTCTCTCTCTCTCTCTCTCTCTCTCTCTCTCTCTCACACACACACACACACACACACACACACACACTTATGCTAACACCCACATCCACACACTTGTGTGCACACATACACACACACACTAAAAACCAAAACCTTACAACAATTAATTTAAAAAGTGAATTTTTTTGTCCCATTGAAAATTAAAGAATAACATTTGCGTTGCTAGAGATAATGAAGACAGCAGCTTTGTCCTTGTTTAGACAGACAGCAGTGCACAGAACAAGCTCCTTTGTCTTCCCCTCGTTAAATTCTCCAGGGTTGTGTGTCGCTCCTAGCAACCACACAATATGCCATAAATGGCGTGTATTATGGTTAAATATTGATGAACATAAATAAAGGTAGCCATGTATGTTACTGTGCAAATAGGTTATATTTGCAGGCCTGACCCTCACACAAGTGTGTTTCATATCTGCTTTGGCCCATGCCACCTGCGTAAATATTTATGATGTAATGTCAACCGAAAATTGGGAGACCCATAGGAAAGGGAGACGTTTTGTAAGCACCAATCTTTTAATACATCTATTTTTAACTGTTTGCCTTTTTAAACCACTGTTTACAGTAGAGCAATCATAGTGAGATTTCTAAAGCGGCAAAATATAGTTGTGCATACAGCGCAGACAGAAACAGAAGAAATGAATCTATCTTTAGAAACATGACATAATGAAAGCAGTCCGCAAGAAAGGAATTGAAGGCCGTCTTTCTGCAAGCTCACAAACTGCAGCCTTGTCGCTGTGTTTGTTCCCTCCAAATAGCAAGGTAGAAAACCTCCCTGTCTCAGTGTTAATTTGTTTTCCAAACTCTCCCCCAAGTGCTCTGCAAGTCTTATGTAACATCTTGATTCTCTCTTCATGCAATCAGTTCTTAACCGCTAAAAGTCAATAAACCAGTGATGAAAAGGAAGTAACCCATTCTCACACAGGTCATTAAAACACCTCAGAATTTGGCAAGATAAGGAACCTTTTTCTTTGCTACCATGACTGTACTATGTACTTTGTATCATGCAAGAGTTTCAGCCAACAGATTTGTGGGTCTGTTCGAATTTGTGCGTTTGTGCACTTGTTTGTGTTTATTTATGTTTTTGTGTTTGTGTTTGTGTCTGGAGCCTCACAATGGGCGCAGTGACAATCCAGCAGGGTGACATTTGCAACTAATGATTGCAATATCTGCTGGGCTCATGAACAAAGCTCTTAAGCTCCTGTGTGCTGCATAATTATCGGTGTTGGTGAGGGAAGAGCCAGTGGACTCACAACAGCAGCAAGTTGCTGTTTTAGAGCCCTGCAGCTTTTCATTATTCTGGGAGGAAAGTGCTTGATATTAGCCGAGAAATCTAGATGCACCCTTGCATTAGCAAATAGTTGTGCTAAGCAGGTACGTCTAGCCACGCACCATTGAATCACGCTCAACGTTCTATCTTTGTAGAGAGTCGTTGGGTGGGCTTAGCACAATAATGACAGGGCTGTGACAGTGCAAATCAACTAAGTAGGCAAGGAATAGCGCTTGTTTGAATCAACTTTGGCATCAACTTTGGAATTTTGGAGTTAGTCTTGGGCTTCTCTTTGAAAGTTGAGCAGAAAAAGGTACTCAAGTCATTTGTTTCAAAGAAGGATGTATTTGCTGTTTTGCCAACATGGCTCTGATTGGTCGTAGTGCTATCCAGTTTGAAAGACAACCGTTGATTCCGCCCCTAGGATTGAGCTCAGTCTATCGATCGTGGTCAGACTATACATTCTGATGTTATAGTCTGGCTGGTCAGGCTAGCTTGATATATCTATCTATCTCTCTCTCTCTCTCTCTATCTCTCTATACATGTATATATATATATATATAACCCAACAGCCCAACGGGTGAGTGATTGTTTTAGAGTCTTGTTTGAAATAAAGCCTAAAAACTACCACTAACAGTATTGCCATTATAGACACAATACCACCATGTCAAATTACTCAAAATTGATCTTTCAGAACATAATTGTAATAACATGAAAAATTCCTCACAGACATACCCTAAGTTAGCTATTTCCTAATCTATAATTGTATACAAAGACATGCTTTGGTTTGTTTTTACCAGACAACTCTGGTCACTGTCAAACCATACGCCCTAAGAGCACACCTCGATAAGTAAATAGTGACCTAGTTTGTCTTCAGACTGTAGGTTGGTGTTGAGGTGAAACTGCTTAGATGTACTGCACAGCTTGTTTTCCATCTAAAGACGTACCATATATTATCTTAAAATAGCACTTTGTCTCACCCCTTGAACTCCATTTGACATCATTGCATGTAGCCTGTAATTTGTTTCTAGACAAGTGTTTGTGGTTATCTAAGGTTCCCCTGCTCTCTTCTTAAGACTAGGCACTTAAAACTGACAAGTTGATATGGAGGGGCATTTGCACAACAACAAAAAAAGATTTATCCTGGCACCATTTGTAAGTGTTTGGGCTAGACATGCTAACAAGACAAATTGCCCAACTAAGACAGCCTTCTACATGTCTCTCCTCCATAAAGAAGTAACCTATGTCGACATAAGATTAACCCAGCTAAAAGCAAATGTTTACATCCGGAAAAAAAATGCACTTAAAAATGACTGAAACAATTGCCGTGAACACAACTGCAATAACAATTTATCTGACCCAGCATCTGATCAGACAGTCCCAGGTACACAATTCACCAGGCATCTTTTTATTTGTACAAAGGCCACCGGTAATGTAGGCACGTGTTGTCTCCTTAAATTGCCCCAGTTGTGTTTTATTGCAACAGAATGGGGAGGTTGGCCCACTTACATGGCGCTCCTTTCATGTGAATCCCCAGTAAAGGTTATACCAACAGAGACAGGGGTTAGGGGGACTCTGCCAGAATCCGCGGCTGAGCAGAGCGGGGCGGCATGGAGACAAGCCATCATCTTTCCCCCAGCTGACACTGCATCCCACCAGTGATCGCTCAAAAAAGTCGGCCGTGGCTGCCAGCGAGACCTACTTTTCAGGGGAGATTTATCAAGCTGGCCGTCCAAACAAGACTCCCAAATTGTCCCCCACTCCTCTCTCTTCATACCCACCCAAGTACTGATTTCCAGAGCTGTAATATCTCATTCGTAGATCTCACACCAGCACATGTTGCTTCTCTCTGCTTCATCGTCCATTCTCCTCCAACAGGGATTATGTTCTGAACATTTGTACCATATTTCCATGGGTAAAGACACTCCATTTCCAGAGTGTTAAATCTCCAAAATGCTTGTGAGCCACACAAAGCCATATTTATATTTTGCCCTTAGAACAAGTTTAATATCACTGTAACTCCATGAAAGATATGAAAATGTCAAGCAACAAAATGAAATAAATCACAGGCTGCACAAGTCTCCTTCTATAATACCTAGTTTCTATGGTAACACTGGCTTTGTGGAAAGGGCTAAACTCCAGTCCTATGTAATGTGCGTATACAAATAAGCAGTCAGGAATATGGGCCATGTATATTTTCAGAATAGCCTAATAAAATTTTTATCCAAATGTGTACCTATAAATTTTAGTGTAACTCATCCAGAATGTAGCCTGTTTTGTTCTGACCTAGTTCTATATCTTCCATACACAATATCTCTGCCTAATCCTTTCCCTGTTAAATGAAAAGAAACTCCACTCTCATCTGAGAGTTTGTTTTGTGTGGGCTGTGCCTTGTAGATATGGGCCAGAAATGGGCCACAGAGATCAGACTGCATTTGATCTTCCACAGGCTGCTTGATGGTGATCTCACAGTATGTGGTTCATGACAGACTCGCGTCACAGCTGTCCTTGTCTGAAAGGTCAGCAGGCTTGGGGCTCCACAGGTGGTGGGCCAGTGTTTACGCTAGCAGGTGACATGAAGCAAAGCCACACGCTTGAGATGTCATAGACAGACACACAAAAACAATTATATTATAAGGTTCTGCACAGTTCATGTTTGTTTTGTTGATGTCGTTCTTATATGCAGTGGGATAAAATTGACTGGATGCTTTGATGTACCCCCAATTTTTATTTAGGTACAGTATTTCAGATTAAAGGTAATACATTTGCAGAACTATACTATTATAGGCCTATCCAGAATTATGATTTTTTTTTAATTACCTGTAAATATAAAATGAAGATGAATGAATCCCCTCCATGAGTGTGCCATGTGACAGAACTATCTTGTCACAAGGTCTTTTGCTTTTAGGCCCCTTCCCTTTACATGTGCCTTACCCACTACTGTTTGAAAATGGAGTGCTATTTAGTAGGCTGCAATACAGCCATTTTACCACCAGAAGCCACACACTGTAGCTTGAATTGTTATGTGTGAATACCTAGGCTTACAAAAGGCATCACAATACATAAATCAGTGCTGATATCACATAATCAGTGCAGAAATAAGGTATATATGTGATTGTAAGGTATCTGCTGAGCAATCAAATTTATGTCAAAAGTTGAAAAGAGAGGGTGAAGAGTCAGCACAAATAAATCCATGACGTTTTTTAACTGCACTCGATTTAGGGTGAAGGACTGAGAAAATGACATAAAATACAGTAAAATATACATCAAATGCCTTCAGAAATTATACAATTTTTTAGATTGCTTTGCTGGAGAGAATCCAACCCCAAAGAAGGATAAATAAAGCACAGATGGCCATAAATTGTGTTCTACGGTGTTTAATATTTCAGTCATAGCCATAACATTTAACCACCAATGTCCTTTGTATCTCCAGCCCTGTTCGCTGCTGGGAACGTTTGTTTCATAACACTGCTGTCTGTTTGCTGTAGTGCTGAAACATTCCTTAGACGGAGGCTGATTTTCAGGGCTTAGAGCTGAATCCACCAAAGATGGATGGAGCCACCGCAGGCAATGGATGTAGGTCAACTGATTGATGGTCCCCTCTCCTAGACTTTACTCCATTCTGGAAGTGTTTGCAATGGAAGTGGCCCAGTGTTTCGGATACAGAGTGTTCCTTGAGCACTGCTAAATATAGCTGATTTGAGTGAGGCAGGAGGAAACCTATCTTAAACTGGCTGTGGAACTAATGAGGGGGTGCGGAATAGAAATGAAATAGTGCCAAACATCTGAGCAAATAAAGAAGGGGTTAATTGAAGTGGCCAAATGAGCAGAAACAAGTACAATTAGGGATGCAGAGGACAAAAGATTCAGAGAACAAAAAAATCAGGGAGCAACAAGTACAATGTGTGATCATGTCAAGCAGAAGAAATAAATATTTGCCTGAAACAAAGTGGTAGCAGTGTTGAGTCTGGTTCATGTTGTTCATCAGACTTCGTTCTTATACCATGAGTAAGGCAAGAAGTAGGTTGCATCAATTTCCACTGTTTTTAGTGAAATGTATGTGTGAATGTGATGTATGTGGCTGCCCTTGTCTTGGCTGTGGGATGAATAACTTGCAGAAAAGATTGTATGTTGTACAGCAGATAAGTCCTGATTCATACTTGAGGTCCAGAGCCTATCTTTGTTATTAATGAGAAATGCGTCACCTTTAAGGGTTTTAGTAGATATTATGGTTTAAGCTGTGTGAGAGAACCATCCTCCCTAAGACAACACTCAGACAATCTATTCATAATTGTAACAAAAAACATGTAACGATCGCATGGGAGTTGATCCACAGCAGGGTAGATAAGATAAGTTCTGACACAGCTAACTTGTATCATGTGACTCACCTCCTCACCTACTTCCCTGCTTCTAATTTGCCACAGCATCAGCATCCTTTAACTACAGTCTTAAGCATACTCAGTAAGACATGAGGAATATCTCTGTCTATATTTCTGTCATCCACAGAGATGGCGGTGATTTGAAATTTAATCTTCCATATCTTCCATGATTCTGTCAAGATTTTGAGTAGAACTAACCAATTACAAAAATTCCTGTAAATACTCTTTAAATATTCTTTTTTCTTGAATTTTGGGTGAATGTTGGTGGGTGGGAGAGGTAAAAGCCTGTGTAGCTGCCAATCATCTCTGCTGACACATTTCATTGGAAAAGAATGCAAATATGCAAACACATAAGGCATCAATGAAGTATATGCACCACAAAGCAGTTGGATTTTCTGAAACAACACGCCATGTTGCTTTATCTCAGCCCTGTGCATTAATGTCAATCTGCCTGGTTTAACAGCTGTGCTGATTCATTTCAAAGGCTGCTCACGGGCGAATATGTACTGAACTTTAACGCAGATATGTGCCCCAAGAGCTTTTGCCACCAGTTATTTATTTCCTTTGGCTTAGTAATGTCACACAGCACCACTGAACAGACTACTTCAGGCCATAAGGTGCACTGGATGGATGCATTAAACATATAATATTTGGGAACATATTGGCAGTGCCCATGTTACCACATGTGACCCAAGAGACCTTAAATAAGATTGTGTTGCAATGGGTGAGACAGACACCCCAGTTCATGACTTTAATTACGACAAGGGGCTTATAGTACTGAGTTGGCCTACAGGCACAAATCAACAAGTCAAAGGCCGAAGACTCAGATCCAGCACTCTTTCAACCATTTTGATTCTTTTGTCCTTAATAAAGGTTATGTCATGACTGCTGTGTCTTACTCTCGGTCATGTCCTTATGGGCACAGCTGATGCAATTTGTAGACCTGTCATGTGGATTGTCATTGGAGTTTCTGGGCCATTAGAGCATGCTATTTAAGACCACTAGGGTGATTCAACAGCAACAGCTATTGTCTCAGGAATGGAAACTGGGTCGGGGCTCTGGGTAAAAATCCTGAATAGTAAAGAGCACTCAATCTGCACAAATCTTTTGAGGTATTAACCTGGTCATGTTCCAGTTGTGCAAGTTGTGTTCTTGTGTTGCTCTTGTGCAGTTTTTTACGTGGCCCTCGGGAGACATAGTTTTGTTTTGCGTATTGTATATGGTTGAATGATAATATAATAATTTCTGAACCTCTGAACTTTAAATTTCTATTTCATTTAATACAGAATACACCAAGAATGTGTTGCACATGTTTGTCTGTATAGTTTTGTAAAAAAAAATAAATGAAACTATAACTCAAAAATACAACATACACTTCATGCTGATTGCAAGATAAGTGTGTTACTTTTGTTTATTTTACCTTGTGCTATTGCAAAATAAGTGCAGTATAAACATGGACATCTTTTCACAACACCTGAAAACCACAATGCTACAAATGCATTCTAATATTCATTCTAATGGAAAGATGGATGATGGATGGTGTTCCACATTGTCACCTCAAAATGATCAAATCAAATTCCACAGCATGGCAGAAGTTTAGATTGCTTGTGCTGCCATCAACACAATGATTGATGAATACATTTTGGACATATGAAATTAAATTTCTTCATGTCCAATATTTAACTTAGTGTCACTATTTTAGAGATTGTAAAGAGACATCATATAGAAGTCTTGTGCCATGAAGAAAGCTCAACACTGTAAACTGGGGTTGGCACGGGTCTTTGTCACAGCTGTCATCAGCCCATGTAGTTTTCCCATCTAAATCATATTTTGCTCTATTTTTTTGATGAATGACCATATAAGACTTGGTGTCTTATGTAGAATAACTTAGATCTCGTAATAAATGACTACCATATGCCAAGTTAATTACTGGTGGTTGTTTTAGGACATCTTACCGCTATAAATCCTTGTAAATCCTTACACTCAGCCGTATGCGTGAGGCAAAATTTATTAAGTGATGATCAGTGGGCTCTTTCTAGTCCAGACTGTAGTTGTGTAAAGCGCTGTGTCAGGGTACCGGCGAGGGATTTATGGGGGGAAAGGTGGGACCGTGGATTTATCCAGACGGAAGCTTCCATGCCTGTTCAGGCTCACGGGATGTCAGGAGCTCCAGCCAAGCGGGATGTGAGAAGCACTGATTTACCTCTGGGCCACTTTTTCCTGTTAGCACTTGGATTCAACCATGCAGGATAACTTCACTCGCCTGCTGCTTACCCCCCCACACACACACATACACGTACCCTGTTACTATGTGAGCTGCAGGAATAGCTGGCCGGATCTTGAAACCATTTGCAGCCTTGAGATATTATCCACATTTTTTTTCTTTGTGTAAACACTAAATGACCCACTGAATTTCTCTCGTGCTTTGCTGCTCACCACGTTTCACTCGACAAGCATGCTCTCGGTTAAAGATTCTCGAAAGTACTAGCAATACTATGATGAAATGACCAGTCACCATCTATGTAGCTGCTTTTGCTACTCCGATGTTGCTCTGTGCGAAAAAATGTTCGATGTTTTGGCACGCAATGAGCCATAATGAAAACTTGCAGTCACCCACCATTACTCATGACCAGTGACATGAGAAATGCATTTTATTTGGTTGCAATGACCACACAAGGAAATAAAGGAAAGACATTGACACAGCAGTCTTTGCTTTGCTCTCCCTGTTGCAAAGCGTTGCATAATTACATATTAATCTGGATTACAAGATCCTAAATGTGGATACATATAAGATTTGGGGAATATTTACATTTATAAGAAGGAAGCAAAATAAAACAAGTTCTCCTCATCAACACAAATACATGTACCACGGACTTCTGAAAGCAACCCTATCATTTTTTTGCTGAATAGCTGTGGATATTATTCCTTGCCTTCAGAGAAAGATCACAGCTCCATGTGCAGATAAGAAGCAATGATTTGTGATGCAAAGAAGCAAGAGGCCCAAGGGTATGGAAAATGCCCCTCATTGCATGGTTTCATAAACGCCTCAGTCAGGCACATTTTTCCTCTCTCTCTTTTCTCTCTCTCTCTCTCTCTCTCTCTCTCTCTCGGTTACGAAACCCTGTGATAAATGGACAGCCTGAAAGGATTGGAACCAACAATGTAGTGCAAGATGACATCTGAAAATGTCACCTATGTCTGCATTTACAGAGCCTAATTCTTGAGGCAGAGGTCTGCAGATTGATATTCACATAAGGCCAAGAAGAGCTGAAGGCTTGGGCCAGTGGGAGCCATAGGTTTAAACATTTTTTATAGTTTATATCAGGAACAATAAGGCAAATATTTTATAATATAGACACAAGTGAAAATGATACATATAAGAACCGTGGTGTTAAGGAGACATACTGATTTGCCATAGACTGAACTAAACTTAATCCTGACAATTCAGATAGAGGGCATGAAATATGGGCATGAAACAAAGACATCTAGGTGGAGATGCTAGACATAGGCAAAACTATCTCAAGGCATTTTACTGCTGCCAGAATACTGCAGCATCATCAATCAGTGTGGGTAAGCGTTAATGGCTGTTCTGTGAGCTCAGCAGGGTTGGAGACATTATGTAAGGTGTGGGGTTTGAGGTCTTATGCATGCGTGACAAGAAAAAAAAAAAACATTTTTGAAACATATTCAAAAGAACACCAGTTAGAGGATTAATAAACAAAGATTAGAATAACGTTACATCAATTAACCTTCCATGTCACCAGGAACGAATTTCCACACAAAAAACCTTTACGACATGCATATCATTCTGTTTACATATCACACATTTCAGTTTTGTACAATGTAGTAGCCTACGTCAACTGGAGATGACCTGATATAGTATGAGACAGGATTGCATTGGCAGTAAATTGTTTCATTATCATGCAGAGCAGTTTCTTTGTTACAGCAGCCTAGGGGGAGCTGTCTCAGTGCGATACCACACAGGGTCACAGGGCACAGAAAAACCCAGACACTCTATGCAGGATATGCATGCAAAATATGTAGCTGTTTAAAAAACAAAAACAAGAATGACTCATCTAGTGTACATGCAGACAAGAGAAAAAGTAAGACTGAAAATTGGAATGGTAGAGGAAAGGAGGAGAGAGAGACAAAGACAGTAAGACCAATCTTAATTTGACTGCTTTCCTAATAAGAGCTAGATTCAACAGTTAAAACAGTAGCAATACAAATATGACTTAGATTAAAACGAAAACCATTTCAATGAGGCATACTGGTTGTTTGTAAGCTTTTTTGTGCTTATTTGTGCTTGTGTTTTGTCAATACAGGTATTCCCCCATTTCATTCTTCATTCTCTCTTCCTCCAACACATCTGATCATAGGATTAAACTGAAGTGATAAAAAAACAACTTCAAATCAAATGATACTCCACTGCTGTCACCTAGTGGAGACATGCAGTATTGGTATCTCAGCATTGATTGAAAGTATTACCATGATCAAGATTCATGAAAGTTTTATAATAAACATGTTATTCTTCAGTCTCTCTCTCATTTTCTTCATTACAGACAAAACAACTGATCAAGTCAAAGAATAAAGGTGAAGTGTGGTAAATCACAAAGTAGCAAATCTACACTTACACCACGGCTGTCACCTAAGTGCCACACAGAAATTAGTCCAGGAAAAAAAAAACAATAGCACAATTTACTGTCAATATTTGTGTCAATTATTTAATATTTACCTAATTATTTAGAGTGCTCACTTCAAAACAAGAAACAGTTTTGGTAAATAACCCTAGATTTTAACCCTGTGTGGCAAAATAGATCACATGGCAATCTGACAATTGCACCTTATAATTACACAAAGTTACTTGGCTATGTTCAAGATATGGGAATCTTGGATTTGCAAATTCAACCCAGTCTAAATGACAAGACAAGATGAGAGGGAGGTCATAGGATAAATGTGTGGTTTCCCACATGTTATGCAAGAGTTTAAATGAAAAGATCTATATGAAAGGTATGTGAATTTGCACAATGTCACGTGAATTGGGCCATTTACACTGATGTCTTTAGGACAAAGGGCACAACGGTAGGCTGATAGTAGCACTGGGGGTTAATTGTCCAAAACAGACAGCCCTATTGTTCTCTTGGAGATACTCCTAAACTTTTGGAGGTCCTCCCAAACACGAAAGCCATACTCAGGATATAGAGTAGAGTTACTTTATTGATCCAGAAGGAAATTATATAGGCCTATGATGGGAAAACAGTGAATATTGACTATCACATTATTCATGTTTATATTTCTGGCCCTGACAAATTTGTCTAAAGAAAAGTGCATTATATTTGTGCAATATTACTGACAAAACACAGCGAAATAGCTCAGCCTTTTAATCAGCACTGGAAACAACATAAATTGTGTGATTAATGCTTTGGGGACGTGCTGTTTGTACTGTGTAAAACAAACAAAATAAACATGTTGAGAACGAGCTACTGGATGGTAAGGAGATTCGCTGGATGTTACAAAACGTTTCATTTTTCACTGATGAATTACAGTTGCTGTGCTTACTATATTGTTTAAATGTTTGGAAGTAGGGGCTACAGTAAAACTGTTACATTTTGAGTCAAACAGCGCATGCGGTTTTTGTTTTCTTTTCTTGTTTGTTCGTTTTTTTCTTCTGTTTGAGTAACTTTTTTATGGTAGACCTATTACCATATGCCTTGGTGAGAAGCAAGACAGGCTACATGAGATTTCACTCATAGACTTTCTTAAGTAAGTGAATAGAACTACTAGTTTTGTTTGTGGGATGCAGTCAATGTCCAAACTCTAAACAGTAGGCTTTTTCAAAATTGTTGCCTTACAGCAAGTCCGGACATGTCTTTCTACTGAAAATGCATGTGCGCATGTGTACCGTTTATGTACCAAATACTATTGGTGGTTTCTCTTATTATTCGTGACGTACTTCCGCTAGTGCAGATACATTTGTCGGTGATTTGCAACGTTTACAACACGTTGGTTACGCGAAGCCGTTGCGAGCAGACAGGAAAGAGAACTCAGAGTTTTGAAACAGCATTTTATGGTTGTTTTTTTTCTCTCAAATCAGGAAAAAGGACAAGAAGGCTAATCTTAATCAAGTACATTTTATTATACTTTACAGTCTTTTTGAACGTGAAATGTGTAAAGACGCAATGGAGCTGAGTGAAGAAAAAAGTCTGCGCGTCTATTCTTCGATGAAGGAAATGGGTCTGAAATCAAAGAACGTTTTTCGTGCGAGGTTTAACGTTAAGACGATCCGCAGCCACCTCACTGAAAAAAGGGGAAATATCCATCAATCCAAAAGTTGGTACGACGATCGAACTGTGGCATGGAAGGGCAGGTAGGCCAAGGCCTAAAACGCCTAAATCGTGTCTCCAAGCTTGTCGATTTGAAGAATAAGGATCATACGTCTACAGTTTCAGGCCGGATGGCACCGAGAAATACGACACAATACATCATGGATCGAGTGTATGAAGATATGAGTGACGACTGGCCAAACCAGGAGAAATCATCCCCGGAGCTGTATATCCATTTGGACGACGGAACTCGAATTCCCCTTGACGCTACATCACAGCCTGCCTTCGAAAGGACTCTAGACTTTCTACAGAGGGATTTCGAGAATATTGCTTATTTGAACGAAATCTGATGCCAAAGATCCAGATTCTTCTGTATGTGCTGAACAGGTCATGGAAGCTTAGGCCGAAGGCCTTCTAGGCCCCCAGACGTTGACCGTGAACACTGGCAAAGGACGGAATGGAATGTTAGTATATTGTTATACATTATGTAGAGAATTTAATGTATATTGCCTGTATCTTGAAGAACGACGAACGTTTTGGCCACCTTGCTAATTTGTTAAAGTGTATGTCACGTTTTTTGCCATGTGATTCATTGTCGGGTTTTCCTATCCTCAGTGATGCACCGACGCTGTCCAAACGTAGGGGGGAGCAATCCGCTTATCCCTACGGTTACAGCTGCGCACTTGAGCCAGAGCTGAGCTCCGCCATGACCACCGCCCGTGGTCTCCAGGTAAACCTGTCTTCTCGTGAGGTATACGTGGCATGTTCTAACAACGATTCTTGTCCATTTAACTCTGGCCATGTCTTGTTAACTCAGTGTTATCAAGATTTAAAACCTCTCAAGGCTGTAAAGTTACTGTCTTGTTACATGCTACAGAGTTCGCTGTGGTTGCAAACTGTTGTCAGAGACTTTTTCAGGTGGCCCTCATCGTCTTCGGCTGGTTCAGCAACGCAGTTTGGGCCATGACAACGTAAGAAACATGTTGGTAATTCACCTTCCCTCTCCAGTGCTACACCCGAGCCTAATCCGGTCTGTTCTAAATGGGCTACAGTGGCTCTGTATGCGTATTTTTTTTTTTTTTTTTTTTTTTTTTTTTGGATATATATGTATCGGCCTTATATGGACCTATGAAGTAGGCGATGCCATTGTACAGATGAAAAATGTTTGAGTGTTGTGGTATGAATGTGTGCTGGCAATGAGTGATGAATGGAAAATAAAGTTATTTTGTTGAATAAACGTGTTGTGGAATTTATGGTAAGCGTTTACGCACTGTGTGCCATTCGGAACGATTTCTCATTGATCAGTGAAATTGTTTTTAATGAAGGGGTAAGTCTGAAGAGGAGCAGTAGAAGCAGTTAAAGCAGAATCGTACTTAACAAGCCCGGTTAACATGGGCCTGTCCATAGTGGACGTCTGGCCATTAAGTGTTATTTGTGTTGCACGTACCATGGCAAGGCTATGCCCGGCATAGATCACTTTAAAGGGTTTATGTATAATTGCAAGTGAGTGATGCATAGCATCCATAGCTATAGAAGGGAAATAACCCAGTAGTTTTTAAAATGTATAAAACCCATTTCTGAAAAATGAATGTGGATATTTTGTTTACTAAACTAAGCAAACGTCAGCCTAGGGGTAAAAAACGATAGTCTCGACGACTACCATTGTTTGGCTACAGCTCAAATACACACTTAATATACTGTTAATCAAATGTAGGTAGGCTCCCATGGCATTAAACAATAGTCGTGGCCCGTTAAAGTAAGACGCTACAACTCTCCTAGCTCCTGTGCGCAGCACTAAAGATTATCAGCTATGACCAAAAACCCCTGCGCGCCATAGACTTATACCGCTGGATGGTCCTAGCGCACATAGAAAGGGCAGTCCAGTCAACAGCAGTTTAACACAAAGGAGGTGGTCCAGATTAACGTAAAACAATTTCTTTCCTTAGACGTTCAAAGTGAATGCGCTCATCGGAGTCATGAAATACTGATTTTGGCGATCCCACATTCGAGAAGTGAAAAGACCACATTAGGGAGACATGATTGTTTCACTTTTACTTCAGGGTTAGAACTCTTGCGAAAGCCTGTCAAATGTATGTTTGTGCAGTTGTGACTCGAATTGCTCGGTCATAGGCCACTGAATTATTTCTACTGGTAACATTAGGCATACCGTATGTCTATTTTGTGCGCTAGTCAACCAAAACCATTGCATCAATTTGTGACCGTATTATGGAGGCTTATGCCCCCTTGTCCCATATGGTAGGACTTCGGTCGTTTGGTGCGACAATAGTAGGCGTATCCATTCATAGACGTCTTTAGATTTACAGCTTCGTACTGTGAATAACAAAGTGAGACGTGTTGGAAACGCAATAAGCATTGTTAGGGTTTCAGAGAAACTGTTTTGGCACCTTTTCAGACATCCTGAATAAAAGGAGGAGAGTTAAGTTCACCCTTGTATGCAAAGTGTTTTTCACAGGTTGCTGTCAGGCAAAATCATTACGTGGAGGTGATGTAACAGCCTGACACAGAGACTGGGAATTTGTGACTGGGGAATGGCTGTAGAAAAACATGTTTGTGTCTATTTATACTTGTTTGTTAGACTTTTAACAACATACTTAAGACGAAGTGTTTCTCTACACTGTAAGTTAAATTATACATCTTTAATTGCCAGCCTAACGGCGCGGAGTCTTTCTGCTCATCTTCTTATTTAGCTCCACCGCTGGTCAGGGAGCCATCAGTAGGCTTTGGTTCGCGCCGTCTCTGAGCTGTGCGGGACAATCAGCGAACAGAAGGAGGGCTGAAATTAATAACGTTGAATTCAAATGGCGCATTCCAGCACCTAACATGACCAAACAGTAGCATGAATGCTGAATGCTGTTGAGATTTAAAAAAAAAATAGGATGAATCAAGTCTTTATTTCTTCTGTAAGACCCCCAACTATAGCCCATTGCAAATCTGAGCTCCTGTTGCCCCTGAGAAGTGTCTTCAGGATTGTACAACTAAAGTCATTTAAGTGAATGGAAAAAATGGCCTTGGTTGACTGTACATATGTGCAAGGATTGAGCAAAATGGTGGTGATGATGTAGCGACCCCCTCACCCCACCCCGATACACCCAACATAATAGCCACATTGCACCCCCCACCCCGTGGCTCTCTCTTTTCTGACCACATGTGTGTTTGCACCTCAGGTTTATGTACTGGGATTTCAACCCCTCATTAAGTAAGAGTGTGTAGATCATTTTGCAGCAAGCAGATATAAATATTACACATCTAATAGCATAACAATAATGGTTATACAAAGGATTCGCTTTCTTTTTTTTCCTGAGGCCAATTGCTCTCAGCTCTGTCCACTTGGTGGCGCTGTTGTGTCACTGTGTCTTCCTACTTCACTGGCAACAGTGAGCTTTTTTGGTCTGCAGGTCAACATGAGAAATGAGGGATATGAGGTGTTGATTATCCCAGAGCTACATTTAGATTGTAGCATCTGTCCGTCAGGGTTTTTGAAGCGCATCCAATGGGGCACGGCACTCGCATTACACAAACAATGAGTCCAGCCTCTGTGCTTAGAAAACAGAACAGCAAATCAACTGGTTTGCTTGTTATTGCAATTTGCCAGTCTTAGGTTTTTTATTATCATTATTTTTGTCGTTCGTCTTTTTTTTTGATAGTCTGGTGCTCCTCCGGGAATTAATGTCAGTCTTGGCGTTGTCAAAGCACAAGTGACACATCCATCCCGACTTTATTGCAGCTGGCCTGTGGTTCGCTCATACCAATCTTCTCTGTCAACTTATGCCTCCTGGCTTATGTGCCAAGAATAATAGATGAGACAATTTGCCTAGGGTCTTTCCATAACATGGAAATATGAGTGACAGAAAAAGTAAAGCCTTGTATTATGTTTTATGCGATTGCCTCTGGCAAATGGATTATCACCTAAAATAGTGGACATAGCATAGGTCTCTTTTACTGAACAAACACACACAAGCAATCGTTTTCTGAAACTTTGGCTACAAGACGTGGCTCCTCCTTAAACTCGTGGCAGTACGCCAAATAGCTGATTAGTTCCTTTGCTCTCCAAGGAACTGGATGTGACTCCTTTTTAATTAGGGCCGATAAGAACATCGCCTGTGTGTCTATACTGCCACAAGCGGGAGCAAATAGCAGGAATCAGCTTAAGCTCAGCTTTGTGTTTTGGGGCGGATGGGGGTAGTCCCTCACTGCAAACACCTTGGCAGAGTGTGGTTTATGCTGACATACTTGTACAAGGGAAGACAACATCCTGTGATAAGACAATAAGATTGAATGGAATTTTTTTGCCTAAGACTAATACAAGGAGAAAAATATTTACAGGGTAATTTGGGGTGGAGGCGGCAATGCTGTGGACAGAAATGATTATGGTATTTGTTTATTTATTTCCTCCTCATTGTCAGTAGGATCACATTTGGGCTTTTATCATGAATAGTTGGCTTACGTTAAAAGGAAAAGATTGTTGCTTTTTACATGTTAAAACTTGATGCCATTTAAAAATATGGGATGGGTTGTTTGATGGGGATTTGTTTCATTCAATGTTTTTTCCTGGTAAAAAATACCCACCTTCATTTGCTATGTAAAGATGTTGGATGACTTTGTCAGATGGCTCCTTTTAGTCAGCCAACCATATAGACAATATACTAGGAAAAGTCTGGTGTCATTATACATCAAGGGCCTCAGAGTCCTTTCTAATGGCACACAGTGAGGACTGGCATTTCAGACAGTTTGTGTGAGATGGAAAGTTAGGCTATGGACTGTAAAACCTAGAAACTCAGTATTCCCAGGAGGTAGGTGACACTACAGGTGGTCATATATACTATAAAAATAGGATTTCATATATTTTTTGTAAAAGATAGATTGTAGCCTTTGTAAAATGCTGATAAGTTAAGCATCTTATCTGACATCTAAAATGGCGGCACTTGAGAAATGTCTTCATAAACAGAAGATTAAGATTAAGGAGATACTTTAGCAAAGAAGTTTACAGTTAGATTACATTTTCTGAAGAAAGAAAAAAAAAAGAGACCTGATCCCCCACTGCAGAGCCTTCATCGTCACCCTGCTGAGTAACACCAGTTTCAACACAGTAGTGGAAACATATGGGCTTTGGCATGTCCAGAGTGGTAACTATTCAGACAGGAAACTCTCAGATTGATTTTTTTTATAGATGTAAGCACAAAGTTTGCTTGGTTGGGGTGGCCCAGATCTGCTCAAATTGCTCCATAGAAAAGCTGCATTATTGTAGCTGCATTAGCAATACAAGTAGTTATGCTAGAAAATTGCTGCCATATAAGAAACACATAGAAACTAGATCCTAAGCAGATCTCAGCAGGTGGAGCTGGGGTGAAAAGGGAAACAATAAAATAGCAGAAGTCAGACCATGGAATCCAAAAAAGCTGATTGGTTTTCGCTGTGACCAATCAGTGGCGTCACCTCGAATTTCTTGTATGGACTTGGTCATTTTGGAGGAGGTGGTTATGTAGGGGTGACTGTACTATACGTGTAAAGGCTACAAGTAAGAACAAGAATGTAGAATTAATGTCTATCATACTTGTGTTGCTCTGACCTACACAGGGACAGGAGGAGCTAAGCGGAGTTATTGGATGTGGCACTGGGGCAGGACATGCTTCCTGCAGGGGTTGGTTGGGATGTTTAGGTTCGACAGAAAGGTTGCGCAGAAGTTACATCATCACGTTCACTCGCATTTGATCGTATCCAATGAGAATTTAGAAACAACAACAAAAACATCTACGGCCCCTTTGGTTTTAACGCAACATAAAGCCCACCACTCACCCTTCCCACTCACCCTTTCTCGATTCTCACAGGCCCCCAAGTTCGCTCTAGTTCCCTCCGACCAAAGTAATTACACATGTACATCGGTCTGTCAGCATGACCGCTCCGCTCCCCGGCGCCACCACTGCTCCTGCCATTGATCCTCATCAGGGAGGGCCGTGTGCACATGAGTGAGAGCAATGGAACCTGGAAAGCGTCTGACATAGATGAATGGAGGGGTGATGGTGGTGGAGGTGGTGATGATGAGGGGGGAGGGTGGTCTGAATATTTTCGCGGCGACCTAATTGAAACCTCCCAGCTCACCAGGTCCGGATGCTTTAATGACTCTAAAGGGCAAGAACTAGGACATGGGCAAGGAGGACAGGGCTAGTGACGCCAACACACACACCATAGGGATTGCCTCACCCCCCCCCCCCACCATACACACACATACACACAAAGCACACACACGCAAACACACTTCTCCACCCCCCTCCTCGTTAGACTAACCAGACAGCAGCAAGAGTGCCTGCCTGTGTCCATGTCTATTTCTGTCTTCCCCTCCCCCTGTCTTCAAAGACAACCCCTGTACCACATCACCACCACCTCCACGTCCAACAACCAATCAGGATAGAGCCGAATAGCCGTCAGCCCACAGGCATCACCAGGGAGACGGAGCCAAGGCAGGTAAGAAGTGATGTGACACCTGAGCGGGCAAGCGTTCCTGCCAGTGCTGCTGAGCCCGAAGTGTGTCAAGGACACTCGAGCTGAGGCCGACACACCTCAAGTGTGAGGGATCCGCGCGTCGCGCCTGGATGAGCCGACACCGCACAACTTTCCAAAGGTGACAGGACGCTAGGACTGCAAGGCTCAAGTTAGGCCACCCATCATCTGGGTCCTATGAGGGCTGACCAAGATAGGGAAGAGAGGAATGTAGGTGATGCCATCACCATGTCTATGGCTTGAACAGGACCTGTAAGTTTTAGGTTAAGTAAAAGCCGATTGTTTTGAACACATACAGTATATTGGTCTCATTCTGATGCAAGAATCCTTGAAAACCATGACAGGACTCACCTATGTTCTTTTAATCTTTCTGCTGATAACAGCCTATTGGTAATCGCTCAGCAAACTGCCTATTGCACATTCATCGATGTCAGCAGTACACCAAATAATGTGACCTGAGATATTTTTTTCCAAAATCAGCTGAAACTTCATAAGCTTGTTAATGATTCCTGATATACTAGCAGAGTGTCAGAGGACTCTTAACACAGGCTGATCTCTGAACCGTGTGATTAGTCACGTGCTGCATAGGCACCATATCTCCAGATGAAAAGACTCAACAACGTGTCCACAGTCCGCCCCCCTGCACTCCTGCCATTCAGCATGACAGAGATGTGTTAAGATGACCTTTAAAAAGCTTTCCATCCTCTCTCTCTCTCTCTCTCCTCTCTCTCTCTCTCTCTCTCTCTCTCTCTGTACATGTGCGCTTTGATGTGTGTGTGTGTGTGGGGGGGGGGGGGGGTTCTGTGACGCCATTCATCTTCCAAATCAAACTGAGACACTGAATGTTCATTAGTGCTTATTGTCTGTGGGAGTCAGGGTTTGCGTTTCGTTAATGCAAAGCAGTGAGATTGTCTAGGCCATTTATCTTGTTTGCTTAAAGCTTAATCATACCACAATGTGCAAATTTTGATAATGTAAAGGACGTCAATGCAGAACCAGTGGTTTGTTCGTCTGCAGTTTCTTGATGTGGAAATAACATCTTTAATCTCTCTCTCTCTAATCAGACAGAAGCAAACAAACAAAAACGTAAAGGGAGTAGCTGGGAGTAGCAGAGAGACTATAAAGACCAGTACCAGATGGACTTTTATCACCAGATAAAATCAAAGCTAATGTCACACACATACACACATACACATTTGCTGTAGTTGTATACTGTCAGACAGGCATGTGGTGATGGTGTCTGGTCTCTGTCCTCCAAACACCTTACTTACCCTACCAAAGCTGCAGGAATGGTTCTTCAGGTTCTTTGAGGTAGGGGTAGGACCCAAAGCTCAGGACCAGGAGTGCTGTGACCTTGTCTCACACATATTTCCTTGCGACACACTGCGTGACGGGTGAGAGGCATGCCTTTATCAAAAATGCCATCAGAAAAGGTCTAAAAATGGCACATTTGTTTGACTGACACCCCTGGGTCAGGTGAGACCAGTGGCTTAGCTTACAGAAGCAAGGGACTGATGCATGACATTCTTCTCTTTGGCATTTTACACTGAACACAGAGAAACCATCATTTATTAACCAGTCCAAGAGTTCTACTTTACTGAAAATGGTGACATATAGCAGCTCTGATGGTTTCCTTTCCTTTTTTTTCCCCTCCAAGTGCTACTGAATAGAATTCCGAACACAAATGGTTCATGTTTATTCAAGCAGTTCTACTTCAAGTCAAAGTCTTTGACAGTGACAGTGGCTCCAGTTAAAGTGCACGCGTGTGTGTGTGTGTGTGTGTGTGTGTGTGTGTGTGTGTGTGTGTGTGTGTGTGCGCACATGTGCATGTGCGCTTGCTGTGTGTGTGTGTGTGTATGAATGTGAATACATTCATACACACACAATAGTATTTCTGCCTAAGCTCCACAGGCCCACTCACGGGAAAAATTGCCAGCAAGAAAAAAAGATGAAGCCCATAAATTTCCTGTGGCACAACACAGAAAAACCTAATCACAACCACTCCTGCCTCTCCTCTTCAGAAGCAATCATGACCTTGCAGTGACAGGCATCCGGCGCTCCTCCGTCCTACCCTCTGCCCACTCTTCCTGACGGACGGAGCCGTGTGACAGACATGCGGTGCGGTGCGGCGCGGCGCGGGCATCAGATGCCCTCCCCCTGCCAAGGGGACGGATGGATGATTTGAGCTGTCCACTCCAGTTCTCCCACTCTCTTCCCTTTAAATAGGCCGCGCCACCATCGAGGGCAGGAGGAGGCGGCGGCGAGAACACGCCAGCACACAGCTTCACACACGACCTCAAACAACGAGACCCACCACCACCATCACCACCCTTCAGATTCAGAGGCTCGTGACACTCGTCAGGTCATCCGTCATTCTGATTGCCGTCCAAATGTGTCATCAACAGCGTGTGCGACGTGATGTGATATGACCCGAATGGG
Organism: Tenualosa ilisha; assembly: GCA_015244755.2. Taxonomy (NCBI): domain Eukaryota; kingdom Metazoa; phylum Chordata; class Actinopteri; order Clupeiformes; family Clupeidae; genus Tenualosa; species Tenualosa ilisha. Next base: position 2,065,853 of record PYXC01001308.1, on the reverse strand, counting down.
GAAATTGGTGAGTTTTAAACGGCTGACCTGCAGTAATTACAGTCCAAAAAAATGGTGTGGAACATCAACAAAAAAGACCACAAACAACAACAGAGATGAAGGCTTGAGGTTCACCCCCTATTTTTGCCGTGTTCCTCTTTCAAGGTTCTTCTTCTCAATGGGATGAGACACTCACACTCACCCTTCTCAAGCAGGCTTGTATGTTTGTGTGTGTCAAGGAAAATATATAAATGTTTTCAACGAATGAGAAGCTCACACTCACCCAAGCTTGTGTGTGTGTGTGTGTGTGTGTGTTTGTGTTTGTGTCTTGAGCAGATCATTAATGTTTTCAGCATACAAGATTCTCACTCTCACTCTGTCAGTCGAGATGATGTGTGGGTGTGGGTGTGGGTGTGTGTATGTGTGTGTTCAGGAAGGGGGGAAGTGAATGTCTTTGGCACTCCCCCATGATGCCACCCACACCATCTTGGCGGCGGGGTGCTGGCGAGTAAACAACAGATGAGGGGTATGTACCCCTCCCTGTCTCCCTCGTTTGGGCTGCCTCTCCAGCATCTGTCCTGCTGTCAGCGTGCATCTCTTGACGAGGCGCTCACAATAATTAGAGGCATGATGAGGACAAAACATTGCATTTAATTACTGCTTTCCAACACACTGCCTCAGTACACACATACACACACATACACACACACAAAGACACAAAGTGTGCACAGCTGTATAAAAAAGATCCCTGTTACTTTTTCATTTGGAAAAAAAGACACTACTTACGTAAATCCCAGAGTCCTCAGTCAGCCAGTCCCTTTCAGGCAATGTGACTCATGTCTCGTTAGAGGAGTCAGACTTGTTAACCTTGCTTTAATTGCACACAGTGGTAGTGCTGACCAGGGACCGGGACCTGAGGCTTGTGGTCAGTGAGCCCCAGACCAGGGCCTCACAAATAATCCAAATATGGTGGCTGAATAGGGCCAAAAATCCTCCCTCGGCACTGTAGAGGACCTGCGGTGGAACTTATGTTTACCCACTACTGCACCCACAGCCACAAGGCCAGAGTGTGTGTTTGTGTGTGAGTGTTTGTGTGTGTGTGTGTGAGTGTGTGCGTGTGTTTGTGTTTGTGTGTGTGTGTGCTTGTGTGTGTGTGTGTGTGTGTGTGTGTTCCTACTCACACCCAAAGGCTATTTTCAAGGTGTGGTCCCATCTTGGATGCTAACCAGAGGCGGCTCCTCCAACAGCTAAAACATTCTCAAGAACTGGAGCAGCATCACTGCAAGAGTTTATTCTCTTCACTCACTCCTGTTGAGGTTTGTCTTGGGTGGTACATATTTAGTTCTCTCTCTCTCTCTCTCTCTCTCTTTCTCTCTCTCTCTCTCTCTCACTAGCTCTCTCTCTTTCTCTCTTTTTTCCCTTCCCTGTCTTTCTTTCCATTCTGTGACACTGCTGAGCCTTGGGAGTGGTTGCTATGGCAACGGCAACGGCAGCCAGGGTAACAGCTGAGGCAGTTTCTGAGGGAGCGGCTGGGACCAGAGACTCCAGAGGAGTTGGTCGGTTTTAGGGGGGTGGAGGATGGAGGTGGGGTGGGGACTGGCAGTGTTAGGGAAGAGGAGAAGAACAGGAGTGCTGTGCTCCGAAGCTCTCAACTGGAGCCTTCCTTCAGAGATGATGCCTACTATGCTACTATGTCTGTCATAGTCAAGAGCCCTGTGAAGTGACACCAGCACACATACAATTTATCTTCCATAAGATGTTATTTTATTCATGAGAATTTATATGTCCTGTAAATGTAAGCATGTTGTAAATCTAGTCCTTCACTGCACCTTATTAGTGATGGATAACGGACATTAAGCTGTGGGCATTTTTTTCTACACGATGCCATGTCCATGTCTGTCTCATTATGTTACTCTGTGGCCTCGCTAGTTCAGGGACACTGGAGACCTCTCACTGATTTTTCATCTGTTTCACAGACAAGTCTCAAAAGCTTATACTGCTCCTATCTTATGACCCATATATATATATATAAGCATAGCTGCTGCTGAGCATGAGGGTATATTGGAGTCTATAGAACAGTGCATATTATTTCCCTTGGGTCAGCTCAACAGACCTTGAAAAAATGATTTCTTTGCCTACTGTAGAATAGATCTTGGACAGCAAGAGTGCACAGTAACAGCAGTGCTCTTGTCCTACTGCCTGTAGCAGTGCTGTAGCTTAAAATGATCAGTTTGTGAATGATTGATCCAAATCTTCTTTTAATTTTTTTTCAATAAAGTATGCAAATTGATTTTTAGCTCTGTGTATATTTTTATTTAATCAGACATAAATGGGCTAAAAAGACCTAGACCCTAATTGTTCACATCAGACAGAGGAGTACCATGCTGATTGTCTGTGCCGTTGACTCCTAACCACAAACACGTGTTCATGCTTCCTGTGGCTCCAAGATGGTCATAGGACACCCAAATCATTATTCAGAGTTACATATAGGCCATGTACAGCCATGCTGTCCATCGTCTGCTGTCTTCCCTTGTTGTATAAAAATACCTCAGTGCATCCACACTACACGTGTTTACCGGTTTCAGCTCCTGTTCTGAATTTAGGCTTTACAATCCATATCAGATCTCCAAAGAGGATCAGGTTCGCTGGGGAAGGCAGCAAACAAGTCAGAGAAAGACGAGAACCATTTTCTCCCTTTCAATAGCACTACATACACAGTGCAAATGGATCTGACACGTGTGTCAGTCGTGATAGTGTGCTTTACCGTAAGTAACACAGACATGACTGGGAGTTATGCCAGGTGAGACTCAGTCATATGAATAAACCAATGTTTCAGTTAGTGAAGATCAGTGTATTTTGATGTTGGAAGGGGTGGGGTGGGAAGTGGTGTGGGTGAGGAGGATGTTTCTGCTTCTGTCATAGATTTGACAAGCCTGCACTTTGGGTTTATTTTCCCTCCCTGGGGTGACTTGTGCCCAAGTAATTGGCTGCTGTCAATATCTACCTGTGAGTTTTGGCCACGGCTAAACAAGACACAGCGGTATTGATTCCAGGCTGCGGGTGCCAAGGACAGATCGTCCACGTATCCCCGCCACCTCCGTCTCTCCCCTGCGGCTCTGCTAGGTGATCCCAGCAAGCTATTTCTCACCGCTGACAGCCAATGACCCTTTCCAGAAGGTGCAGCAACACATGCCGCGCTGCCACACTGTCTCTCAACCACTTCACCAATTACTCCGACTGGATACCTTTCTCTCTCTCTCTCTCTCTCTCTTTTCCTTTCTCTCCCTCTCTCTCTCTTTCTTTCTTTCACACTTCTTCCCTCAGTCACACTCTTCCACACTACCTCTTACTCACACAGCCTTTGATTAACACACCCACATGTGCAGATAAAGGCATTTTCTTTTGTGTGTGTGTGTGTGTGTGTATTAATCTCTCTCTCACACACACATGCACAAACAAAAAAGACAAGACACACTGGACAGTCAGCGCAACTAATCGATATTTCCTTTTATATCTGAGACGTGTGTGTGGGCAGTGGGAGAATTGATTTGTAGGAATTCTGTGAGGGGGGAATTGAGTCATATTCCAATATAGTGAAAAACAAAGCGAGCGAAAACAAAACGTGCAAATCAAATCTATCACATACTCACGCCAGCCAACTTGACTCAAAAATTCACAAGGTCAAATAGCTTGGGGCTAAACTGAACTACCTTTGAGGATGAGTGCTCACTAAAATAACAATTCATGATCCCTGCAGAGCTTTCTATGGTAGCTCCTGCACAGGCCTTTGGAGAAACAGGATTGTGCCAAAACTCTCTGTCTCAGAGAGATGGAGAATTTCTTTTTTTGACCAAATTTCCATCACTGGTCCAAACCAAGTCCAAAATAAAAGTTCAATAAAATCTCCACTGGACAAAGATTGCAGTTTAGTTCCAGTTTAGTTTCACGCAAGACAGGCCCAGTCAATTTGATTGTTGACCATAAGCTCATTTGATTGCAGTCTGTGTGAAGGAATTTGATAAAGTAAAGAGATGGAGATATGCAGTCAGACAGAGAGAGAGAGAGAGAGAGAGAGAGAAATGTTGTGGAGCATTTTAGCACTCTCAGCTCGTCACACAGCCTTGGCAGCTTGTTGATCCCAGCAGCGACGGCCTACTCAGTGGGGCGTCCGCCCAGACACTGAGAAGAAGTCATTAAGGCTCCTTGTCATTTTGTCATCTTCAATTTGTCAACAAACTTTGACTGATGCCTCACAATGCATCATTACGCCATTCACTTGAGCTGCATGCTTGGCAGTGAGGGTTTCGACCAGTAGCAGAGCACAGTGTCTCACATCTTGGCCAGGCAGCCAGCCCACAGACAGCGTCAGACTGGAGGACTTTGGTTCTGCAGACAGCTAGTACTTTTTCTGATTTTCTCAACTGTTCTCAGGTCAGAGAAAGAGAGAGACAGACAACCAAGAAGACTTGCTGACTGCTCCCTTCGCTGATGGTAGACTCTGGGGGACTGTGTCTTCCTCTCCTTCCATCCCCAGTTTGGCACCCACAGGTCCAGAATGTATGACCCCACTGCAGTTGCATGGGATGGATGAAGCATGCAGACTAGATGCACCTTCTTCATCTGCCATGCTAGCCACTCGGCATGCTAGCCTCACTCTACAGCAATAGCACATTAACAGCCCAGAGAAACAGAATGGTGATTAATTCAAGACTGCATGGTTCCATGGCTCCTAGTGATTTTCAGAGTGCTTTGTGTCAAGTCATATTGAAATCATGATTGAAATCGACGTTGGAAGTAACACTTTAGAACACTTTTCGTTTCGATTAGATATCATACTCAAGTCCTTTCATTTGTCTTACTTTTTCCAATTATGAAAGACAGGAAGAACGCTCTTTTCTCACCATGTTCAAGCCCAAGATTTTTGGTCTCCTGCTGTGAGAACGGTCTCCTTTCCGTCTCTCAGCCACCACTTTATTTCTAATTATGTTAATACAGTTTAAGGTGAGCACCACACCGCAGGCTTAAGCAATGCATTTTCAGGGGCTTGAGGGGGTGGTCAGAACGCCTTGTATGCAGTCGCCGCATCTGGAGTGCCTCAAGATGATTGTTCACAATACAGGTACCAATTGAATTGAATTTAGTGACTCATTCATCCGTCTCTCTTTGTTTGTCTCCGTGGGTCGAGACAAAGGAAAGCAAACGGCACTGTGCCACCAAGGGAATGTAATTTTTCTTCAATTTGGCACACAATTGAAAAGCCCATTCGAAGTACACATGAGAGTGAAATGTTTCACTGGAATGTGTTTATCAAATGGTATATGGCTGTAGGCTATGGAATGATGGCTACACAGGAAACAGCATTATAATTTCTAGGTCTCCTGTGCTCTGTGGTGGCTTCTGTCCTATAAACAAACCCACCGTGGTATTTCCTTTTATGGGGCTTGTATATACCATAGACTATACCATACCAGAGTTATATTTCCATGTAAGCACTCAGTCCATTCATGGCTATATGTAAGTCAGTGTATAGTCAGATTTCTATATATGTACATAGGAAACTCACAGCTCTTTGAAAGGCGTTGTGTGTGCATACCTTGACATAATATGCCAATTGAATTATTTGGCAATATGCACAAATATGAGAAACGTGGAGGTCTCACATGTCATTGACCAAAGATAGCATCTCCAGGTTGTCATGCAGTTGCATGCATGCAGTTGTCATCAGAGAAGTACTAACTGAGTTGGATAAAGTGGTTGATCCTTGCTTCCTTGAATTGATCAAACACTGTGTTTGTGTTAGGGTGTTTGTGTGTGTGTGTGTGTGTGTGTATGTGTTTTGGACAGGGGAGCAAGGTTGTTTGGCTCAGGAAAACACAAAGGATGTACAAAACATGACCTGCAAAACATAAGGTATATGCGGTCCATACCGGACATACGGAAGCCTATGTATCTATCTGTCCATGTGACCTTGTCATGAGGTCATGGCCTGTCATAATGTGGTATGTCGTAATGTGCCACTTGACAAGGGGTGATGAGACAGGATCGCTCTGCTTTACAAGCAAAGGGATGTGGGATGTGTGCACAAGCATTGAAAAAAGGAAAAGAAAATGGATTACTTTGCTGCAGTAGCTTGCATCAGACGAGCTGACGGTGAACAAAAACATATCATGTCATAAAAGTTTGAAGCACTGTGCCATTTTCCTGAATAAATAAAAAAAACATAACGTTCGCTCTCAGCCGAAGGCGCAGTAGTCTGATCACCAGAACAACATGATTGTGACATGGCGACCCAGTCTCAGTCATATTTAGAAACAAAGGAGTAGAGCTAGGTCTCTCTTGTCATGTACTCTCTCACTGTGTGTGAGAGAGAGAGAGAGAGCTGCACCACGGACTCAAGGGAAGCTCCATGTGACTGACATCTGGGCTTTGAAAACAGGAGTCTGTCACATCTACCCTCCTGGCTGACGTGACTCATGCTCAAATAATTGCCCTCGTTTTTTTGTGCGCAACTCAACTTATTTTCACAGTATGTTCCCATGTTTGTCTGTAAGATTGCACAGTCAGGCTCATATTTTCCAGTAATAGCACATTCAAACCCCGGAAGGACTCTTCACTCAATGGTGCTTGTAAAAAGGAGGACTCTCTCTCTTTCAGTCTCTCTCCCTCCTCCTCCCTCTCTGTCTCTTTCTTTGTCGCTTTCCTTTTCTCTCTGTCTCTGTCTACCTCACTTTCTCTCTGCTTCTGTCTCCATCTCTCTCTCTCTCTCTCTCTTAGATTCTCTCTCTCCCCCATGTCTCTTTTTTATTTTGCTTTTCAGTTTTCCCACTCATTGATTCTGATTGATTTCTCCAGCACATAATAGCCTCCACAAGGTGTATTTCGGCTGTAGTCGTCCCCCATCCCCACCTCCCCAACCCGCCTACCTTTACTCCTCCATCCCCTAAAAATACAATACCCCTGTTGCGTGAGGCGCTCAGGAAGCACGTCAGAGCCCAAGAGAGCCTATCTAGTGTCACATTTCCACTCGGCTGCTCCGTCAGCCTGCCCTGCTCAACAACTGGGATGCACATTGCACATTGCACCTTGCACTTACCAAAGATGCAGTCTTTTTTTCTCCTCTCTCTCCCTCCCTCCTTCCTCTCTCCCTCGTTCTTTTTTATTTTTCTTTCTCACTCTCTTCTGCCTCTAACCGCTTCTCCTTGTGTTCTCTCCCGTCCCGACAGCGCGCCGCTGACATTGCTGCTCCAGTTTGAGTGCTGTCAGTCATCATCACATTTTCATTATACATTCACTATACACACACACACACACACACACACACACACCACTCGCTGCACAGAATGCCAAAGGACTTTCTCTTATCCTTCACTGCTTCAGCCCATTTAACACTGAACACCAAAAGGCCCATTATGCCCACATCCTGTTCACAGCGCTGAGCTGTAGTCAGGAGCTGTAGCTGTAGCTCCTAACATGGTGCATAAGCCCAAGGAAGATCTCCCATGGTGACTGCAACCAAGACACGGATGGAGGCTCGTGTTTAGCTTGGCCTTAAGCCTCAAGCTTTGAAAGAGGACCTGAGCGATGGAGAAAATAGCAACATCTGGCTGCAAGGCTGAATGGAAGCAGCTCGTTGTGTTGTGTTGTGCTGTGTGTTTTTTTTTCTCTCACACAGGTGCCTTCAAGCACAATTAACTCTTTCATTGATTTCCTCAGGAACCACACCACGCCACCCACCCCAGCCCCTCGTTCTCCCAAAGCTCGACTCGCTTCCTCCCCAGAGTCCCCTGTGCCCCTCGAGGAGGGAAGGGTACATGCACTCCTCCCTCCCCTCCCCGGATGGCGTAATAGAATTCATAATTACGAACATGAGCGCACGCTTCCCCCCCTGGACGAGTGCCGGTGGCCTTGTTAACGGGTCACACCAGACGCCTCGTGTCACCTTTTAAGACGGCACGTTGGTCCGCGAGGCATCAGAAAAATAAGCAGAGGTGAGAATAGTGACTCATTATACATCGTGGTTAATATGAAGCACGGAGTGTGTGAGTCAGTTGGTCCTAGATTTTGAGTGGTCATCGTTACACCACAGCTCCAGGAAGTCTGGAAGTCAGAGACCTACACACAGCTGCTTTGAAATGTTCTAAAGAGAAGTTCTAAGTTCTAAAGAGAACTACAGCTGTGTAAAAAGATCGATGATTGATTTCTTTACTTAATTTGCTGTTTGTGTGAAATAAAATGCTGGCAAATTTGCCCTGGTGAAATTTGAATATACAGTGACACTCTCTTCTGTGTCACACTCTTCCTCACACTTCTGTATTCTCATTACCACCTACACTTTGTGCTGTTTCCTGATGTTATTCTCCTCTTCACACACACACACACACACACACACACACACACACATATACATACACACAGAGAAAGAGAGAGTAGATTATCAGTTTGAGCATTTCAAATCAAAATGGGATTTTCTCACTGATACTGCACGAACAAACACAGGCTTTAGGTGGCCCTAGGATGATGTAATGTGTGTGTGTGTGTGTGTATGTGTGTGTGTGTGTGTGTGCATGTTTGTAGGTTTATTTCTATGTGTGTATGCTCAATGGCACTAGTCTGACCATTTCCATCCCCAAAACTCCTCTGCCCTTCCACCTTCCATGAAATAGGGTGCCCCCCCCCCCCCCCCCCCCCAACACACACACACACACAGGTATGGAGTCAGAGAGGATCTAATCCTTTATTTCTCCAGGGACAATGAGAATTCATCATTATTTTCATGGCATGGCAAGAAGTGCGGAAAAACTCTCAGCCAGAGCCAAGTGATTGACAGGCAGGGGGCAGACTCTAGTCAACCGCTCCAGGAGAATTTGACTTGGAAGGCGTGGGTGAAGAGACGCTCAATAACAGCACAACTCTAGCAGAGAGGGACATATAGTCTGTGCTCTAGACTCTACATATAGTCTGAGCTTTATGCTGTATGTAAAGGCAAAGGTATCATGTGCCTTTCTGAGTGTGTGTTCATCTTCGTCTTCATCTTCATCTTCATCTACAGTGATCTATGCTGTTTGTGCAGGATGTGAAGAGCTGCTTTTGCTGTATGTGGATAGTTAAGTGTGCACTGCACACATCACAATATAGTAACACAGGCATTACTATATTGTGTTCCCAGCTCAGTAGATGTGGTTTAAATTATGTGGTTGATTCCCACTGAGTGCATTTACTGTTGAAACCCAAAATGCATGACCTGCACAGCATGTCCCTTAGGAAGAGAGAGTACACTTAGTGCTTGTATGTAAATATGGATGTCTGGAGAGTTGTTGATTATGCAGGTCCAATGATCCCTAAGTGTGCAATAGTGCCATATTCATGCATGTATGTATGTCTGTGTATACAATATTACAGTTACCCTCTCCACCCTCAAGAAACTCTTGAAGACCCAGCTCTTCCAGGAATATCTCCTGGCTTGAATTTCTGAATACCAGGAATGCACTTAATCTTTTACTCTTCATCTCTCTCCATACTGCACTTTGTACTACACTTAAAATACTGCAAATGTAATCATGTTAGCAATATGCACTCTTTGTTAGTTTTTCACTGTGCTGTAGCTTGCATGTCATCCACTTTTGTAAGCAGCGTCTGCTAATTCATAAATGTAAATGTAATATATAAGTAAGAGGTCCTGTGTAAGTGGCCTGAGGGATTTGTTGAATGGCTGGGGGGTACAGGTTGCTGGAGGATGGATGGCAGGTTTTAGTGGGCTATTTGGTTGGAACAGTGTGATGCCAGTCCTGGGCTGAGTGGCTCAGTGCCCTACCCACTCCCCCCCCCCCCCACGCAGGCAGGTGGCAATGATAATGGCGGGCCCCTGGGTCTGCCTCGGTACTGGATGGGCCCCCAGGAGGGCGTCACGTGGGCGTCTTTTGGGCAAATTGTCATGGTAGGCATTGCATTTACCCAGCATGGGAAAACCATTTTGTTGACTCAATGGAAAATCTATATTCCTCTCTTTCTCTCTCTCTCTATCCCTCTCTCCCTCTTTGTGTGTGTGTGTGTGTGAGTGTGTGTACGAGCAAGGCAAACGGTGATGTGTTTTCATGCTGGAAAGGGCGATCAGAGAAAGATTGAGAGGCACAGAGAGAGATAACAGAGATGAAAAATATCAACAGAGGAGAATAGCATTTCTCAGTTTGCTTCCATTTTTCTCCTCATCTGTGCTGCCACAATCAATGGTGTGGTGGCTACACAACACTACTTTTACAACTTTTTACTACTTTCCCCCTTAACAAAAAACAATCCTAATTGATATGGAAACACTAAATACACACTCCACTCTGTCTCCACCAATCACTAGGTGGCGCTGTGTCACAAGACCTTGAAAGGGGCAGAAGTTGTGTATACTTCCCATCACCTGGCTTTTACCACTTTTCAATGTGCATCTCGTTCTTTCTCTCTTTTTCTCTTTTCTCACTTTCTATATTCTGTCTCTCCCTGCACGCCCCTCCCCAGCCCCCCATCCCTCTCTTTCTCTCTCTCTCTCTCTCTCTCTCTCTCTCCCCCCCTATTGTCAGGCTCCTTGATTGTCCCATTCATATGTCATGCCATCTGCCTTGGCTTGTTATCGTTTGTGAGCGTGTCATGGTTAATATTTCATGAGTGCCGGCCCAGTCGCGGTGGCTAAGTGTGGCCTGGCACCAGCACTGCCCCGCTGGGCCCTTTGTTCAGCTCACTGGCTCTGGTTTCCAACCATGCCGAACAAGGATGAGGATAAGAACATAGACACAAGCTCAGAACACATATGCTGTCTCTCTCTCTATCATTCTCTACAAGCCCCTCTCCCTCTCTCTTTCTCTCTCTCTCTCTCTCTCTCTCTCTCTCTCTCTCTCCACACCCATACAAACTCTTAAACAAACATACATTTATTTACTCATAAGCCATAGGTGGCTTATACAAATTCAGCTCTGTCTTTCTCTTACTCACACACGCATATACATAAACACACACCACCAAACATGCACGTACACCTGGACAAGCAAATATTTCCTGCATGTACAAACAGATAGACCAAAGATCATTGAATACTGGCCAAGATAGAGCAATAGATAGAGTGGCGCAAACGTTAATAATTCCGGTCTGCATAAGTGGTAGTGTCCCATTACGTCTCAGTATAAACTTTTCGATGATCTTAGATGATTAGAGCTTGACTCTGGTCTGCATAAAGGGGGATTTTCCCCCCTCCCCATCACTCCACTTTTACCCTCTCTGGATACACTAACAATTGCAGGTGTAACTGTGGACAATCTGGACAAGGGGGGGAGAAAGGCAGAGTTATTACTTAGCACTTGTCCCCGTGGGCACCTTGAGTTGGTTCAAAACCATTTGTCTTCACTTATGAAAATTGCTTTGGATAGGACGGGCTATGCACCCCAAACTCGGTGGCTCGCCTTCAGAAGAAGACATGATTTAAATCTCCCCTCACAAAGCACCTGCGTATACGGAGATAAATTGGACAGCGGGGTCAAATGCGTCTGTGTGAGAGATATAACACCAGTCTTTTTTCGGTCTTTCTTGTTTTCTTTCCCTTACTCCTTCATTTTAGTGGGGCCGTCATATTAGAGAGTCAGAGAGCAGTGAGTTTGTCAGAGGCTCTAATGAAGGCCAGCCTCACTGTGAAGCCCCAAACGCTCATTAAAGTCCCATGTCTTTGGATATGCCATGTCATTGTTGTTTGCACCGTGTCTCTGAACCGGCCCTTTTGCAGTGGTGCTAGTTAAGGGTGGGGGTGGGGGTGGGGTGGGGGTGGTAGTATGTGTGGGGTGGTGTTACTGGTTGACACCAGGATCTTGTTTGAATGTTCCGCAGGCATCTGGGCTTCCTGTAGTGCATGCTGGGATATTTTTAGCTTTCCTTGGCCCCGCTGAAGCCTTCACAGTGCAGTGCAGTGCCGAGGACGCATTTAGAATCTGAGCCTTGTCTGCCTGTCTTTCAACTGTCTCCGTGCGTGTGTGTGTGTGTGTGTGTGGTACAGGGAGAGAATTTGCTCTTTGCACCTGCACATGTCAATGGTAACAAAGGCAACCTTGTAGTATCACAAGCTAAAAACATCACAAACTCACTCTTTCTCTCTCTCTTTCTCTCTTGTTCTCCCTCACCCTTCATCCCTCACTCCTATCACTCCTGAGCTAAAAACATCACAAACTCTCTCTCTCTCTCTCTTTCTCTCTTGTTCTCCCTCACCCTTCATCCCTCACTCCTATCACTCCTGAGCTAAAAACATCACAAACTCACTCTCTCTCTCTCTCTGTTTCTCTCTTATTCTCCCTCACCCTTCATCCCTCACTCCTATCACTCCTGAGCTAAAAACATCACAAACTCTCTCTCTCTCTCTCTTATTCTCTCTCACCCTTCATCCCTCACTCCTATCACTCCTGAGCTAAAAACATCACTAACTCACTCTCTTTCTCTCTCTCTTTCTCTCTTATATTCCTTCACCCTCCATCCCTCACTCCTGTCACGTATGTGTATTCTTTCATTGTTCGCCTCCTTTTTTCTCCCCTCCTCTTTATCTGTTCCTGTCTTTTAAGCATCCCCTGATTCCATCTTTATTGTCATCGGCTCTAATGGGGAGCGTTTGTGTGTGTTTCACCCATTAGAGCGCATGTCAATAGGGTGGCAGAACTGACCACCTTGTCAGTGGGGCCGGTCACATGATCCAGCGTCTGGTATTGGCTCTGTTCAAAGGGTGCCGTTCTATTGGCACACAGTGGTATTGATCAGCGTCCAGTGGCTGAGATCCATGCAGCGTATCGGTGAGGCCATATTTGCACTGGAGTAGGACATCGGCCCGTTCTTTTTCTCGATTCTTTTTTTTTTTTTTTTTTCGCTTGCTCGCTTGCTTGCTTGCTTGCTTGCTTGCTGGAGTGTGGTCAGGGCTATTTTGCGATGGCATGGTGATCTGATCCTCCCTCGAGAAGTTTATTTGTCTCGTCTGTGAGGCTGTGTGCTGCTGCACCCTGATGTCAATGCTGCATCGAATCCCCCATATAGCAACTGAAGAATCCTCCTATAACGCCGCCTGTTTGTGTGTGTCCACGTGCAAGCCATACATAAACACAGTCTGAGTCAGTACAGTATCTGTATATAGCTATGTATTTCAATGTATATTTGTGTGTGTGTGTGTGTGTGTGTGTGTGTGTGCACATGTGCATTTCTGTAGCGGTCCCTTCTGTTGATTCCCCTACACCCCTATCTCAACATGGTGCTGTGTGCCTTTCAGCAAGCACAGTGCTATTATGAAACATATGTGACATTACCAGCCAGGGTCACAGGCACATACTCACTGAATGCCTGAATAACCTCCACACTCCCTACCCCACCCCTAGCCCTGACTCCACACACACACACACACACACACACACACACAAACACGCTCTCACACACACACTCTCTCTCTCTCTCTCTCTCACACACACACACACACACCCATCCCCTTTTCTCCCCCTCTGAAACCCCTCCGGTGATACTCAGTATTCTGTCACATGACGCATGAGAGCAGATGGCATAGGGTGCAGTATGCAAAGCCTCTGCCTCTCTCTCTTTCTCTATCTCTCTCTCTGTTTCTTTTTCTTTCTCTCTCTCTCTCTCTTGAGGTGTCTAATGAATTGTGGCGCATCTTTTCCATGCCTTGGTGCTGGCTGTGATGTAGATGGGTAGTCTTCATGCCATGGGAGATTTCTATATGGGCTATAGCCTGACACAGGGTCATGGAAAGAGCATTGGGAGACAGAGATGGAGGGGCAGCTGTACACACACTTTAAACCGAGGCCATTTTTTTTGTGTTAATTTGTATATGACGTGCTCGTGTGTGTCTGTGTGTGTGTGTGTGTCTGTGTGTGTGTGTGTGTGTGTGTGTGTGTATACATGCCTGGGGTGAGCCCATTCCTTGACAACTTCCTCCCTTGATTCTTTGGAGGTGCTATGGTTCAGGCTGCCAGTAGTGCTTTCTTAGTGAGTGCTGTAGCAGTTCATTCATGCAGAATAACACACACACACACGCGCGCACACACACACACACACGCACACACACGCACGCACACACACACACATACTCGCATCTATATGGCACAAATCCTCATGGCGTTCTGCCAACATCATTCTCACTGTTACCAGCAGCTCTGTTAAATCAAACATCTTAAAATAGAAGTGCATGTACACTGAAAAAGCCCCAACCCACCTCCAGTCATGTTTATTTATTTTTCTGGAAGACTGAAGCCTTCGCAACTCTTCAACACACTCCCAAGGCAAGAGAACCTTCTCCGTTCTGTCTGAGCTTTGAATGAGATCTTAATCATCCGTTTAAGTACTTCTGTGTCTATTGAAGTGATTGTTTTCCACAAGTGATAAATCTACTCTTCTTCTTCTCCTCCATATGCTGCTTGTTTGGATGTTGTGGGAAGTGTTCAGCCCTGAATGTTTGTCTTGATTAAGAGAGGAAATCCGGCAGATAGTGAGGAAGAGAAAACAAGTTCCTCTCGTTTCCTGCCACCCGTCATTAAGAATGGCCGACACAAGAACTGGTCCGATAGCATCGGTACACGAATGTTGTGGCCAAAACAGACATCAATCAATATGCTGGCATTCATGAGAGGATTAAGAGAGTGTCACTTCAAAAGAGAGAGAGCACGATAGGTAAAGATAGAGGTGTGTGTGTGTGTGTGTGTGTGTGTGTGTGTGTGTGTGTGGGGCGGGGGGGGGGCTGGGGTCGATGGCACCACACAAAATTCTTTTGTATGCAAATGAGTTAGTCTCAGATCATGTCATGTAGCGAAGAACGTTTTGACAGTCCATCTCCATGCCAAATGCCACATGCCACACCACGTCACACACGCTCACACACGCTGATGAGCAAAATGTGAATTAGATCGCGGTTGTATGTGTGCTTATGTAACCTATGTGCTTATGTCTGTCAGCTCAGATCTTACCAGCATGTAGGCTCAGGGGCTCACAGCCGCCCTGTGCTGCCAGAGCACATCTGGACAGAGGTCTAAGGTTTTCATGCACTCGCACTGCATTTACATTGGTATTTACATTACATATAGTCATTTCTGGTGATGGCAGCGATTATATGCATGTGTCTGTATACTGTACACTTACATGGATGACCTTGATGGCACTGTCCCTGTTAGTACCTACTACTGCCCAGCTGGTGGCCTCGAAGCTCTGCCAACTTGCTTCTCATGCCCCCCCTCACCCTTACCCCACCATTACCCCACCACACACACACAAACACACACACACACATACACACACACACACTCACACACACACACATTTTACCTTTTCAGCAACTTTCAACCAATCAACATCCTCCAGGCTTGACCAAACATCCGGCCAATCATTTGCCCCCAGGTCAGGGTAGCTGCTGCCCAATCAATGCCCACCAAGTCACCCTGAAGTGTTCTAACCTCCACAGGGGACGGCAAGGCAAAAAGAACAGAATTTCCCAAGGCAGTTGTCGGCCTCCTATTTTTACCGTTCTGCCAGGACAAGGGAGGGAATCTCCCCCGTGTTGAGAGGTTAGACAGCAGAAGACCCCCTCATGAACGCACACTACCCCTAGCACCCCAACCCCCTTCACACACACACACGCACACATGCACGCACACACACACACACCTCACAGCCAGCAGTGTGAGTCAGAGCTAAGTTTGGACGCTGCTAAGTCCCGCCTGGAAACTCTACTCCTGTCATTGTCCCCAAGAACACAGCGCCTCACATATGACATTTGAAGAGAGGGAGGTGATCGGCCATCGAAGAGACGGGGGGAAACTTTCAGTGTCGAGTTACTGCTGCGCTTCTCCGCACATTAAAGGGACACATCACACAGTGTGTATCAAGTGGTGTTGTGTGTGTGCGTGTGTGTGTGTGTGTGTGTGTGTGGGCCTGAGGAGGGCTATGCGAGGCTTGTCGAGGACACGCTGGGGGACACGCACGGACTTTGGACAGGGATCTATTTGAAGTCTGCTGCTTCCTATCCAGGGAACCGATGGACAGGAAGGCAGACGGCTGACACACACACACATACACACACACACCTGTCTGACATAGCAGGAAGACTCTGTTCCCTACTGATGGGGGTACATGATGTCACATTCACAGACACACTCACACGCACACATACTCACATATCCGACACCCACTGTCTGTCATGCAGGTCAAAGGTTATGCAAAGGAACAGAGCAATTTATGGAAGTCACTGAGGGACATCTTTCATTTAAATTAGGTCATATGAAACACAGGAGCAGCTAAGAGCTATCAGAGAAATTGGACTGGACCCCGTGCCATGCATTACAAGTAGAGATGCTTTAAAAGGATAATGTTACACATGAAAGATATATGGAGTCAGCCGAGGCTCACACAGGCTGCACCTACTCTCAGCTCTAAGAAATCAAACAGGACTTCAGCCTTGGCAGCAGCTGCACTCTGATAGTGCGTTTGCCAGCACAGGATTCTGGGAAAGATGAGAGAAAGGAAAAGAAGGATTTTTTTTGTAAACACTGCCGGTGACCTCCTGGCCAAAAAACCAAGAGGAATAAACACATAATTTCTGTCCGAGGTTTTTTTGGTTTGTTTTTTTCTTTTGCAGTTGCTCTGTTAGTTGCAAGCCTGGCAAGCTCTGCAGCACAAACACATGCAATTGTTTAAATTCTTTCATTTCTGTTTGCATTCATTGCAGTCTCAGCAAAGACCTATTCATGTAGTTACCCTTTCTGCACAAAAGCACAGACTGTCTTGCTCGCTCTACATTCACTTCTACTTTTTCTTCATGACGTGGCCCTGGATCATCAGGATAACTGATCTGCGATCAGTTCTGGTCTCCATTGCTCATCGCATTTCTCAGTTCTTATTTCACCTGCTGAGTCACAGTTTTTCCCACAGTGGCAGTGCCACCAGCAACAGCCCACAGCCCATCCATTCTCAGACCAGGCTTGACACAGTGTGCGTTTCCTCCTTCTGTTTTTTTCCCTAAGTCACTGTGTCAGAAGTGAGCGCGCTGACCTGAGTCACTGGCGAAGATCTGCCAAACTTTCCAGCAGACACACACACATTTCATTTCCTCTGTTTTCTGAACTGCTGCTTCAGCAGTGACATTTTCCTAAAGTCACTCCTCTTCACTCCCCCACAAGACACTCTAAACACAGACTCCAAGTTTTCTGGCCTGTTTTCCACTGGCTCCACAGAGGTGGTCCTATATGCTGGTCATCATCCTAAAGGCTTGGGTACGCTTCTTCTGCAGCCAGTTTCATAGCACACAAATTCGCACTGCGAGTCTCCCCAGGGCACACTTCATTTTCTGTTGCAGCGCTCCAAATGAACACATGCACATTACAAGTCTTGGCAAACGAATGTACTTTTTTTCCAGACTACACAAGAGGGAGCTGAATGGTCTTTCTAATTCATTTAGAGTAGTTAGACTCTGAACTACTTCCTATGCAGTTTTACTAATGTAGATCTTTGGTGCTTATGCAACAATTTCCTTTTGGATCTATCTATCTATCTATCTATCTATCTTTAATAGCAAATTTGTTTACACTGACCTAACTGAATGAATTAGATGTTGTATTTTAGAACTGAATTCTGACTATTAACTTATCATCACAGACAAAGATCACCGAGTAGCCTAATTATGGTGGTTTGCTGCACAGGCAAGAACATCTTCTAGATATCCAGAAATGTCTTAGGCGATGGTTCCAGTATATGTTATGGACAAGAACAAGGATAGAAAGGTGTATTCTCTCTGTATATTCTCTAGGCTGCCTAGACAGTAATGCTCATTCTCTGTGCTTGCTTTTTGCTGGTGTGGAGTCCGTGCTGTCCAGGAATAGTCCATACCAAGCCAAAATGTTAATGGCATGAAGCACTGATGACAGAGTTTGTGTCATGCACACGGGGTTCACAGGGTGCATTGAATTCAGTCACAGGAATACAATACAGGAATACAGAGGCTTAAATAGCGCGAACAACTGTTGTTAGTCCTTGTGCAGAACAGAATGGGTCATCACACAAGTCAGGCAATATAGTTTAGTGGGCTTTATGTCATGCCTATTGCTTTTTATAATGACGGCTTTGCAGTAGTGGCTGGTTGGATAAATATTAACCATGCTAGTGCAAACAATATTGCAAACAAACTCATAAATGCACACCCAGGTATATGCACACACACACACACACACACACACACACACACACAGACACAAATGTTATCTTGAGCACACCCTCTTTGAGAAAGCAATGAGGACCTCTACTTTCTCCTTAAGTGTTGTTTGAGTATCCTGAACAGGTTGTCTTGATTTGCCCTCAGTGTTCCAAATGATAAAAGA